>CM068953.1:1740055-1751674 GCA_035128595.1 Eptatretus atami
AGGCGCGGCTACGCAAGGCTGTGGGGAGTCGACGTCGCGACCTGCCCACCGTCGCGCCACGAGGGCGCGGCTACGCAAGGCCGTGGGAAGTCGACGTCGCGACCTGCCCACCGTCGCGCCACGAGGGCGCGGGTAAGACCCTTCGGTCTCACGGGACCGTTCGGTCTCCAGGTCCCGTGTCCATAAAGGTTTACGAACCCGTCTACCTCCCTGCCTATGGGGAGGTTTTTCTTTGTTTTCTATGCATGCGTGTGGCGCCGTGTCCTGCCAAGTAGAAACTGTGTAAGTGACTGTGCTTGTAAAAATATCGGTTGCGGTGGTATTGCTTTCTTCTATTGCTGTACATTGCATGACTGCCTTGCTGTATATACGTGTGTGTTTAAATAAATGTCCTTGTGTGAAATGTACCGTTCGTCGTCTTTTCCCTTTGAAAGTGCCATCTTGAATCGCGAGATAAATTAGTAGGGGTTTTGAACCCCGGTAAAAGAATCACATCGTCGAGGTCGGCGATAACAACCGTCGGTTATCACTGTAGCACGGAACGGACCGCTTAAGCGGTTCGTGTCCTGGCGACCTGCGGCGAGGTACGATCGCCCGGCGACTACTCGCGCAGGTACTTAGGTAGGTCGAATTTGGCGAGCAACCCTATCCTGCGCGGGTGGGCAATTGGCACGATCGTGGGTGAGTTAAACCCCCACCCGTGACTGGCTCCTGGCGGTAGTTCCAGGAGGGTCACGACTGAATTGTCCGTCCGGTGGGCGACGCGGTTGCGATTGGAGTTACGCAATCGCTCGCACGCCAGGGGCCAGAATTCGTAACAATATGTACAAATGATACTTACTCACCATGCAGTATATGGAGACGGATTTGAAGTGAGCGGTGTGCAATAATTGATTGATTCAGTGATTAATTGTGAAATTAAAATAGATAATAATTGTAAAATAATGGATTTCTCAATCAGTTACCTAAGAGCAAACCTAAACAACCACCGTTTCATCCAAATCTGTAACTCATTGAAAATTAAGTCGTTCATCGAAAAATGAATAATTAATTGATTAATCAATAAATCAAAAATACCCTTTATAGCCAAATCGCTTGTTCACCGTCATGTCTAAATATCAGTTTCCGAGCTCAAAAGGTGCCCGAGATATTGCTTAGATGAGAAAGAAAATATATAAGGAATTAATAAATCGATAATAATTAAGTAATTAATTAATTCATTCATCAAAAAATTAAAAAATAACATTTTGCCAAAGCACATTTTCACTTTTGTACCCAAATTTCAGCTTCCTCACTCAAAGGATGGCTCAGATATTGCCCAGACAAACAAACAAACAAACCAATGGAGTGAAAATTGAGTAATCCCTTCCTTCAGCGCCTAGCGATGACGTCATGCATCACCTGGATATGGAATTGGAAAAAAGCGGTGCACAACAAGAAAGAAAACGGAATGAAAATTGAGTAATCCCTTCCTTCAGCGCCTGGCGATGACGTCACACATCACCTGGATATGGAATTGGGAAGGAGCGGTGTACAACAACACTTGATGTTGCACAGACATATCGATTTACAAATACAGATACTGAGGTAATCTCATTGTTAATGTGTTTCATGAAGTAACAAGTCGAAATGTTATGAAGTCTGACCAATTCATATACATGTGGCCATCTATAAAATATTGTTACGTGCACGAGAAAGGGTCAATTATGTTGGAAATCGCAACTGTTATTAATTAATTCATCGAAAACTGAATAACTAATCAATTAATTGATTAATCAATAAATCAAAAATACCCTTTATAGCCCAATCACTTGTTCACCGTCATGTCCAAAAATCAGTTTCCAAGCTCAAAGGGTGCCAGAGATATTGCCCAGAAAGAAAACAAATAAGAAATTAATAAATCGATAATAATTAAGTAATTAATCAATTAATTGATTAATCAAAAAACAAAAAAATCTTTTTTGCCAAAGCACATCTTCACTTTTGTCCCCAAATTTCAGCTTCCTCGCTCAAAGGATGGCTGAGATATCACACGGACAAACAAACAAACAAGAAAACAAACAAGTCGCGCCTATTGTCGGTAGGCGACATGGGTGGTCGCTATATAATTGCATACTAGTCATACAGTTTTTGACGGATCGGGCTATACCCTCACGGTATTTTTTGAGACACGACACAGACTGAAATGTGTAGTGAGACGTAGTTTACTACGTAGAGTAAATGGAACGTGCATGAGTTTAAGGGTATGACGACGGAGACGAGTAGTCAGGGAATTTAGTAGAGAGCAGTGTGAGTGTTGGTGTGAGTTGCGAAATTGGAAAGTGTGTGGGACAGTGGCCAAGTGGTGAGTGGAGAATTGTTATGCATGCGTGATGATGGGTTGGGAGGACTGATCCCACCCAAGTACCCCGGGTCAGTTTAATGTTAGCTAGGTGGTTATTCAAAATTTATTAAAAGGAGGTCGTTTGTGTGTCCGAAGAAGGCACGAGAAACCCGTTTGGAGGTGCAAGAGTTCATGACGGCTGTGTGTGCTGTGGAAAGTTGAATTGTTAGTGGGCACCCCAGGCACCGGACTAGTCGGCCAGAGTAGGCAGGCCCAAGAGGCCGGGATAGAGTAGTGGGACGGGCGACCCGTCGGAAACGGGACCCGTACGCAGAATCCAGGGGCAGTGTAGGGGGCACGTCACCCTCGGAAAGGGACCCGGGCATGGCAACATGCCACGTGGCATCGGAGGGCAATGCCAGAGGAGGCAACCCCCCACGGTGTAGGGAGACACTAGGCCGGGAGAGCCTGCGCTCGGTGCCATGGTTAAGTTCGGCAGAGGGGAGTTCCTGCAGTTCATCACGCTGCCCAGCAGGAAATTGTCGAGGCACGTATGAAATTGAGGGCAAGGCCCAAACTTTATAATGGACACCAACACAGTGACGGGAATCATGGTTTTAGAACGATAGTTTTAAAGTGGAGGCATTTTTGGATAGCCCCGGGTAGTTTCGGTTAATGAAGGTTAGGGTAGATTAGGAGATTTTACCCCTTCGTACCCACCATCCTCGCCGTGTAGGCCGCTGGACCACCTTGGTAGACGCTGAACTCTGAGGAAGCCATCTGAGGCTTCGTTGGGCTCGATACAGGACGCTAGTCTCTCCCTAGTCCCCCCAGAGAGGAACGTAGGGTTGGAGTAGGTAGGTGGAAATGATAGGCTAGGCCCGGGGGTAAACAAAAGGGAAAAACCCCCCCCCCAAAAAAAGGGGGGGGTTGGGAGACAATCATTAAAAGGGAAATAAAAATTAAAGAGGGGCTAAATTTGTTGTTTTTGTTGCAAATTAAGGGAGCGGTAGGAACAGAGACAGCAAAGGCGATAGAGTGGGGGGAACGTGCTAGGTCGAGCCCGCCTTTCAAAGCGGCCGGCACCACCGCACTCCCTCCAAACCTGATGGAACCACACCAGGGCTGGCCAGCTGCACTGTTGGCCTGTTGTGCTGCAGCCGCCTGTTCTGCCATGGGCTTGCCTTGCCATTGCCTCGTTTGCCTGCCTCTGCCATGACCCCATGCCTGCTAGCCCTTGTTTGCGTTTGCCCTGTTGTCCCATTCCATCACCCATGCGCGCCAGGACCAATCCCAGTTTTGTGAGGACTGCCCTGCAGGCAGCCTGGCATCCAGTCCATTTTTTGTTTGCACCATCTCATCCATTTCCCCTCCACCAAAGACTTTGCTATTGACTTTTTGCCTTTCCCCTTGCACAGATCACAAGTCCTGGGCCATGTTAGTGTGATGTAATAGATAATTTAAGATTGGTAAATACGTGGAAACCCCACCTGCATGTTTGTTTTAGCGCCGGCATTTAGTTAAGTTGTCCGAATGAGTCTGTGAAGTTTGTTTAGTTATACGCAGGCGCATTAGGTTATTTATTTTTGGGACACGTATAAAAAAATGTCGCACTCAGGGAGTCCGAGGTAGACGTACTAGGGGGAAAAACTTACACATTGCTGTCACACGAAAATTTGACGACTCGGGACGAGTTGTAAAAAGGGGGGGTGTGTTTACGGAATTTGGGAATTCAATTGCACACAACATACAGGTTCCCTTAGTCAGCTATGTCGATAAGTGCATGTTCCCTAGATAGTTCACCTTCCAGTGTTTAAATGTTTGAAATCGATTAGATTGCTGCGGATCATTTAATAGTTAGAGCGAACAATGAACGTCCTCCCCTCTTCTGCAAGAGGAAGAAGAACCCTGCCATCCCGTTGACGTCAACAACTCCCTCCCACGTGGAATTGAGCGGAGGGGATTCCACGAGGGCATGAAATTTCTTTCTCTCACGCCGGTTGCGGGGAGGGAGGTGCAAAGGATAAAGAGGACATTTTTTCTTTTGTTCGCGTGGAGTCCCGTGGTAGGTAGTTCGTGGGCTGAGTATCAATGGGAGTCCCAGTAGCAGAAGTCAGTGAAAGCCGGTTCATGATCCGCAGTGGCAGAGTTCGTATAGTGAGTCCGGGGAGGAGGTAAGCGGTTTTGCTTCGAGAGAGAGCAGTACGTTCAAACGTCGGTCCTGCTTGGACTTAGCCTTCAGAAGCTTTTTAGCATATCGGCTGGACTCAGTGAAGCTTGGCTGCTGCTTGTTTTGAAGAACTATGAAGCCAGTTGTTACGGCTCCCGAGCTGCGAAGTGGAGGCTTCTTCCTCTTCTTCCTCATTCTTGGTTCAGTGGAGCTTTTCGTTCTCCTTTTGTTTCCCGCTTGGTGCAGCATCGGACCTTCTTATCTTTGGAGTTGGATCCTCGGGGAAGCACGATCGACAGGAAGTCCGGGCGCCTCGTCTCACCGCACGTTTGAGAAGCGCGGGAGGTTCGCGGGAGCTCGGAAGGATCGCGGCGATTGGATCCAGCTCGCTCTCGCTGAGCCCGGGTTCGGACAAGTTGAGACCACACGAGGTGGAAATGTTCCAAAATGAAGCTCTAGTTTCAGCTACCTGTCCTCCAGCTGGAGCTCGTTATTAAAGGCCTTCAGCCACGTTTCTTGTGTGGTTAGTGTGTGTGGTTGATGTTGTGTGTATGTAGTGCCGATACGTGTGTCCAGTGGGCCCGTCTAATAATAGGGAACTGCTGTTAAGGTAAATATGACTGTACATAATAAGTAGACGTGTAGTTCTTTTGTCGTGCTTTTGTTGCTGTATATTGCATACGTGTTTTCCTTATTTAATTGCGCATACGTTTTCATTATTAATAAATGTCCCTGTTGATGAACCTGGGCTCGTTTGCGTCCATTCCCTCATGACTGAACATTTCGTGTGTTGGAGTTAGGAAAGCTGTTGTTTGCCGTTTAAATAGGGACATCTCGCATGTACGCCGCTCGGAATCGCGCACGGACAAGCTCGCCTCGGTGGTTTGTTCCGAACGAGATCCATCGAGGGTGGAATACCCCGGTAGTGGATCAGTGGTATTTAGTACATTGAAGATTGGCAATCGACCCTACCCACTGATCTGCGATTGGCGTATTTCGTTCTTGTACAAGAAGGACCCGTCGCTCGGAGTTATCCGGGCGGCGATCTATATTCCGGGCTGATCGGCGGGCCGACTCGACTGCGGCTCTGTCAGAGCGGTCGGTTGCGGCCGACCCCCGGCCCGTAACCAAATGTTTTAAATTTCAACCTGATTGGACACATGGTCTGGCAGCCATAATTATTAATTTTTTGAAATCTGGTTCTTTTTAATTTCTAAAATTAAGCTCACTTGGCTGTGCCTGGATGCGGTTGACGGTCGAGAGGAGGAGCTAAAAACCCGATTCTATCAGGTTCCTTCTGATGACTTTCATCGTTTCTTTTTGCTTGTTTGAGTTCCTTTCTGATTACTCCATGCAGGACTGTACCGATTCAGTCTTCCATTTGACTTTATCGAATTTTATTCTAATCCCATAAAATCAATTGAATAATACGAAACTCATGGGTTGGGTGTCTGATCAAAAGTAGGTGTATCAAAGCGGGACGTCTTGGTAAACCCGGTCATCGCTGCTAGCATATAAAGTGGCAGTTCTAATTATGTCTCAAAATTATTAACACACCAGTACACAAACACCAACAAAAAATACGATAAGGATGGCTGAGAAACACCACACAAAACAAGTCCTGGCGGAGTCTGCAATCTCTGAATTGCTCTTTTCTTGTTAAACAGTTGTTGTTCAACTTTTAACATAAAGAACAGTCAGAGAATTGGCATTAGCTGAAGAATATCTCTGAAGGAGGTGAAAGAAGTGCTTTTACAAAGATCAATGTCAGAGTGTGGAAGTAAAGGAAAAGCTCGGAAAGCTCAGAGTAGATAAAATCCGAGGGCCAGATAATGTGCAAACAGGTAAAGTATCGGGAAAGCAAGAGGTTTTAGTTGTATTCGTAGTTGGATAAATTATAATCAAAAGAGTAACACTACATTCATTTAATTTGAGGCCTCATGTAGAATATTGTGTGCAGTTTTGCGTCACACATCTGCGAAGACAAAGTTGACAAAGGGCTCAGCGTTAGGGCTACTAGATTATTTCCAGGCCTAGCTAACTTAGGTTATGAGAGTGGTTGAGAGGAGAGGACTTTCACATATCAGAAAGGAGGTGTGAATTAAAAATAAAGAGGAATGTGGATGGAGGATGTTGTCAGGGGTAATGAGGTATAGACGTGTGATAGAGGGAATAAGTGCAAAATATATTTTTCAGGCAAAAAATAAGTGGAATGAACACATATGTGATTATCTTCAGTTCTTATAAACAAGCAAACAATCACAGCTACGTGAGTTTTGTTCAGCCTCAACCCTCAGCGGAAACAGTTTTTCATTCTCACGCTCAGCACTTTGAAGTCCTTGCTGATCCAAAAGAGACCAGTTTAAATTTTCAAGCTTTGCTCTACTTGGCCTCTCTCACTTTCTGCTCCTTCTCAGTTGCCTCTCCAAATAATCTGCGACGATCTTTTCGACTCTTGGCCATTGCGGTGGCCTCCAAGACTTCCGGTACTCCAAACTCTCTCTCACTTCCCCGTTTGTCGCAAGGTTACGCTCACTCTTGAAATCTTTATTAGATTATCTGAATAAGGTTCGACAGAAGCAGAACAAGTGAGTAAACTGTATCAAACACCTTTTGTCCAATCACTTCTGATTGACGACTCAATTAAAGTCGAATAAAACTTAGGACTTGTAAGAAATCACAAAACCATTCGATCATGAGATGTTACCTATGAAATGATTTTGGCTTTTTCATAACGAGTTTCAATTCCATAAACTTCCCTCAGCAGCTCCTCTCGAGCATTCTCGGCTTTGCAGAGCCGCCCCGGGTCTAATCTGTAGCTCACGTAGTGTGCAGCAAACTTCGCTTTTCATCTTCCAGATGCGGTTGCAGTTCAACAGGTCAGTTTTTGTTTTTTTTTAAATTCCTTTCTCTCCTTGCCAATTGGTCCTCAATCTTCTCAGCTCTTTCTTCGCATCTGCCGAGGTTAATCTGTTTAGTTTCCCTTAAATGGCTCTCGATTCTCAGCGAGTTGCTCCTGCAACATGCTTACTTCTCTCTTCTGTGCACATCTTGTAACAGAGAAACAAATAGAAAACAAGTCGTGGGTACATTCAAAGTACCCACCCCCAGCCAAATAAATAAATTAAATCCTCCACGGCCGAAAACTGCCGGGCGCCAATGCCCACTGTGCAGCAAGTAGAGACGGAATGGGAGGGACGCGTGAACTGAGGTAAATTTGTTACGGCTGTGAAATTCGCAATCAGCCATAAAGGTCCTTAGATCAGTTTGACGCTGAAGTTTATGTGCAGAGATCCCCACCGTTGTTTTAAAGGGAGTTCTTCGTGATCCACCGGGGCTGCACTCTTTAGATAGCCGGTTTTTCTTTTCTATGTGATTGAAGCAACCTCCGACGCAAGCGAACAAGCCGAGTGTGAAAACGCGAACGAAAAAGGAAACCAAAGAGTTCCGATGGGGCGCCGGATTTTTTCCCGCCGTTCTCCGAGGAGTTGCGATGATGGGCAGGGGGAGGCAGCTCGCCGCGAATTGGTGTAATGAACAGCGTGAGGCGGTCATGGGTGAGGGAAGGCCCTTTTTGGAAAGCTTCCAGAAGAGAGTGGAGCCAAGAAGCGGTGGGGCGAAGGCGGAGGCCTCAGGATATAAAAGGCGGAACGCGCACGAGGCTCGCTCTCTCTCTGGTCATGAGCTTCGCCCTGTGGTCCGATCATCCGTTTCTCTGGTCTGGTCTTGAAGGCCCCTCCTGCCCTTCAGTCTTTTCTTGTTTGGTCGTGGTCGTGAAAGCACCGAAGCGAGCAATGCCGGAGAGAGCTCGCTGAGCCCGCCAGGGCCCGAGGTCAGGCGCGGCTACGCGAAGGGCTGTGGGAGTCGACGTCGCGACCTGCCCACCGTCGCGCCACGATGGGCCGGGCTACGCAGGCCGTGGTAAGTCACGTCCGAGCCTGCCCACCGTCGCGCGCTGAGGGCGGCGGTAAGACCCTTCGGTCTCACGGGACCGTTCGGTCTCCAGGTCCCGTTCCATAAAGGTTACGAACCCGTCTACCTCCCTGCCATTATGGGGAGGTTTTTCTTTGTTTTCTATATGCATGGCGTTGGCGCCGTGTCCTGCCAAGTAGAAACTGTGTAAGTGACTGTGCTTGTAAAAAATATCGGTTGCGGTGGTATTGCTTTCTTCTATGTGCTGTACATTGCATGACTGCCGTTGGCGTGTATATAGTGTGCTGTTTAAAAATAAATGTCCTTGTGTGAAATGTAGCCGCTTTCGTCGTCTGTCCCTTCGTTGAAACGTGCCATCTTGAATCGCGAGAATAAATTGAGTTAAGGTTTGGAACGCCCGGTAAACAGAACACATCGCATCGAGGTCGGCGATAACAACGCTCGGTACACTGAGCACGAAGACCGCTTAAGCGGGTCGGTTGTCCAGCGGAACCTGCGCAGGTACGATCGCCGGCCGACTACCGCGCAGGACTTAGTGATGGGAATTTTGTTTGCGAGCAACCCTATCCTGCGCGGGTGGGCAATTGCACGATCGTGGGGAGTAACCCCCACCCGGACTGGCTCCTGCGGTAGTTCCAGAGGGTCACGACTGAATTGTCCGTGCCGGTGGGCGACGCGGTGCGATTGGAGTTACGCAATCGCTCGCACGCCAGGTGGCCAGAATTCGTAACAATATGTACAAATGATACTTACTCACCATGCAGTATATGGAGACGGATTTGAAGTGAGCGTGTGCAATAATGATTGATTCAGTGATTAATTGTAAATTAAAATAGATAAAATTGTAAATAATGGATTTCTCAATCAGTTACCTAAGAGCAAACCTAAACAAACCACCGTTTCATCCAAATCTGTAACTCATTGAAAATTAAGTCGTCATCGAAAATGAATAATTAATTGATTAATCAATAAATCAAAAATATCCCTTTATAGCCAAATCGCTTTGTTCACCTCATGTCTAAAATACAGTTTCCGAGCTCAAAAGGTGCCCGAGATATTCTTAGATGAGAAAAAAATATAAGAATTTAATAAATCGATAATAATTAAGTAATAATTAATTCATTCATCAAAAAAAATTAAAAAATAACATTTGCCAAAGCACATTTCACTTTGTACCCAAATTTCAGCTTCCTCACTCAAAGGATGGCTCAATATTGCCCAGACAAACAAACAAACAAAACCAATGGAGTGAAAATTGAGTAATCCCTTCCTTCAGCGCCTAGCGATGACGTCATGCATCACCTGGATATGGAATTCGGAAAAAAGCGGTGCACAACAAGAAAGAAAACGGAATGAAAATTGAGTAATCCCTTCCTTCAGCGCCTGGCGATGACGTCACACATCACCTGGATATGAATTGGGAAGGAGCGGCTGTACAACAACACTTGATGTTGCACAGACATATCGATTTACAAATACAGAACTGAGGTAATCTCATTGTTAATGTGTTTCATGAAGTAACAAGTCGAAATGTTTATGAAGTCTGACCAATTCATATACATGTGCCATCTATAAAATATTGTTACGTGCACGAGAAAGGGTCAATTATGTTGGAAATCGCAACTGTTATTAATTAATTCATCGAAAACTGAATAACTAATCAATAATTGATTAATCAATAAATCAAAAATACCTTTATAGCCCAATCACTTGTTCACCGTCATGTCCAAAAACAGTTTCCAAGCTCAAAGGTTGCCACAGATATTGCCCAGAAAGAAAACAAATAAGAAATTAATAAATCGATAATAATTAGTAATTAATCAATTAATTGATTAATCAAAAAACAAAAAAATCTTTTTTGCCAAAGCACATCTTCACTTTTGTCCCCAAATTCAGCTTCCTCGCTCAAAGGAGGCGAGATATCACACGGACAAACAAAACAACAAGAAAACAAACAAGTCGCGCCTATTGTCGGTAGGCACATGGTGGTCGCATATAATTGCATACTAGTCATACAGTTTTGACGGATCGGGCTGAAAATTTTTGACAAAAGAGGTTGATTATAGTGCGCATAAGAGCCACAGAAGCCGATTTGGATTTTCGG
Organism: Eptatretus atami; assembly: GCA_035128595.1. NCBI lineage: Eukaryota > Metazoa > Chordata > Myxini > Myxiniformes > Myxinidae > Eptatretus > Eptatretus atami. The sequence goes on from CM068953.1 coordinate 1,750,586, forward strand.
AAAAAATATATATATAAATATTTTCGGAATTTTTCAAAAAATTCAAAGGCCCGTTGCTATGAAACGGTGGCGTCCATAGCAACGGTGCTCAAAAGCATACAAACTAAGATCCTGGTATGAACCTACCAGTCAAGTTTCATCAAATCGGTTGACTCCTCTGGCCTTCCAGAGCTTGTCATTACGATACATACAGGACAGACGGAAAACCTGAGAATAACGGTAGTCGAGCGACCACCCAATATATATATTATATATATATATATTATTAGTATTATTGTTGCGAATTCGCGCCCGCCGGCCGAACGGCCACGTAACTCGGATCGCGGCACGTCTCCCACCGGACGGACAATTCAGTCGTGCCCTCTCGGAACAACGCCGGAGCTAGTCACGGTGGGCCTTTCGACCTCACCACAATCGTGCCAATCGGCCACCCACGTAGGGTAGGGTTGTTCGCCAAACTCGACCTACCTAATACCCACGCGGATGTTAACCGGCGATCGTACCTCGCCCACAGTCGACTCCGGACACGAGCCGCTTGGCGCCCGTTCGCACTATCGGATAACCGAGCGGTGTTACGTCCGACCTGACGCGTTCCGATTAATTACGCGGCGTTTTAAACCCACTACGAACCCCTTACGTGATGCAAGATGGAATTCAATCAAAGGAAAGACGCAGCGAAACGGGAAACAGTTCAACAAGCAAGCATTTTTATTTCGCGACACACGGAAAGCACGTATATACAGCCATACAGAATGCACAAAAAGCAAAGCAAGAAGAAAACAGTTGACACCGACCTAACGCGTACACACGGCAACACTTAACAGTTTACTTCACAGACGCGCCAACACACATTTACACAAAAGCAAAAGAAGGAAGCCACCCTCACAGACAACGAGGCAGACAGGCCCGTAGCAAATGTGCGCGGGACCTGGAGGAGCGCCAGGTCCGCGAGACCGGGAGGTCTTACCGCGCCTCGTGACGCTCGTTGGCGGGCAAGCCGCAAAATGTCCGCGCCGCGTGCCCGACTCCGCCCCTGGCGTGCTCGTTGGCACCTACGTGTGGAGTGGGGAACGGGCCGCCCTTGCACTA
>CM068953.1:1763586-1777950 GCA_035128595.1 Eptatretus atami
AATGCTCTCAGAGGTGCGGTCTGTCGACGACAGCGTAGTGAACGTCAGCGAATGACCGATGATGTCATGACGTCATTACGCCTCTCAAGCGGCAGTGTGACACTCTGGCTTTATTTCAACAAAGATCTTGGTATTCCGTTGTTCCACGCTTTGCGCTTGGTTTCTATACGGTTTTCTTGGCGTATAGTTTTCTAAATGCCACTCCGAGAAAACAGCGTCTGCAATGTAAAACCCACTTGTGCATATGCTGACTACCTCAGAAGGTGAATTTGACACAAAAAATGTAACAAGAAACATTGTATATAAAGAAATTTAATAAATCACATTGTGAACACTGGATATTTTGACGTCCTAACGAACCCTCACTTTCGAAACTTCGCGCAGAGCGCGGGTTTGGCTAGTCTTCTTTTACTGCAGACAGCCATTGAAAAAAAAGCACAGGATTCTATTTCCCATGCACGGCTTTGGATCTGGCCAATCACAGCTTCGTGATCTGAAACCACACCACACATGTACAAGTCTGGGGAGCGAGAGTGCAAGTGACTACATACAAGAATGGCAGAATCTCGACTCCATCCCATTTCTCTCCGACTCTATTCCACCTTCCCTACTTTCCCTTTGACTGCTTCCCTCAATTTCTCAAAGTCCTGTATCTTAACTCCATTCCTCACTCCACCAGTGATGACATTACTATTCCAAACATATTCATCACCTTACAGTAAGCTTACCTCAACTTCTAGATCATCTTTGGAACAAAGAATCTGCAGGTGAGCTTTTTCTTGCCTTTCTTGGTCAACTTGCGTTTGTAGCTTCTCCACCTGCATCTCCAATTTTGTTGTTCTTGCTCCTAAAACATCTCGATCAGTCTTGGATTGTGGGAACTCTTCAAAGGACTGTCTTTCAGTACCTGCACAAGACAAGTTCCAGCAAAACATTGCATTTTATCAGTCTCTCCTCGTGCAACAGTACATTTCAAAACACTTCAACTCAAATAAAAATTTCACTTTTATCTTGGTCTGGCACCAAAAATGCATGAAAACCATGATAAACACTCGAAAAATCACAATGTTTTCTAATAAGGAAGGCAGTGAGTGATTGATGAGGGGAAGGCAGTGAGTGATTGATGTGGGGAAGGCAGTGAGTGATTGATGATTGATGAGGGTAAGGCAGTGAGGGATTGATGAGGGGAAGGCAGTGAGCGACTGTTGAGGGAAGCAGTGAGCAGCTGTTGAGGGGAAGGCAGTGAGCGGCTGTTGAAGGAAGGCAGTGAGCGGCTGTTGAGGGGAAGGCAGTGAGCAGCTGTGGAGGCAAGGCAGTGAGCGGCTGTTTGAGGGAAGGCAGTTAGCGACTGTCGAGGGGAAGCAAGTGAGCTGGCTGCCTGAGGGGAAGGCAGTGAGCAGCTGTGGAGCAGGCAGTGAGCGGCTGTTGAGGGCAAGGCAGTGAGCGGCTGTTGAGGGGAAGGCAGTTAGCGACTGTCGAGGGGAAGGCAGTGAGCGGCTGCTGAGGGGAAAGCAGTTTCAAGGAAATCAGATGAAAATTGATGATTTTAGAAATTATACAGAGTTGTTGACCTTTGGCCCATGGTGACCTTTCAACCTGAAAATCTACAGGCTTCTTACTTATGACCAATGCTACCATTTTGTGAAGACTGGTTTAAATTGTGACCTGTCAGCAATTGACATGCAAACAAACAAACAAACAAACACACAGACAGACAGAATGAATCATTGGGACAATATCCCTGGGCGCTCACGTGGTAGCAGCCGGAGAAGATAACCAGGGAATCACTGGTAGGCATGGATGACCCACAAAATATATAATGAAGAAAGTAAATACCAATGGATATTTTTTTTCACGGCACGAACAGACTTTGGTACATCACGGGTGATAAAGATTGTGGTCAAGTTTCATCGAAAGTGTGTGCTTTCAGAAAAGAAAGCAAATACTTTTTGGGAGGGGGGTAACACGCTCCTCCCTCCCCCATATAATTTTATTGTCATGAACAAACTTTGGTATGTCACAGTGGGGGGGGGGGTCAGCAACATGCGGCTCTTTAAGGACTTAAGTGTGGTTCCCAAGCCTGATCGATAACACCCCCCTTTTCTCATCATAAATTAATTTTCAGAAACATCTTTGTGAGTTTCGTGAAAGGATAAAATAATAATTGAGAACTTTGACGGAGTGATAAACAGGGAAATACATCCGATTAGCGGCGAATCCTGCGAGCAAGACTTACACGTTGTGCTCCACGCACAGCCTGCTCTCAATTACACGGTTATTTTCGCCATCTTTTCGGCAATATGATTACTTCAACCTGTTTAGCAGCCTCAGTTTACCATTCGAACCCGCCTCCTAAAAAGTTAGCGACTCCCTGATCCTCACTGGGCAGGTAAGCGAGAATCCCGTCATGAACGACTTGTCGAAATAACAAACAAGATGTTGTTTTGATAACTCCCTCCTTCAATGGAGGTTGCACGTGCATGTGACATCACAACGTTTGCCAAAAAGTATCCAGTTGGAGATGCCAGAAAGAGAGCCAGAGTGGAGCTGAAGCACAAAGCAGACCAAAGTAAGAACACATTCACTGAATGGATGAAATCACCGAGTAACACAACTACCGCTAGTTATGTGGCAACTCAAGAGATTGTGAAACGTGGAAAGCCGTTCACAGAGGGTGAATATATAAGAGTGCTTTATCAAAGTAACAGAGCAGCTGTACAGTGATTTCAAAAACAAAATTGTTCAAAAAATTAGAGACTTGTCATTGTCTGCAAAGACGGTGAGGGATAGAACAGCAACAATGGCAACAGACATTACCAGTCAGCAGATCAAGGACATTAATTCAGCTCTGGGCTTCTCTATTGCTTGTGACGAGTCGTGTGATGTCGATGACAATGCACAGGTTTCTCCTCTTGGCAGGTACGTGAATTCCAAAGGACCCCAAGAGGAGCTGATTGAATTGCTGCCCCTCAAAGGCCAAACAAGGGGAGAAGATATTTTGTCAACTATTGTTGACTGCCTAAAGACGAAAGAAATAAGCACCGGCCATATCATCTCAGTCGCAACCGATGGGGCACCGAATATGAAAGGGGCACACAAGGGGTTTATCACTTTGTTGCAAAAAGCAATGGATCGTAATCTGCTATCGTTTCACTGCATCATTCATCAAGAAGCACTCTGTGCAAAAACCTTTCCACCAGAGATCACAGAAGTGATGACCCTGGTTATGCAAATCGTCAACAAAATAATGGCCAAAGGGTTGAACCACCGGCAGTTCTATGAACTTCTTGAAGAGGTCAATTGTCAATATTCGGACCTTCTTCTGCACAACAAGGTACCGTGGCTTTCCAGGGGAAGAGTACTTGTGTGTTTTGCTGCCTGTCTGAAAGAAGTGAATGTGTTTATGCAGAACTTACAGATCCTCAGTGGCTACAGAGATTTCACTTCATGGTGGACATCACCTCACTTTTAAATGGCCTTATCAGAAAGCTGCGAGGAAAGTGAAACACAGCTCACTTGCTTTGAAAAGAGGTGCTATCATTTGAGCGAAAACATGGAGATTTGCGAGAGACACGGAGAGAGGTTTGCCGGCTCATTTTCCATCACTGAAACAATTCAAAGAGGAGACAAACTATGAACTTGACACCGAGAACCTAGAAAATGTGATACTGGAAATGCAAGAAGCCTTCTTAGGGCCATTTCAGGAATTCAGAAAGGAAAAGGCAACTTTATCATTTGTGTTGAAACTCCTTGAAGCAGACACTTCTGCCTCAACTTTTCAGCATTTACAGGAGTAGACCGAGCAGAACTTGAACTTGAACTGGCCGATTTGCAGGACAAGGACATGTGGAGTTCTAAATTCAGAGGCTTCGTGACCAAACTCGAAAATCTAGAAAGGCACAGATCTACCCTGGCACTTCAACACAGATAGACCGAAATGCACGATCTTAAATAAACAAGACCAAATAGTGTTTGAAGTTTGGAATTCTTCACAGGAAACCTACAGTAACGTGAAGAGATATGAATTTGGCATTCTGTCCATCTTCGGATCGACTTAGCTGTGTGATCAAGTGTTTTCAAGGATGAATTTCATTAAAAGCAAACTGAGAAACCAATTGAACGAGGTGAGTTTAAAGTCCACCTTGAAAATGAAAACGACAGCACACTGTCCAAACATCGAACGACTGACTCTCCAAAGAAACTCCACAGGAGAAATCACACGAAACTACAATGGCACTAGGTAGAGCGCGTACATCCGTCACACAATGCCTGATCCAGTAGAACATATCGGGTGAAGTCCGTCCATAACTTTTTGAGATGTCGTACTACATATCGGTGTAGCACTATCTCTCAATGGTGAAGAATCAATTAAAAATTCTCGTGGCCGGATCTGGATCTTCACCAAAATCAAGCATTGCTGTCATTGGCCAGTCGCCTACATGCACAATAAATTTCAGAACGATTGCTTGAGAATTGGCTAAAAATCATATGACAAACAGACAAACAAATGCTGCAGTCAAATATACTTGGCAAAAAAATTTTCACCAAGTAACAAACTGACAATCAGACAGGAGACAGACAAACGCTACAGACCAACATACTTAGTAAAAAACAATTTTCATCAAGTAATAACACATGCGACCAACGAATATACTGCAATTGAAAAATCTTCAATTTTCGCAAGTACCAAACAGATAGGGGTGAAAACATAACCTCCATTCACCTTCAATGATTGTTGGAGGGTGGAGGGTCAAAGAACATGAACAACACAAACTAAATTGGAGGGTCAAAGAACATGAACTACATGAACCAAACTGCTGTAGATCCAGAAAATAAACATGTTGTTACAATACTTCATGCATGCAAAGGAGTGAAAGAGACACATGCCTACTTTGAAAATTGTTAAAACGTGCTATTTGACCCGGAGCCCAGGACCATCAAACTCCAACGAACGAGGTCCCAAGGTATACCCCACAGGATGTTTGAAACTCCCTCTAAGCTTCAAAAATGGCGTCTGCCGAGGGATATAGCGGTGGCCTGTAGCCCCCAGCTCATCAAAAGCAGCACCTCCTCCCCCCCCCCCCCCCCCCCCCCCCCCCCCGCACATAAGGCAAACGACAAATGTTGGAGTTCCCAAATAAGAAAACCGGGCCTTAGAATGAAACATCGGGGCCACCTGAATATGCAAATGGCCATTAAAAACATTTAGGAGGTGGCAACACACAAACAGTATGGCCCAGAAGGCTCCAGATCCAATATTAAGACGTCCTCAATGAAAATGCTCCGAGATGAGCATTGAGTCTCTGGAATTATGGTATGGCCATTACGACACTTTCAGGGTGTTGCATCGCCCCGGCAGATGCTCTTAAAGGAGCCCCTGATTCTTCGTAGGGTTTACCACCATCTGCTTGAGCACCAGCACCCAGAGCAGTCAGGCTTCACACCAAAGAGGTCAAAGATTGATTGTATCCTTGCCCTTTGTGTCCTCACCGAACGCAGACGAGAGTTTCGGCAGGAGCTGCTTGTAGCCTATGTTGATCTCTGCAAAGTGTTCAATTCAGTGAATCGAGATGCCGTCTGGACACCCTCTCAACACCAAAACTGAGAGTGCTGTGAGATGTGGTGGTACCATCTCTGACATATTTCTAGTTGTTACTGGAGTTCGTCAGGGGTGTGTACTGACCCCCACACTTTTCTGGATTCTGAGGAGGATGGCGGAGAGATCAAGCTGCGGTGCATTGTTTAGGAATGTCAAGATCTCTGACCTTGATTTTGCAGATGATGTCATCTTTGCGAAGACTTTAGATATCCTTTTGGGGGCCCTCGAGGTGCTGAATGAGGAGTCGGAGCCGCTGGGATTACGGGTTTCCTGGGTCAAAACTAAGATCCAAGCTTTCAATGACATCTTGGATGCTGCTGTCCTGTCTGTACCTGTTTGTGGTGAGGATGTTGAGGTTATGTAGAGATCCACTTACGTTGGCAGTGATATTCATGTCTCTGCTAACTGTGAGGCAAAGGTCAGTGGACGTCTGGGTTGGGCCTGGGGAGTCTTGGATTCACTGGATCATGGAGTGTGGTGCTGCCGGTACCTGTGCAGGAGGACGAAAGTCTGAGTCTTCAGGTCCTTGGTGCTTCCAGTTCTTGCCTACGGATCTGAGACTTTGGACTCTGACCAGGGATCTGAGACGGAGACTTAATTGCTTTGGTACCAGGTCTCTTTGAGAATCCTTGGCTATCGCTGGTCAGACTTGTGTCACAATGACGCGGCTTTGCTGAGAGAGATCAATGAGATTTGTTTCCCTGCATCGTCCATGAGGGGCGCCAATTTTTTTTTTTTTTCCAGGCTTTGCGGGCTGTGTGGACATGTGGCTCGTTTTCCTGACGCTGATCCGGATCACCAAATTCTCTCAGTGAGGGAGCCTCGTGAGTGGAGGAGGCCAATGGGCCGACCACGTGCCTCGTGATTGCAGCAGGTTGATCAGTATCTCAAGGAGATAGGCCATCAGCCATGGCTCAGAAAGTGCATGAAAATCAAGTTTCGTTCCACTCATCGGGGGGGGGGGGGGTAGAACAAACCTTGATAATATGATATATATATCCAAATACATACGTATCCAAAAGTTCTCCACTCAAATAGCTGCAGTTATTGTGTATTTTCATCTTGAAAATCGATGCATTCGCCGCGTTCCTCATTTGAATTTTTCTCCACACGGATCACGTGACGCCTCGACAGCCAATAGACGCTCCCCAGTGTATTATTCACCAGGACAATGGAGCGAATGAAGAAGTCAAACGTTTTACGTCTGTAAGATGGGATAAATGGAGAGAAAGTGTCAACAAATGGCTCGTCTTAGACGGTCACGAACGACGTTTAGCCGAGAGTGCCGGCGCGGGAGGACTAACTTCGATCATGGGCCGATTGTACCCGGAGTGCCGGTGTAAAGATTTCAAGCTACACCCCCCCCCCTTTCAAGTTACCTCCCGGTAATCTGAAATCGATTGATTTCATCCTACCCCCTACGATTCAGATTCCCCCCCCTCAAAACATTTATTTATGTTGTTTATTTACAAAAAATAGTAATTTAATTGATATTGAAAACTAATTAGGGAAAAACCATTGACCACGTGACGCCTTTAAAGAGTTTGCAATGAATTTTGATTTTATTATGAATGATTTTATTTAATATTGTTATTAATGAAATCAGTATTTCTCATACAGTTATAGTTTTTGCCACATTTTTATGAAATCCTTCTTCGATATAGTTGATACAAATAGCCATACTGGTATATGTTTTTAACCAACTCAGACTATACTTACACAATTATGGAAACAACGCATAAAATCAATGTATAAGAAAGGCAATGAAACAGCTTATTTTTTATTCACAATTTCGTTGTGGTGGTGGTGGTGGTCGTATGGCAGCTTAGCTGCCGGGTAGCTCTCATTTATTGAAGCACGACTGTGTCGCTGATGCAGTGCCCTCTACCAGTACACACATTGGAACTGGTACTCATTTCGCCGACCTCGGAAGGATGACAGGCTGAGTGAGTCGCCTGGTGTTGGCTCAGTGGTTAGGGTGGCGACTTGGGATCCTTGGGTCCTGAGTAGTGGCTAGGGTGGTGGCTTTGGATCCTAGGGTCCTGAGTAGTGGTTAGGGGGTGGCTTAGGATCCTAGGGTCCTGAGTAGTGGTTAGGGTGGTGGCTTGGGATCCTAGGGTCCTGAGTAGTGGTTAGGGTGGTGGCTTGGGATCCTAGGGTCCTGAGTAGTAGTTAGGGTGGTGGCTTGGGATCCTAGGGTCCTGAGTAGTGGTTAGGGTGGCGGCTTGGGATCCTAGGGTCCTGAGTAGTGGTTAGGGTGGCGGCTTGGGATCCTAGGGTCCTGAGTAGTGGTTAGGGTGGCGGCTTGGGGTCCTAGGGTCCTGATTGGTTAGGGTGGTGGCTTGGGATCCTAGGGTCCTGAGTAGTGGTTAGGGTGGTGGCTTGGGATCCTAGGGTCCTGAGTATTGGTTAGGTGCGGCTTGGGATCCTAGGGTCCTGAGTAGTGGTTTAGGGTGGCGGCTTGGGATCCTAGGGTCCTGAGTAGTGGTTAGGGGTGCGGCTTGGGATCCTAGGGTCCTGAGTAGTGGTTAGGGTGGCGGCTTGGGGTCCTAGGGTCCTGAGAAGTGGTTAGGGTGGTGGCTTGGGATCCTAGGGTCCTGAGTAGTGGTTAGGGTGGTGGCTTGGGATCCTAGGGTCCTGAGTTCAAGCCCCGTCGGCCGCTGAATTAATGCACCGGGGGTTTGACTCAGCCTGTCATCATTCCGAGGTCGGCGAAATGAGTACCGGTTCCAGTGTGTGTACTGGTAGAGGGGCACTGCATCAGCGACACAGTCGTGCTTCAAGAAATGAGAGCTACCCCGGCAGCTAAGCTGCCATACGACCACCACCACCACCACAACGAAATTGTGAATAAAAAATAAGCTGTTTTCATTGCTTTCTTATACATTGATTTATTGCGTTGTTTCCATAATTGTAAGTATAGTCTGAGTTGGTTAAAAACATATACCAGTATGTCTATTTGGATCAACTATATCGAAGAAGGATTTCAGAAAAATGTGGCAAAAACTATAACTGTATGAGAAATACTGATTTCAATTAATAACAATATTAAAATAAAATCATTCATAATAAAATCAAAATTCATTGCAAACTCTTTAAAGGCGGTCACGTGGTCAATGGTTTTTCCCTAATTAGTTTTCAATATCAATTAAAGTACTATTTTTTGTAAATAAACAAACATAAATAAATGTTTTGAGGGGGTAATCTGAAATCGTAGGGGTAGGATGAAATCGATTTCAAGCTACCCCCGGGTAACTTGAAATCGATTTCAGATTACCGGGAGGTAACTTGAAAGGGGGAGGGGGGGTGTAGCTTGAAATCTTTACACCGGCACTCCGGGTACAATCGGCCCATGATCGAAGTTAGTCCTCCCGCGCCGGCACTCTCGGCTAAACGTCGTTCGTGACCGTCGAAGACGAGCCATTTGTTGACATTTTCTCTCCATTTATCCCATCTTACAGACGTAAAACGTTTGACTTCTTCGTTCGCTCCATTGTCCTGGTGAATAATACCTGGGGAGCGTCTATTGGCTGTCGAGGCGTCACGTGATCCGTGTGGAGAAAATTCAAATGAGGAACGCGGCGAATGCATCGATTTTCAAGATGAAAATACACAATAACTGCAGCTTTTTGAGTGGAGAACTTTTGGATACGTATGTATTTGGATATATACTATCATATTATCAAGGTTTTGTCTACCCCCCCCCCCCCCCGATGAGTGGAATGAAATTGCACGATACAGCTTACGGCTGATGGCCTAAGATAGGGCAGGGCCAGGCATCTGCCTGGGGGATGGCCAGACGGAGGCCCCTGGAGTACCGGCGGAAAGTGGATGCAGCGAAGTGCTGCTCTGGTGCATGCTCCCATACCTGACCTGTCATGAGGAACAAAACCTTCACACATATGTCACAGGTCACATGGATTGGCAGCCATATTGAATTTACACTGAAACCTGTAAAAAAAATCTTATTTTCCAGCACGGCTGGACAGATCGAGGTGAAACTTCACACAAATGTTCCCCAAGCCTTGGATGTACCAGTGTATTCACAAATAATTATTCATGTCACATGGTCTGCAGCCATATTGGATTGGGCAGAAATCTTCAAAAAATTATTTCTCTGGAACCGGTTCATCAATGGACATGAAACTTCACAATTATGATCTAATAGTGATGAGAAATACATGTTTAAAATTTCAACTTGATCAGACACATGGTGTGGCAGCCAGAATTATTTAATTATTTTGAATCTGGTTTTTTTTGTGTTTTTTTTAATAAGGATCACTTGGCTGTGCCTGGATGGTTTGAGGGTAGAGGAGTAGCAGCTGAAATGTGAATCCTCTCAGGTTCCTCCTGATGACTTCATCTTTGCTTTTTGCCTGTTTGGGTTCTTTCTGATTACTCCAATGCAGGACTGTACCTGTTTCATCTTCCATTTATTCGAGTAGAATGTATTTTAATCCCATTCCAAATTCAATTGATAACAATAAACGTCATGGGTCAGGGTCAAGTGTCCAATCAAAGCGGGGTTGCATCAAAGCGGGATGTCTTGGTATCCGGTCATCACTGGCAGCAGCTATAAAGTGGCAGTTCTAATTATTGCTATTAATTACATAACACACCAGTACACAAATGCCACACAAAATACACGACACAAAACAAGTCCTGGCGAGGGTCTGCAATCTCTGATTGCTTTTTTTCTTGTTCATGTTTTGTATCCCACTGATAGGCCGGATCTGGATTTGGATCTTAACCAAAACCGAATCAGCTTGCTCTTGTCACCTAACCAACTTATCCATCAAGTTTTGTCATCATCCAATCATAACTTTTTGAAATAGCATGCTTTATATCGTTTTTGGCCCAATCTCTCAATGGTGAAGAGTTACTTCAAAAAAAAATTTAATCTCATATCCAGATCCAGATCTTCACCAAAATCTAATCAATTTGTCCTGGTCACACACCTAACCTCTCCACTAAATTTCAATCCGAATCCGTCCACAACTTTTTGAGATATCCTGCTCACAGACAGACAAACAAACAAGAAGAAGACGTCGTGCAGAGCATGATACTTGTGAAATCCAAAAAACAAATTTGACCGGAAAATAGTTGATGATTATATTCAATGACCAAATATGCAACTCCTCTTCAAATTTCAAGTGAAGCGGATGAAAATTGACAATTTTAGAAATACCACTGTAGTTGTTGACCTTGAAAATAATTGGCTAGGTGAATTCAGTGACCTGAAATATAAATCCTCTTCAAATTTTAAATCAATCGGATGAAAATCGAAGATTTTAGAAATACCACCTTAGTTTGTTGACCTTTGGCCTCTGTTGACCTTTTGGTCCTTGTTGACCTCAAACATAATTGGCTAGTTGAATTCAGTGACCTGAAGTATAAATCCTCTTCAAATTTCAAATCAATCGCATGAAAATTGAGGATTTTAGAAAACCCATCTAAGTTGTTGACCTTTTGACCTTACAATCGGCTTCTTTCTTCCTTGTGACAAACTCTACCATGTGGTGAAGTTTCGTGAAGATTGGTTTAAAATTATGACCTGTTGGCGACAGACAGACAGACAGACAGAGACAGACAAAATCGACTGACCAATAGACTTGAAAAATTTTCGATTTTGCAAGTAACAAACAAACAGACAGAAAGGGGTGAAAACAAAACCTCCTTCACCATCGGAAGAGGTAAAAATAATCCATTCAGGGAAGACATCCATCATGCTTTCAATTAGCAAGCTCAGCCTAGAGATACAACTCATAAAGCTCTGTCACCACTCACTAACCTGCTTTTGGAAAGAGAAAATAAATTAAACTCAACCTTCGATAAAGATTTGTAAAAAGTTTCATCAAAACCCCGAAAAGTCACCTTTGGTTATATTCGTGGCCATCTCTCTCACGGTCTCCTCGAGCTGGCTGACGTGCCTCTGCAGGTCACTGATAAAGAGCTCTCTCTGTTGATTGTAGAGCATCCAATGCCTATTCTTTTCCAGTGCCTTCCAGGACATGCCAATAAGGATGGACAACGAGGGGGAAGAAGGAAGTGGTAGCGGTGGGGAGTTGGAAGAGGAGAAAGGGAATTACATTTTTGTTCAATCTCCATATAATCCAAACTCAAGATCAATCAATCATGCATGGCAATGCAACGTTCAGAGTGGAAAGAAAGATATTTGTCCAAAGTGTATTCAAAGTTATTAAATAAAATAAAACAATAAATCAACTTCCATCGAGAGAAGAGTAAACATCAAGTTCCCTTACATCTTTCAGTTGGTCAAGGAGATCCATCTCTGGAGCAGTTGGACGGACAACACCATCTGCTGGAATATTCTACAAAGTGAAATAGAAACACATTGAGAAGAACTTCATAGAATACACTCTGATTCACTTGGTGGATCACACGAACACACACTGTGAGGGAGATAAACAACAACTTCAACAATAACATCAATTCATGGACAACGAGAACAATGTGTGAACCAAATGATCAGAATGGTGAAAACACAGTTACCTGACGAGGAATTCTGTTTTATATAATGATGTAACATGATAACACAGTTACCTGACGAGGAATTCTGTTTTATATTATTATGTACCGTGATAACAGTTACCTTACGAGGAATTCTGTTTTATATAATGATGTACCGTGATAACACAGTTACCTACGAGGAATTCTGTTTTATATATTATGTACCGTGATAACAGTTACCTTACGAGGAATTCTGTTTTATATATTATGTACCGTGAATAACAGTTACCTTACGAGGAATTCTGTTTTATATAATATGTACCGTGATAACACAGTTACCTTACAAGGAATTCTGTTTTATATTATTAGTACCGTGATAACACAGTTACCTTACAAGGAATTATGTTTTATATTATTATGTACCGGAAACACAGTTACTTTACGAGGAAGTCTGTTTTATATTATTATGTACCGTGATAACACAGTTACCTTATGAGGAATTCTTTTTTATATAATGATGTACCGTGGTAAACATAGTTACCTTACAAGGAATTCTGTTTTATTGTTGTGGGCCGGGTATCGGTACGAGTACGAATGAGTTGGAGCAGCAGAGGTCGACTCCACCGAACACCGCGGAATTCAGATCGTTACCCTCGGATAACTCCAAAAGTACGGGTCCCTTACAGGACCGTGAATCGTCAATAATTCAGCCACGTGGGACAGGTTTATTTGCCAATCTTCAAAATACCTAGAGACCCACTTGGGAGCTACCGAGGAATCCACACCCTCGACGGAGCTCGAGCGAAACGAGCCGTGAGCGTGCTAAACCGTGCGTAACCCGAGCGGATGGTTACCGAGGTCCGTCGGTCCAAATGTACAACTACGGCGGCAACGGCCTTTTTAAATCACCCAACACGCACCTTGCTAAACCAATGAAGGAAAGGACAAAGATGAGCTGAAACATTCAACATCAACATAGGGGTATATATTTACAATAGGTGGGGATGGAACACATAAAGGGCAGAGTTAAACCGACTATAAAGGATGCAAATATGTACAGCAAAAGCATTAACCAGTTGCACTTAAAGAGGGCCACAGGACCACACACACAATGGCACACAACAAAAGAATGGACCTCAATGGTCTTTATTCGGCTCTCCAGCCGCGGAGAATAGTTCGGCTGGGAGTCAGGACGGCGGCTACCTGGCCGCGAGCGCGCGGCTGGACGTCCAGCTCCTCCCGGAGCTCCGGTCGCCAGAAGACGGACCAGGGCAGCCAGACGCAGAAAGCCCAGCGACGAGGTGAGGCCAGACCAGCGTCGAGCAGACCAGACCAGCGTCGAGAGATGCGATCCGAGAACCAGACCAGCGCCAGCGAGATGGGACCAGATCAGCATCGAGCAGACCAGAGAACCAGACCACGCGCTCGAGCAGCGATCAAGCCAGACCACGCGCTCGAGCTGACACGGCGCAATTATTTGTTCTCCTTTCTTTCGTCGTCCTTCTCGGGCGCGGTCCGCTCATGCATGGCCTGCTCTCTTGGGCGGACCGCGTGTCGTGGCTCCGCCTTCTTGCAAAGGACGCCCCGGCTCTGATCCACTCGTCGCCCATTGGCCGCAAAATGACGCATTCTCTCATTTGGCGCCAGGCCAGAACGAAACGCTTCGTGAGCGCGCAGAACAGCGCGGACAATTCCTCGAGCAGTGTTGTTGTGGCGTTGTTGTTGTAGTAATAAATCCTAACTATCAAAATAACTCCACAGTGCATGAACATCCAATTCCCACTAGACTAGAGACGGACCCTAACTAGAAACACATACTTATCGAAATAACTAAGCTATGGGGACGGCTGTCTGTCTGTGTGCAACAGGCTTCCAAATTCGTAACACTACCCCCTCCCCTTTTTACAGACTCTCCGGAGTCTTTAAATTTTCGTGTGACCAGCATGTGTAAGTTCTCCCCTCGTACGTTTTACCTTTGAATCCCTGAGTGCGACATTTTTCATACATGTCCCAAAAATAAATAACCTAATGCGCTGCGTAACTAACTAACAGACTCGCACAGACGACTGAACCTAAAATTGCCGGCGCTACGGCAGACAACAGGTGGGTTAAACTTATTGACAATTTTACCTACTATTTAACACTAACCATGGCCCAGG
Source organism: Eptatretus atami (assembly GCA_035128595.1). NCBI lineage: Eukaryota > Metazoa > Chordata > Myxini > Myxiniformes > Myxinidae > Eptatretus > Eptatretus atami. Next base: position 1,777,816 of record CM068953.1, read on the forward strand.
ACCTGTTATCTGTGAAAGGAAGAAAAAGTCATTGGTGCAGGAATGAACAGTTTGCGGCTCGAAGGGAGTCTCTGGCACAGTGAATGGATGGATGCAAGAACACAAAATGAACGCACGGGGTGCTCAATGCAGTCC
>CM068953.1:1789694-1802216 GCA_035128595.1 Eptatretus atami
TTCTATCATACCTGTATTTCTATCGTACCTGTATTTATCTTCATACCTGCATTTATCATTGTACATGTATTTATCATTGATAGTTATTTCAAAGTATCTGTTCAGTTAAGTGTGTGTCATACATGTGGATAAATGTGTTGCGTATCAGCATATATATTAGGATAGATAGATAGATACGATATGTATAGATATAGATAGATAGATAAATAGAGATAGATAGATATAGATATATAATATAGATAGAATATAGATATAGATATAGATAAAATAGATAGTATAGATAGATAGATAGATATAGATATATAGATAGATAAATATAGATAGATAGATATAGATATATAATATAGATAGATAGATAGATACAGATAGATAGATATAAGATTATAGATAGATAATATAGATAGATAGATATAGATATGATAATAAACGATAGATAGATATAGATATAGATAATAATATAGTAGATAGAGATACAGATAGATAGATAGATATATAGATAGATCAGATAGATAGATATAGAAAAATAGATTATAAATATTGATAGAGAGATAGATTAGATATATATATTGTTGTGATTCTCAACCCGCCCCGCATGCGGGCGACCGCCTTTAGCTAATTTGCGCGCACGCGCCACCGGACGAGCAATCCAGTAGCAGCTTTTCCGTGATCAACGCCGAAACCCAGCTCCGGGTGTTGTTAACCACACCATAAATCAGCCAACTCTTCTATCCACGCGCGACAGGGTTGATCGCCAAATTGTCGATGTAACCTAATTAATCGCGCAGACAGAAATGCCAGGGATTTACACCTCAACGGAGCCTGCACGAAAACGAGCCGCTTTTAGCAGCTCGTTCCGTTTGCGATTGCCGAGCGGTTTTATATCGCCAAGCCCCATCGGACCCGATTATCTTATCGGTGTTAAAAACCAGCTAATATTCCGAACGCAATTATGGCAGTTCAATGGAGGAAGGGATGCAACGAGCAGGTGAATATTCAACAAAGGGGACATTTATTTTCAATGCAGATATATGCAACAAGGCAATGAATGGGGGTAGGGGACAAGACACGAGCAAAAAGACCTACAGCCGATATCTATTTATTATCTACATGCACTTAGTCAGTTCACTACTTAGTAGACAAGGCGCCACAGACTTTCATGCAAAAACCCCAAGAAAGAAAGAAAGAAAGAAAAGCACCGGGCTAGTAAGCCTTTATGATTGCTCGGAGCCGGGATGACCGCAAGGGCTCCGAGAGATCGAGCAGGCTACCGGCCACCCTCTTGGTGACTCGCCGGGCAACCCTCGATGTCTCTGCCCGCACTCCACTGGACTCCACCAGCTCCCCAACTCAACTCTCGACTCAAACGACGCCTCCGACAACGCCCTCAACGGTGCCTCCAATGGAGCCTCCAACGACCAAGGAGACCAAGGAGAGAGACTCTCACCCACTCGCCAACCACCAACTGCCAACTCCCCTCTCGGCGTTCCAACACGGCCCTTTATCGCCCCGGGGCGTTCGCCCCTCCCTTCTCGGCGCGTGGGGGAAAATTCCAGGGGAGTTCGGCTTGGCTCTTTTGGTCTGATAACCGACATTCTTTTCTTTCGTCGTTCTGAGGGAAAACAGGAGAGTCGGCTTGGCTCTTTGTTTGTAGAGAGGTCGTCTCTGGAGAATGTGGCTCCTATGGCGGTGTTTGTGGGATGGCGTGGTTGCTGAGATGCTGTTGTGGTTGGTGGAGGTGGCATGGTTGAGTGTGGTTGGCGCTGTGGTGTCTTGAAGAGGATGCTGTATGTTGAAAAAAAGACAGAACAGAATAACGGCTAACTTAAAGATGCACAGCCCGGCAGACGAATAATGCCTTTATACATCGGTGGGAATTCTAACCTGGAACACACACTTACGAAATAACTGACCTCTGGGGAACCTGAATTGGTGTTCTGTGAATTTCCACAACCGTAACAACATATACATATACATATATATATATATATTATATATATATATATTATATTGTACGGCTGTGGAAATTCGCAAACATCATAAAGGTCCATAGGTGAGGTATTTCTGAAGTACATGTGTAGTTAGCCCAAACCCCATTGTCTAGAGGGAATTAAGTGATTCATTCGGGCTGCGATACTTTGAGTTAGGCGTTTTTCTGTTCTGCTTATTTTCGAACCAACCACTTCAACGTCAACAACGCTAACCACGCCACCACCTAACAAACGCCAGCCCCGCCACCCTCACACACGCCACCATCTCAACCAGCTACCCACAGCAACGAACGCCATCCTCAGCAGTCTATCGTACGACGGTTGCGCGTTGAAGGCCGTCGGAACGGCTTCGCCTCGCCCCGCACAAGACGCAGGTGGGAGGACGAGAGGGAACGCCCCCCTTTCTCGAAGCGCCTCGAAGGAGGGTGGAGCAGAGAACGGGGCGCGGCGCCGGGCGTATAAGACGCGAGGCGGCTGGGCTGCCTTCTCTCCTCTCGTCGTCGATGCTTCTGCCTCTCCTCTCTTCGTCGTCTTTCTGCTTGAGGTTCTTTTCTGCTCTGCTGGCTTCTCTGGTTCGGCCTCGCTCGTCTGCTGCTCGGGTTCGGCGTGTGCTCTCCCTGTCGGTCGGTGCTCGGTCAAGGCGTCGAGAGCCAGCACGAGCAGGCGCGAGGCGCGCCGGAGAGGCCTCGCGACCACGCCGGAGCGGGGAGTCACGGCAGAGGACGGTCGCCGAGGACTCAACACCGCAGGGAAGTCGACTTCCATGTTCTTTTGCGGGTTTTGTGTGAACGGTGTGTGTCGCGCCAAGTCCCGTGAAGTAGAATTTGTAAGTGGTCCGTGTGTCGCGTTAGTCGGTAGTAGCTATCTGCTCTTTTGTTTTCATTTGATGTATGTGCATTATTGAATACTGTTTGCTTTATGTGTGCTTTGTGTCCGTCTGTGGTAAATAAATGCGCCTTGTTGAATTTCTTCCCCCGTGTCGCTGCGTCTTCTTCGTTGGTGTCTCCATCTTGTTTCATGTAAAGGGTTCGCGTGGCCAATACGCCCGATAATTAATCTGAACCGTCAAGGCCGACGATACACCGCTCGGTTATCCCGTTAGCCCGAACGAGCCGCTTAATGCGGATCGTGTCCGAAGTCGGCTGTGGCGAGGTACAATCCTCGGTAGGTTACCGCGCGGGTACTTAGGTATATCGCTTTCGGCGATTACCCCTATTCCCGCGGGTAGAATGCGGACTGGGTTGTGGTGAGGCCGAAAGGTCCACCCGTGACTGGATCCCGGCGTTAGCCGGAGGGTCACGACTGAATTGTCCGTCGGTGGCGAGGCGGTCGCGATTCGAGTCACGTGGCGATCGCACGCCGACGGGCGCGAATTCGCAACACTGGTGTACAGGAGTGTGATTCAAATCCCTCCGTCTCCAAGCTAATTCATAGGGAATCGGTCCAGGGGTGAGAGGAGCGACCCCGATTCCCTTCCAAATTACGACGCGAGCTAAATTAACCCTTACGTGGAATAAGATGGCGTCTCAAGGCGAGCGGGTGCCGGGGGTAGAAATGTATGTGTGTAGTAGTGTAGGATCCATGGCCCAGGTCGGTTCTTTTATATAATTTAACCCACCACTAACTGTTGGACAGTGGAGCGGCTTGAGCACGAACTTTGCCGGCAAACTGGGTCGCATAATGGCGGCGCGATCGGCACTCAGCGCAGCACGGAGCGAGCGGCTATTTATGGCTCTGCGAATGGCGCTGCAAAATGGCGGCAACACGAGGCGTGAACTCCAGTCACCGGTTCAAGCCACGTGGTCACGGCATGTGCCATGGCAGGCGTGGCAGGATGATTATGCGAGCATTTGGCAGGCTTCAGGCACATTGGGGGGATGTCTTGGAAAAGGTGAAGCATTATGAAGAATATATCGAGGAGGTGCAAAGTGGAGTGAGAGTCACAACGGCACGCAGACGAGCTTCAAGAAAAATTACGTGTACGGGGGGAACAGCGATTGGACGATTTACTGGAACGAATTCGGTGGCAAAAACATGACTTGGCCAACAGAGTCGACGAACTATGTGGGAAAAGAATTTGGTAGTGTTTTATACCCGTCAGTTGGAATATGCGAAGAGCAAACTGAACAAAAAGAATAGAGGAACAGCAGATTGGTATCTCTCAGGATAGGAAACAATGGTAGGGACAGAATGGAAACCGAGCTCGAAAAGAAACCAAAAGGAGCACGACTTGGAAGTAAACAACTAATGGAAAAATTATTGGAGGAAGCAAGGCGGTTTCAAAGAACTGAGGGAGAGTGAGAAAATACAGTTGAAGAGAAAAATGTGAACATGATGGGGAGTTGGAACAATTGAAGGAAGAGATAAGAACAGGCAATCAGGAAGGGAAAGCTAGAATGGAAGATAAAAAGAGGAGAGAGACAGCTGGAGAAAGGCACGGAAGAATTGCTGGAAAAGTCTGAACAGTTCAAAGAACTGCAGGGAGAATTGAGGGACGAAGGAGAAAGAAAACAAAGCTAGAAAGGAAAACGCAAACAAGATGAGGAATGGAACTATGAAGCAAGAGGTAAGGGAAAGTCAGTTTGAAAGAGAAATCCTGGAAGGGGAGATAAGAATGGGAAAGGAATGGCAGAAAAACTAAAGAAATACAGCAAAAAAGGGACGAATTGAGGAGGGAAGCAGTGGAAAGAAAGATGAAATGAGTGAAGAAGCATGCAATTTGAGGAGGAAGTTAGAAACAAGAACTTCTGAGTTACAGAAACACGAAAACAAAGAAAGGGATTACAAGACGAACTGAAGATGTAAAAGAGGAAAGGAAGAGAACAGAGAATGAAACGTTAAGGAACCACACTGGCAGAATGAACAATTAGAAGCCAAAGCAAAGTTGGAGGGTGCGGAGATAGAAAGGAATTGAAAGAAAGCTTCTGAGTTACAAACGAGCTGAGGATGTTGAGAGAGGAAAGAACGAGAACGCGAGAATGAAACGTTAAGGAACCACACTGTACAATCGAACAGCTGGAAGCGAAAGCCAGATTAAAGAATGAGATGCAAGAAAGAGTAATGATGAAGAACGAATGAGACAGAAGAAGGAAATCGATCAATGGAAGGAAACCACGAGATTGCAGAAGAGGAACAAGGAAAGGACAGTGGAATAAAAAACTGAAAGAGTATGAATTTGAAATTGAACGACCAAAACGAAAAACATAGGTTGGAATACGAGGAGAAGTTGAAGAGAATGGGAGATGAAGCAGGAAGGAGAAATCAGGAGTTTGAAGGACACAACGAGATTGGAGAGCGAAGAACGAGAGGAACAATGGGATAGAAAACCAAAGGAACATGAAGCCGAGGTTGACCAATTGAAAGAAAAGGCAAGGCTGGAGTGCGAAGAGGTAGATAAAGACAGCGAATGAAACACAAAAAGGAAATTAACCACATGAAGAAAACCATGAAACTGCAGAGAAGGAAAGACAGGAGAAGAAACAGGAAAGAGTAATGAGACAGCAGCAACTGAAACACAAGAAGGAGATTAACCAAATTGAAGAAACCATGAAACGGAGAAGGAAGGACAGGAGAGGAAGCAAGGAAGGGTATGACAGAACAGCGAATGAAGCACAGGAGGAAATGGCCATGAAGAAACGATGAGATTGGAAATGAGAAGCATGAGGAAGAGTGGGAGAGAAACAAAAACAATACGATGTTGAAATGTAATTGAACTGAAGGAGAGAATGAAATTGAAGTCCAGAGAAATGGAAAAACTCCAGAAAGAAACAGAAACTAATAAATGTATAAGACACGAGTGAAAGGAATTGGGAGGAGAGAAAGAACAATTAAGACAAAAAGCAGAGGATGAGGTACGCGGAGATCCTGAAAGAGAAGGAGTGAAACAGAGGAAGGACGGGAGCGACTTAAGGAGAAAGCAAGGTGACCTACGTAAAGATAAGGGAAAGACGCCAGAAAGAAGCAGAGTCTAATAGACACGAGGAGACAACAGAAACTAAAAAATGTACAGAGACGCGGGAGGTAGAGAAAATAGAGGAGAACTGCACGATAAAGACGGGTTAAAGGAACAGAACACACACACAGAGTTAGCGAGGCTTAATGGGGGTGAGCTCGCGGGACTGGGTAGAGACCCGGTGTGAGCAGCTGGGATGGCTGCCTCCAGGAACGAGGGGAGGAGTATGCCCCCTTGAAGCGAATCACGACCAGGTGGGTCCGGTCGGCTTCGCGGAGTTGAAGGGACGTGTGCTGTGGACGGGTTGCACATGCAGCTTGGGGGGTATAGAGGCCCCGGGAACCTGTGGGGACACGAATCCCAGTGTCGGTTGTCCCGGTGTTGTGGTGCAAGGTGTGAGTGCGCCCGTGTGTGGATGAGACCCAGGTGTGAGTGGACCCCGTGTGTGAGTGGAGCCACGTGTGCGAGGAGGTGGCATGCGTGGGTGAGCGGCCGAGTGTGAGGGAGACCGTGTGTGTGAGGTCTCTGTATGTAAGGGAGATGTCGCGTCGGCATGCGTGAGCATGCAGCCGTCTCCCGGTGTGAATGTGAGTGTGATGGAGTGGAGTCTGTGCGTTCGTGACACGCAGGTGTGCGTGGTGGAAGCGACGACGACGGCGACAGAGCGACACAAGCCGGTAGCGCTGTAGCTGTTGGGGACCGGCGCGGTTCACCAGCAGCGAGCGCGAGGTCCGTGCTGTGCAGCGCACGAGGCCCCCACGTGCTCGCTTGCGGGAGTGAAGCCCGGTCCGTGAAACGCACGCGGTGATGTTTGCCGATCCGCGGACGACAAAGGTAGGCAGGATACGGATTGGACCGCGATGGTTCTCACGAGCTGTGTGAAGCTCCAACGGCAGAGCACATGTGTCGCTGGGAGCCCCTCGGAGTGCGAGGTTTGCTTTTGGGGTGCGCAGGGTGACGTCATGGCTGCACGTGGGGTTGGAATCCGGCAGGAGGGTGAATCCCTGCCGGATGGTACCGTCCAAGAGGGACGAGGTACACGTGCAGTTCCATGACGTCACGGGCCAAGGTGCAAGTGCGCAGGCTGTGAGTTGCCGGCGCTGGTGCTGCGCATAATTGGAAATACAATTAACGGAAGCAAGCCTCGCTTTCGGGTGAACAGGATTCCTGGGCAAGGGGTGAAAGACCCCCTTACCAGGGCACAGGGGATACTAGCTAGGGGGAAGGGTTAGTATTAGTTCGAACCGGCTTCATGGGGCAGGGGTAAGTCCTCATGGGGCCCGTGGAATGGATTAGGTAGAGGGATGTTAGTCAGATTTAGGTTGGAATGATTTTTAGAGATTTCGAGACAGTGACAGACTTGAATGTGTGAGTGGACGTAGCTTAGCTACGTAGTGTTAAAAGGAACGTGCTATAGTGTAAGGGACGACGTGGAGCACGAGTGAGTTAGGGATGTAGATGGAAGGATGGCAGAATTCAGCGATGTGTGTGTTGGTGAGTTGTGTGTGAGACATGTTGAGTGAGTGAGGCCAGCGGGTCTGTGTGTATGGAGTGAATGGGGAATGACATGGTGCGATGAGTGATTGGGGGAGGGAGTGACTCCCCAAGGGACCCGGGTCAGTGTAAGTGAGTTAGGGGTTAGTAAATTGAAAAATGGAGGTCGTTTTTGCTGTTGGTGGGAGTGTAGGCTCGATACCAATTGGAGGGGTGCAGGAGCCCTTGACGGGCTGGGAGCGTGGCTGCGAACGGTGAGTATCGCTGAGTGGGTACCCCGGGCACCGGGCTAGTCGGCCGTGGTAGGCCAGGGCCATGGGGGCCGGGTTAGCGTAGTGGGCACGGGTGCGCCCGCTTGGTGCGGGGCCCGGAGCGCCGTTAGCCGCGTGGGCAGTGTCTGGGCACGGGTGACCCTCGGAAAGGGGCCCGGGGCGCCAGCCTGCCACGTGTCGTTTCAGGGGAGTTGCCATGGGGATCCCGGTGTTTAGGGAGCTGGTAGGCTCGAGGCAGTGTAGTGCCCGGGGTGCCATTGTTGGAGAATCGGCAGAGGGTCGTGCCTGCCAAGGGAGCCACGCGTCCAGCCATGAACGTGTGAGGGCACGGGAGGAAAATTAGAGGGCGAGGCCGAAATTGTAAGGACACCAACAAGGCGACGGGAATCTGGGTGTTAGAACAATAGATTAAGCGAGAGGCGCTTGTTGAAAGCCCCGGGGTAGTTTAATAGTTAAATGGATAGGGAAGATTAGGAAGTGTACCCCTCCGCACCATCCATCCCTTCGCTCTCGTTGTGGGCCGCTGGACCCACCTTGGTTAGAGATCGCTGAATCTGGGAGGCCATCCTGAGGCTTCATTGGGCCTCGGCACAGGACGCTAGCTCTCCCTTATTCCCCTCCGGGAAGGGAACGTAGGGGTGGGAGAAGGCTAAGTGACAGAATAGGTTAGCCGAACAAGGACGATAAGGGGGTTGACGATTTATAGTGGGGAAGAGGGTGAAATAAAAAAACAAAAAAAAAAAATAAGTTGGGGCTAAAATTGGTTTTGACAATTAAGGGAGTGGGTATGAACAGTGACAGGCAAAGGCGATAGGTGGGAGGAGACCGTAGAGGTAGGTCCGAGCCCGCCTTCTGCGCAGTGGCCAGCACCACGCACTCCCTCACCAACCTGCACTGCATGGCCAGAGGCCGGCCAAACTCCATCGGCAGCTGTTGTTTTGCTGCAAGGCCTGTGGCCGGCCGGATCATCTGCAGCTGCTGTACTGCAAGGCCTGTGCCGGCCGGATCGTCCGACGGCTGTTGTTTTTACTGCAAGGCCTGTGCCGGCCGATCATCTGCCGGCTGTTTTGCCTGCAGTGGCCTTTCTTGCCAGGCTTGTTATGCCTGATTCACTTTGCCTGACCATGCCTACTCCCTCGTCATTTTGCCCCTGTCCAAGTTTTGCTTGCCCCCTTGTTCATTGCCATGTGCGCCAGGATCGTCGTAGCAACAGTTTGCGAAGCTGCAGGAACTGTCCTGTTGGCAGCTGCAACACGGGCCTGCAGTGGCGGCCGTGCACCGTTTTCTTTTGACTTACCTTTTTCCTGCAGAGTCCATTGATCCTGGGCATGGTTAGTGTTAAATTTATAAGGTTAAGGTGTTAATTGTATTGTAAATATGAGTGTGCCCCCGGCATGTTGTCTTAGCGCCGGCAATTTTATTAAGTCGTCGTGTGAGTGAGTTTTTTAGTTAGTTCTCAGCCCTCAGGTTATTTATTTTGGGGACACGAATACATGAATGTCGCACTCAGGGATCCGTAGGTAAAACGTACTAGGGGAGAACTACACATGATGGCACACGATAATTTGACGACTCGGGACGAGTCTGTTAAAAAAGGGAGGGGGTAGTGTTACGGCTGTGGAAATTCGCAACATCATAAAGGTCCCATAGGTGAGGTATTTCTGTAAAAGTACATGTGGTAGTTAGCCCAAACCCATTGCTAGAGGGAATTAATGTGATTCATCGGGCTGCGATACTTTGAGTTAGGCCGTTTTTTCTGTTCTGCTTTATTTTCAACCAACCACACTTCAAACGTCAAACAACGCTAACCACGCCACCACTCTAACAACGCCAGCCCCGCCACCTCACAAAACCACGCCACCATCTCAACCACGCTACCACAGCAACGAACTCCATCCCTCAGCAGTCTACTACGACGGTTTGCGGTTGAAGGCCGTCGAACGGCTTCGCCTCGCCCCCCACAAGACGCAGGTGGAGGGGAACGAGAGGGAACGCCCCCTTCTCGAAGCGCCTCGAAGGAGGGTGGAGCAGAGACGGGGCGGGGCGCCGGCGCGTATAAGACGCGGAGCGGCTGAGGCTGCTTCTCTCCTCTTCGTCGTCGATGCTTTGCTCTCCTTCTTCTGTCGTTCTTCTGCTTGGAGGTTCTTTACTGCTCTGCTGGCTTCTCTGGTTCGGCGCTCGTCGTCCTGCTGCTCCGGGTTCGGCGTGTGCTCCCTGTCGGTTCGGTGCTCGCGTCCAAGGCGTCGAGAGAGCCAGCACGAGCAGGCGCGAGGCGCGCCGAGAGGCCTCGCCGACCACGCTCGAGCGGGGAGTCACGAGCAGAGGACGGTCGCCGAGGACTCAACACCGCAAGGGAAGTCGACTTCCATTTCTTTTGGGGTTTTGTGTGAACGTGTGTGTGTCGGCCGGCCAAGTCCGTGAAGTAGAATTGTGTAAGTGGTCCGTGTGTCGCGTTAGCGGGTAAGTCGCTTCTGTTTGTTTTCTATTTGATGTATGTTGCATTATTGAATACTGTTTTGCGTTTATGATGTGCTTGTGTCCGTCTGTGTAAATAATGCGTCCTTGTGAATCTTCCCGTCGCTGCGTCCTTCCTTCGTTGGGTTCCATCTTGTTTCATGTAAAGGGTTCGTCGTGGCCAATACGCCCCGATAATTAATCTGAACCGTCAAGGCGACGATAACACGCTCGGTTATCCGTTAGCCCGGAACGAGCCGCTTAAGCGGATCGTGTCCGAAGTCGGCCTGTGGCGAGGTACAATCCCTCGGTAGGTTACCCGGCGGGTACTTAGGTATATCGACTTTCGGCGATTTACCCTATTCCGCACGGGTAGAATGCGGACTGGGTTGTGGTGAGGCCGAAAGGTCCACCCGTGACTGGATCCCGGCGTTAGCCGGGAGGGTCACGACTGAATTGTCCGTCCGGTGGGCGAGGCGGTCGGATTCCGAGTCACGTGGCCGATCGCACCGACGGGCGCGCGATTCGCAACATATATATATACATATATATAGATAGATAGATAGATATAGATATATAAAAATAGTAGATAGAAAGATATATATATATATAGATATATGATATATGTATATATATATATATGTATATCTTCTTCTTCTTCTTCTTTCGGCTGCTCCCGTTAGGGTCGCCACAGCGGATCATCCGTATGATCCGCATAGTGATTTGGCACATGTTTTACGCCGGATGCCTTCCTGACGCAACCCTGGTCGCTTTACAACACAGGGATATGGTACACCTATTTTAACCGGGTATACACCGGCCCAGTACACTGGTACTCATTTCGCCGACCTCGGAGGATGACAGGCTGAGTCAACCCCCTGGTGTATTAATTCAGTGGCCAACGGGGCTTGAACTCAGGACCTTTTGGATCCCAAGCCGCTGCCCTAACCACTGCGCCAACACCAAGCATAATGTATATATATATATAATGTATATATACACTATATATATATGTGTATATATATATACATATATATATATGTATATATATATATAATATATTATATATATTATATATATATTATTATATATATACTAGTGCCGGGCCCGTAGGTGCTGCCAGTATGTGCAGCTTCGTTCCTTCACTCTCGTAAACACGACTGGATGGGGCATTGTTTCAATTAGATCGGACCAACCGTATCATAAATGGCCATAACTTGGGAAAACATACTCAGGTCCCCAGCGTTAATTGTGACGTCATATCAAACGAAGAAGAAGAAGAATTGTGACGCCCCCTCTCTCCCCCCTAGTCTCGCCCCCTCCTCTCTCACCCCTCTCTCTCGCCCCCACTCTCTCCCCCCTCTCCCTTCCCCCTCTCTCGCCCCCTCCTCTCTCCCCCTCTCTTGAATTGTGACGCCCACTCTCTCTCACCCCCTCTCTCCCCCCTCTCTCGCCCCCTCTCTCGCCCCCCTCTCTCCCCCTCTCTCCCCCCTCTCTCCCCTCCTCTCTCCCCCTTCTCTCTCTGTAAATGTATTCACAAATGTCTACCAAGCACAACAATTAATTCAAACCTTGGAAAAAACAGCTTTCAAACCCTTGGGAAACAGCTCTTTCCCTTGGGAAATTCAAACCTTATTGGGATTAATTAATAATTTGAACAATTAATTCAAACCTTGGAAAAACAGCTTTCAACCTTGGGAAACACTTGTGGAAACAGCTGAAACGGATGAAGAACGATATCAAAACTTGAAAAGGCACATACTCAGGTCCCCAGCGTCGATTGTGACGTCATACCAAACGAAGAAGAAGAAGAATTGTGAAGTCAATCGTGCAAAAAAAAAAAATAAATAATAACATTAATTGTGACGTCATTCGTGACGTCATACAACGTGTCTGTCATTGGTTGACAGATAAATGGCCGTAACTTGGGAACCGCTTGTCCGATTAATATCAAAACCTGTTGAAAAGGCACATACTCAGGTCCCCAGCGTCGATTGTGACGTCATCCCAAACGAAGAAGAAGAAGAATTGTGACGTCAATCATGCAAAAAATAAAAAACCATTAATTGTGACGTCATTCGCGATATCATAGCACCGTGTCTTGTCATTGGTTGACAGATAAATGGCCGTAACTTGGGAACCCCTCGTCCGATTAATATCAAACCTTGAAAAGGCACATACTCAGGTCCCCAGCGTCGATTTGACGTCATACCAAACGAAGAAGAAGAAGAAGAATTGTGACGTCAATCGTGCAAAAATTAAAAAAATTAAAAATAAAAAATAAACATTAATTGTGACGTCATTCGTGACGTCATATCAACGTGTCTTGTCATTGGTTGACAGATAAATGGCCGTAACTTGG
>CM068953.1:1804954-1828935 GCA_035128595.1 Eptatretus atami
TCATCATCAGATATATAAATATAGATAGATAGATGTAGATGGATATATAAATACAGATAGATAGATATAGATATATAAATATAGATAGATAGATATAGATATATAAATATAGATAGAGAGATGTAGATGGATATATAAATACAGATAGATAGAAAGATAGTGTTTCATGTTCATTTCCCACATCACACCTTGTTTTTCTCTTTCTCGCTTCCACAGCGCACGACACACGCACGCACGCACGCACGCACACACACAGTTTCCTTCTCTTTCGCTTCTTCATTCCTAAAACACAGATTGCTGCTTTCTTTCCACCTCTTGTTAACACCGGGGAGTCCTGTACAACCAGGTAGAACTGATCAAATGTCACCAAACTGACAGAAGTGAAATCCGGATCAAGCAAAGCACATGCCCAATCAAAGCCGGAACAATCCGGGGAATAAGCCAGCTGGAGCAACTGCACAGGACCAATCACGAGAGGTGAAGTGATGTCTTGTACTTTGGGACATCCTCCACTGAGGTTGGGTGGCCGTGCTGAGAGTGGGTACAGGCCAGGTGGCCAGATAAGGCGAGACACGGACAGAGAGTTGAGATATGTATTACAGACTCGCAAATACAACCCGTCGCTTTGCTGACAGGAATATTAATATGGGGGTTAGGAGGGGAGGGGTGCAAGGAGGGGTGGAGAGGGAAGAGGAGGTGATGAAGGGGAGCTAGGAAGCGGGGGAGAGCGAGGAATGGGGGGGAGTGACGCCTCACTATACAAAGCTATACACTCCGAGGAGGGGGGTGGGCAATGAAGAGGATGGAGAGAGAGAGAGGGGTAGTGGGAGGGAAGGGGGTTTCTGGACTTGCGTTTGACAGGGCATCTTGAGGGAAACTGTGGGGGGGGGGGTTGGCGATATGGTCCCCTTCTGCCGGTATTAGTACACGACTGAAAGACATGGGGTACATCAAAACAGGACTTTCAAACTGATCATACTAAACAACGGCCGGACACCACCCAGAGAAGTCCATGGGGGGCAGAGGATGGGGCTTTGTTAGGAGGTAAGCATGAGGGAGGGGGAATGGAAGAAGACATTTTCTTTCAATCATTGAAAAAGTTGCGCCAGTGTTTGTGCCTTTATTTAATTTCTACACATGTGATAGGCTCGAAAATATCTAAACCTGAGACGAATTGAGGAATTGATCCTAGCAGGAGTGTGAGGGGAGAAGAAGGTATGGTGAGGGAAGAGGAAGGGAAGGCAGCATGAGGGGAGTTGAAGGCGCGTGAGGGAGGAAAGGCAGCGTGAGGAGGGAAGGCAGCGTGAGGGAGGGAAGGCAGCGTGAGGGGAGGGGAAGGCAGCGTGAGGGAGGGAAGGCAGCGTGAGGGGAGGGGAAGGCATCGTGAGGGGAGGGGAAGGCAGTCGAGGGGACGGGAAGGCAGTGTGAGGAAGGGAAGGCAGTGTGAGGGGAAGGTGGGGTGAGGAAGAGGATGGGAAGGCAGCATGAGGGAAAGGGAAGACAGTGTGAGGGGAGGGAAGGCAGCATGACAGGAGGCAGTGTGACGGGAAGGGAAGGCAGCATGAGAAGACGGGAAGGCAACGTGAGGGGAGGGGAAGGCAGTGTGAGAGAAGGGAAGGCAGCGTGAGGGAAGGCAGCATGAGGGAGGGGAAGGCAGCATGAGGAGGAAGCAGCGTGAGGGGAGGGGAAGGCAGCATGAGGGGAGGGAAGCAGCATGAGGAGGAGAAGTAGCGTAAGGGGAGGGGAAGGTGCTGTAGGGGAAGGGAAGGCAGTGTGAGGGGAGGGGAAGGTGGGGTGAGGGAAGAGGATGGGAAGCAGCATGAGGGAAAGGAAGACAGTGTGAGGGAGGGAAGGCAGCATGACAGGAAGGCAGTGTGACAGGAAGGGAAGGCAGCATGAGAAGACGGGAAGGCAACGTGAGGGAGGGAAGGCAGTGTGAGGAGAAGGGAAGGCAGCGTGAGGGGAAGGCAGCATGAGGGGAGGGGAAGGCAGCATGAGGGGAGGGGAATGGCGCGTGAGGGGAGGGGAAGGCAGCATGAGGGGAGGGGAAGGCAGCATGAGGGGAGGAGAAGGTAGCGTAAGGGGAGGGGAAGGTGCTGTGAGGGGAAGGGAAGGCAGTGTGAGGGGAGGGAAAGCAATGTACCAGGGTGTTACCGGGTCTATAAAATTCACCCAAAAAGCTCAGTCTCTTTTTAACTGCCGTGTTCTACATAAAACCAGGCAGGAGCATTTAAAACCCAAGCTATCCACCTGCCAAAGGCCTGTCTACATACATGCTTGCTTGCACATACAACGAGCTTTGCATCCCTCTGGTCAGCTCACTCCTCATCCGATTCGTACATGCTACACACTGGGGAAGCCGTTTTAAATTAAAAACTAAACTGTCAGTCCTTAACATGTCCCCCCATACACGTTCCTCCAACCTTCTCCGGGTCCATGCTCACCAAGGACGCACACTGCCGATATACTCATTCTTTCACTCTCACACATGCATGGATTTCCTCACACCCGCACTGCATGTTCCAAGTGGCTTCGGTGCCGCAGCACGTCTGCAGCCCACATGCAGAAGCACATCGTTCCTGAGATGGCCGTGTAACCTCCTCCACAGTGCCACGCACCACAAGCCCGTGTGCGAGTTCAGACCGCGTACCCGCAAAAGCCGCGCACCGCACATATGTATTCTAGTACGCAGGCACCACCACCGTGGAGTCATTTGAACCCATTCAACCACATCCGGGAGTGCTGTCTATGTCTGTCTTCGTTTGCAGCAGCAACTATTAATATATTTCTCTTAACTCTAATTAAAGATCTCACAAAACGGTGACAAAACAAACCGTGCGTAATTGCCGACCAAAAGGACCCCTGTGGACCGTCACCCCATGGCTTGAAAAATCAGCTTGCAGAGCTTGGCCATCCCGTTCGTTAATTCTTTTCGTTGCGTCAATGAAGTTACATTTTCTTCACATTTCTTAATCTTTTCTTCACTCAATATAATCATACGTTCAGTAGAAACAGTTAAGTTTCATGTTTGCTTAAATAAATATACTTAGTTATAAAAATCACTAATTTGTGAACATTTTCAGATTTTATTCCAGATTTCGACACTTTAGTCCACAAGATCCGTTCCTGAAATCTGACAGAAACTTTTGATGATATATTTTAATGAGTCCATTAGAGTGGATCGTGTTTCCAAGGCAGGGCATGTTTGAATAAGCCGAATCAAAATGGCGGCTAAGACCCCTGTGAGGCGAAGTTGGGCTGACCAAGGATAAGGCTTTCATGGAGGTAGGCCTCTAATTATCTTCAAAAAGTGGTGTTTAAATTTACCCAAACATCCTATTTTCATTCTTGCACTTCCTTGGAGTTCCTCTGGTATGCATACAAAAGTTGGGGCCCCTAGGATTCATGGTTTTGGAGTTATGGAGGACACACACACACACACACACTCTGACATATATTTGTATAGATTATTGATTGAGTGAATGGTGCGAAGAGGGTGTGAATTGATGAAGAGGGAGCACATTCCCCTGTGGAGAGAATCCCCACCAGGCAAAAATTGCATTCCATTCCTGTAGTAATTCTCTGCAGACTACCATAGTAGGACCTGTTACCAACTATAGTTTGTGAAAGTACAACTCTCATATACTATAGTTCTAACTGGAGGATTTTTGCCTGGACCACTCAGGTGAGCAGCAGATAGGGGGGATTCATCTTTTTCAGAACGTGGATACTGTTTCAATGTTGGAGCAAAATAAGTACAGCAACAATTATTTTGGTGCAAAAGTTAATTGACAGGCTGAGGTTGTGGCTCACAGCGAGTCGGTTTTAGTGGAAAGGCATGCCGGCACTGGGCGTGCAACGTGCCCGGGAGGACCAGAGAGCCCATAGGGGCTGGAGTTTTTGTGGAGTGGGCCCGAGTGTCCAAGAAAAGGACTTGTGGCACCACATGTCCATGAGGGCACTCTTGGGGGGAGCCAGAGAGCCCCCCCCCTTCGCACGGAATGCCGTGACTGAGAACAAGTCAGGACCTCCAAGGACAGCCACACCACCTAACCATAATATTGTGCAAAGGCACAAAGAAAAAAATTTGAGGGCCAGACCCGAATTGATGGAGCATCAACATGTGGAGCAGTTGGGAGATTATTTACATAGAACTAGAGTCGAGAAAATGTGTTTCATGGTAATAAGAGTTCATGGTAAGAAGATAAAATGTGTTTTGCAAAATGTTCGGATAGTTAAGGATGATCCACTTGTGCACCATTTTTAGCTCACCTGGACTTTAATCTGGTGAGCTTATGTGATCGAGCAGTGTCTGTAGGTGAGCGAGTCAGTCATTGATTTCTGTGGCCGGTGGGATAAACCAAATAGGGTCATTAGATTTTGTGAGTACCAATTGAGTCTGAAGTTGTTCGAGTAGGGGAAGGTACATTCCCCATCGGGGATAATCCGCCGGCGAGTCATGTGAGGCCATGCCACTTCATTGTTGGTGTCACAGCACGTACCTTGATCTTCCTCCCTGGAGACAGCTGAGTTAGATTGGATTAGTGGGCCTGGGAGGGACAGATTAGCTTTTGGGGACTTAGAGGGGCAGGAGCCATGGCTTCGAATAGAGGATTTCATGGAGCAGATATTGTTGGGAGAGGTTAGGGCCGAAGCCGTCCATCCTGCCTGATGCCACCACATGCTTCTGCTGCCACTGACAATTCCTGCTGCCGGCTTGTGCCATCGGCTGGCTTACATCTGCCAGCCACTCTCCTGCCCATTCAGCTTGCCAGTCAGCCTTTTCCTGCAAGCCATGCCATTTTCCAGTCATGCCACCTGTTCAGCAAAGCCACCTGCTTTACCACTCGCCTGCTGTCACTTTTTGCTGTGGGCTATAAAGGCCGAAGACCCTGTTTCAAGGCCACATAGGCCGATTTTATCTTATTACTTGTTGGGCCACAAGGACCATTTGCTTCATTGTATTGAGCTACACGGGCCAAAGACTCCTTACTGTGAGACGCCTCATGGGCCCTTTGTGCAATTGGTATTGGGCCACAAAGACCAGTTGTGTAGAGGCCATTTGGGCAAAGGACAGCACCAGGTGCTGACAGGCCCTGTGGTCATCGAGGACATTTGTAGTGCTGGGACCCAGGGTCTTGATAGTCAGCGTTAGGGGAGGGGTTTGATATCGGGTAGGGTGGGGTCCAGATTTAATACGCTTCGTAAACTCTTCAGAGAAAGAAGAAGACGAGGCCTTCCTGGTGCATCCACCCTCATCCCAATCCCGTGTTGTTTCAAAATTGCATCTGGATGTAATAGTTTAAGTTACGTGCTTGGTGGATGGACGAGTAGGATTATTGGAGCGATGCAATAGACTCGGGTTTAATGCTGTTCGTGAATTCTGCACATGCGGGTTTTAAGACTCGGGTGGGGAGTTGTCTTGCATGATAACTCCCAATGGAGTTATGCCCAATATTGCTCCCCCTTCTGAATGCAGACTCCAGATTCTGAAGGGGGAAGGTGGGGGTGATGTTGTGGAAATAACTCCGAGGGGTTAATAACGCTGACAATAGAACAGTTATTTCCTTAAAGTGAATGTCTAGACGCTAGAGTCAATGATGCTATTAGATTATGTGTTGCTTTTATTTCTAATGAAAAGATTGTCAACCCATCCCAATGTCTCTGTCGAAAATTAACAACCCTTTTCACCTCATTTTTACTCTTTTTACGCTCTGTACTCTGTAATTTATGTGCATTTTAGCATTTCACTCAGCTGGCGGCACAAGTTTTGGCACCAAAAGCCCCCTGACCATCGCAACTGGCCGTGATACCTCAAAGCTTGAGGTGGAGAAGTCACTCCCCACCGCGGCACAAGTTTTGGCACCAAAAGCCCCCTGACCATCGCAACTGGGCCGTGATACCTCAAAGCTTGAGGGTGAGAAGTCACTCCGCCCACCTGACTGAAGAAGCATCCAATGGGGAGTGAAAGGGAGGGGTGTGGAACGTCATCGGTGACATGTACGCCAGAGACCATAAAGGTGGGAGCAACAACGGAAGTGGGAGAAGAATCCCGAGAGCAACAAGTAGAGAGCCACGTCTGACCAAGCTGCCATGCAAAGCCACGCCCCCACCCAGCCGGATCCGGATCACATCCGCCTCTCTCCCCCCCCCCCTTTCTCCTTAGCCCATGGGACGTTCACCTCCGTCGCCTGTCATCACTGTGTGACCAATCCTGCAGGCCTCGGCAGTTTGCCCGCAACTCTTCTGTATTGTCCTTCCCGCTTTGTCACTCTCATGTGGTGTGTCTGATCGGGCCCTCAGGCTTAGGATATTTAAGGAATCCCGTTCTTTCACTTGGGTTGTAGGCGCGCATCGGTCTGGGTCAAAGGGCTGTTGCCATTTATTTATTACGTACTATTTGCTCCTTGTATATTCCCTTCTCCGTCACTTGCAATTAAACCTACCTGGTCTTCGGGGTGAATTCTGGCTGTTGTGGTCCTCCTTGGCAATTATAAGAAGGACTTGTTGAGAGGTAATTGGCTGCAGTTCTCAACACTGCACACCTGAACTGCGTATCACATCAGGCTAAATGAGCCTAATTAACATAAGACGTGTGACACTTAATCAGCATGACGCTGGGCCAATTTGGACTTCCAATCCGTATGGTATCTCGGCATTAGACACGTAATCTGGTGGGGAAGACCCCGAAGCAGTTGACCGTAAAGGTAGCATTGAGGTGACTCGCCGGATTCAAACTGGGCAACTGTGACGACTATAACAATATTAGGTACCACTTAGCATCAATACCAAGTTGCCTATAAAAATTTGCAATGGAATTACGCGCTGCAGATTTTGGCCCATGTTCTTAAAAATAACAAAAGGACCTTCAAAACAGGTAATTCTTGAGAAGAGTGCATCTCATGGGTCATGTCTCAAACTGGTAATTAAAAGGGGTGGTGGTGAATTGTTTAATTAAATTGGGTAGAGAGGCCAGGCCGAGCCCAAAAGCATTATTTAATTATTTACTTGCTTGATAATCAAATTATTTCATTCGTTTCAGTGGAGGGGCCAGAACCACCATTATCATAAAACTACCTCCTGTAGTTCACTCACCTGTCAATACCTGGAATGGTGGTACATTCCTTTTAGCCAAAGTGACATAGGGCAATCATTTCAAACTCTGAGCTGATGGAGACTTCAGTTGGAGGTATAAAATAATGATGCCACACCACTTGGCAGCCCCATCTTTCCTGCTGCACACTCTACATTATAAAAGGAGATGTGTCTGTCGTCTCTTAGTCATGCTATAACTTGAGAACGGATTATTGCATTTCAATGAAACCAACGACAGTGGATTCAGGGTAATTCCCAAGAAAGTTTGTGATGCAAAAAATAAAAATAAAAAAAAATGGAAGGAAGGTTTGTGTATGGGCACACGTGGAAAAAACTTCAAACGTCAACTTGTGATGCTAGTTATCCCCGCACGGAGGGCAGGATCTCCCTTTTTTGTTCTTGCTCCGTAGATTAACTATCGCAGCAAAGCTCGGTATTTCCGTCAGTGAAGCGACGGGTCTTGTATGCTAGCAACAGTGATATCTGCAGCAGGGCATCAAACTTTTATTTCAATAATAAAGATGGGTGGGGTGCACCTAAAGCAGAAGGAGATGCGGCCATTGCAAAGAAATAATGAAGTCAATCTGAATCAGCTGATGCCACCAGAAATCCCACACTTAAGTAACCGCCCTGGGTCAACCCAGCTTTAATCACCATCAACATCTAAATCCATAGCCAATGAAAATTCCCCTTTACTTATCACATTGGTATCTTGTTTATGTAACTCATTACAACCAACGGTGGTGCGGGAAATACAAAAGAAAGCGATCGTTGATATATGAGCCTCGGCGAGGACCGACCACGACTGCTTTTAACAAAATTTGTCAGTACGGACAAATTGTCACATGTTAGTATAATTTCAACTTTAACAAGTAAAAACAATGCTCTCAGAAAGCATAATCAGGCAATGATTGCTGGGCAGTCTGTGGTTGTGCATTGATGAAGGAACGTTCACCTGGCCAGTGTGAAATGATTTGCTGCCTCCTGTTCTGCAATTGCTCCACAATCTACTTGGCTCCCCCATAGGACAACCTGTACAAAATGCACGTACATACGTAATCAGACAACGTCAAGAAAACCAATTGATTAGTTAGAACCAGAATCTAGGACCTGAAATTGCCACAAAAACTGATTTATGATATAATTGGGTATCTTACAATTCTTCTTCGCACAACTCCGGCAGCAGTTTACAACACTGTGAGGCCAGAGATCTAACAATTGTGAGCTCGAATATCCGGATGGGTCAAGTGCATAAATGGGATTCACTATCAGCCATAATCTTTCTTGAACAAACCATATTTCAAAGTTGGTCTCCAAAGCCAATCGCCGAACAGGCATCCTCCGTCATGCAAAGTCCTTCCTTGGCACAACTGAACTCTTATCCACATACAAGGCCTTCATCCACAGCTTGATGGAATACCGCTCTCCCCTCTGGGCTGGAGCCCCCGACTCACATCTTATCTTGTTCAGCTTGACACCATGGAAACCAAAGCCTTCAAGATAATTGGAATCTCTCGTGATTAAGTCGATCCACGGGCCTATGACTTCACCATCACAGACAGATGGGTGGCCTCTCTGTCTCTGCTGCCTCATTCCTGGTTTGTGTCAACTGTTCTTTCCGTGCCCCCCCCTCCCCAACCCTCACAAGTTTCTGCAGGGTGCACGCAGTCCACCAGCAATCCCCTTCTGGTGAAACTCCCAAAATCCAGAATGACTGCTCATCTCCACTCATTCGTTAGTCTTCCCCCCCCCCCCCCCCGCCTGTGGAATCAACGTTCTCCCTCCAGATCTTCAAGGCAGCTGTTCACCACCATTTATGATCATCCCCAATCCAGAACCATGATAGTTTCTACCCCTGTTAACTCCTTCTAGCCCCCATCCAAGCTCATCTCCTTCCTTCCTGAGACTTTGCTTCTGTATCCATCTTGTCCACCCCATGTGTCCTCTTCTACCCCTTATTCTTCCCCACAACCCTTGGTTGTCCAAGTGTCCCTCTGTTTTATTCCGAGGCCTGCTGTTGGAGTTTCCCCCTTATCTTGATGCCGTTCCTTTTTTCTGTTGCATCCTGATCTGTTAGAACTGTGTTCTCGCTCTTCTACGAGCCTTGACTTTGTATACAAAAAAAGAAAAGGACAAAAAATGTTTTAACCTCCCAAATGGGTTCATTTATAGCCAAGTTGTACCACGGGGAGCAAAAGATTAACACCACCTTGACGATACATAACATGAATAATCTATTGCAGACGTACAATGATGGAAAGTGAAAAACATTGGAACAAAAAACCAATAACAATCCTGAACTAGAAAGAGCAATCAGAGATTGCAGACCCTCACCAGAACTTGTTTTGTGTGGTGTATTTTGTGTGGCAAATAAATAGAGGGATGTACTAAATGAAAGGTCATTGATTGCAAATGAAAGGTCTAAATGGTCTAGTTGTAAATGTGTAACGGTCAAAGGTCTGAAAAGTTGCAAAGGTAAAATGGTCTGAAGGTTGAAAGGTTTGAAAATGTCTAAAGGGTCGAAATGGTCTCAAGTGTCTGAAGGATTTGAAAAGGTTGGAGGGGTCTAAAGGGTGTAATTTAAGGTCTAAAGGGTAGGAATTGTCTGAAGGGGTCTAAAGGGTCTTAAAATGTATAAAACAGTGTTTAAAGTCAAATCAAGGGTCAACAGAGGTATTAAAAGGTAAACAACAGGCAGCGTGTGCCGGCAGTGGTGAGGCGCAGCATGTGTGGGCAGTGGTGAGGGTACAGCGGGAGCGGGCAGTGGTGAGTGTGCAGCAGGAGCAGGTAGTGGTGAGGTGCAGCAAGAACAGGCAGTGGTGAGGTGCAGCGAGTGTAGGCAGTGGTGAGGGTGCAGTGAGTGTGGACAGTGATGAGGTGTAGCAGGAGCAGGCAGTGTGAGTGTGCAGCGAGTGCAGGCAGTGGTGAGTGTGCAGCGAGTGCAAGCAGTGTGAGGGTGCAGCAGGAGCAGGCAGTTGTGAGGGTGCAGCAGGAGCAGGCAGTGGTGAGGGTGCAGCAGGAGCAGGCAGTGGTGAGGGTGAAAAAGGAGCAGGCAGTGGTGAGTGTGCAGCAGGAGCAGGCAGTGGTGAGGGTGCAGCAAGAACAGGCAGTGGTGAGGGTGCCACGAGTGTGGGCAGTGGTGAGGGTGCAGCGAGTGTGGACAGTGATGAGGGTGTAGCAGGAGCAGGCAGTGGTGATGGTGCAGCAGGAGCAGGCAGTGGTGATTGGCAGCAGGAGCAGGCAGGGTGAGGGTGCAGCAGGAGCAGGCAGTGGATGGAGGTGCAGCGAGTGTGGCAGTGGTGAGGTACAGCATGTGCGGGCAGTGGTGAGGGTGCAGCAGGAGCAGGCAGTGGTGAGAGTGCAGCAGGAGCAGGCAGGGTGAGGGTGCAGTGAGTGCGGGCAGTGGGGAGGGTGAAAAAGGAGCAGGCAGTAGTGAGTGTGCAGCAGGAGCAGGCAGTGGTGAGGGTGCAGCAAGAACGGCAGTGGTGAGGGGCAGCGAGTGGGGCAGTGGTGAGGGTGCAGCGAGTGTCAACAGTGATGAGGGTGCAGTGAGTGTGGACAGTGATGAGGGTGTAGCAGGAGCAGGCAGTGGTGATGGTGCAGCAGGAGCAGCAGTGGTGATGTGCAGCAGGAGCAGGCAGTGGTGAGGGTGCAGCAGGAGCAGGCAGTGGATGAGGGTGCAGCGAGTGTGGCAGTGGTGAGGGTACAGCATGTGCGGGCAGTGGTGAGGTGCAGCAGGAGCAGGCAGTGGTGAGAGTGCAGCAGGAGCAGGCAGTGGTGAGGGTGCAGTGAGTGCGGCAGTGGGGAGGGTGAAAAAGGAGCAGGCAGTAGTGAGTGTGCAGCAGGAGCAGGCAGTGGTGAGGGTGCAGCAAGAAACAGGCAGTGGTGAGGGTGCAGCGAGTGTGGGCAGTGGTGAGGGTGCAGCGAGTGTCAACAGTGATGAGGGATGCAGTGAGTGTGGACAGTGATGAGGGTGTAGCAGGAGCAGGCAGTGTGATGGTGCAGCAGGAGCAGGCAGTGGTGATGGTACAGCAGGAGCAGGCAGTGGTGAAGGCGTAGCGTGTTCGGGCAGTGGTGAGGGCGAGCGTGTGCGGGCAGTGTGAGGATGCAGCTGTACGGGCAGGTGAGGGTGCAGCGCGTGCGGCAGTGATGAGGGTGAGCAGGAGCAGGCAGTGGTGATGGCAGCAGGAGGCAGGCAGTGTGGATGTGCAACAGGAGCAGGCAGTGGTGAGGGTGCAGCGAGTGCGAGGAATGGTGAGGGCGCAGTGAGTGTGGGCAGTGGTGAGTTCGCAGCGAGTGCGGGCAGTGGTGAGGGCGCAGCATGTGCGGGCAGTATGAGGTGCAGCATGTGCGGGCAGTGGTGGGGTGCAGCGTGTGCGGGCAGTGGTGAGGGTGCAGCGTGTGTGGGCAGTGGTGAGGGTGCGGCGTGTGCGGGCAGTGGTGAGGTGCAGCGTGTGTGGGCAGTGGTGAGGGTGCAGCAGGAACGGGCAGGGGTGAGGTGCAGCAGGGCGGGCAGTGTGAGGGTGCAGCAAGTGAGGGAGTGGTGAGGTTAAGCGGGAGCGGGCAGTGGTGAGGTAAGCGGTGAGCGTGCAGTGTGAGGGTGCAGTGGGAGCGGGCAGTGGTGATGGTGCAGTAGGAGCAAACAGTGGTGAAGCAGCCATTACAAGCATTGATGCATGTGTAGTGAGTGCAGGCAGTGATGAGCCAAGGTGAGGGTGCAGGAAGTGCAGGTAGTGGAGAGGGTGCAGGCAGTGGAGAGGGTGCAGCGAGTGCAAGCAGTGGTAAATGTGCCGCAATGGAGATTGGTTGGAATGACGTCTGGGAGACAGTTTTTGGAGGTAATGATGAGATTACTAAACTATGTCGATTCTTCATTCTGCAGATAGAATGATACACGCAACCAACCAACATACTTGAAAACTCTTCGATTTTTGCAAGTAACAAACAAACAAACAAACAGACCAAAATGCAATACCCTCTCCTCTGGCGAGGGTAACTCGAAATATCTGGACCAGCAGTGGAAGAAAAAGAGCAAGGGGAAGGAGTAAAGTGAAATTGGGAAGAAGGATTAATGGTTCGGGTTAGGGAAGAAATCACTAAAGGGATCAGGCCGATAGGAGGATCAGTTGGTCGGCTCAAGTGAAGATCGGTTTGAACCAGCCAAAGTGCACTTCGTGCAAGTGCATGTTCAAATGTCCCGGCACATCCGCAAACTATCGGGTTGAGTGAAAAAGTCTGGAATAAACTCATAAGCTAAAGGGCACTCGGTAGAGCGCATCCCTCCGCCACGTAATGCCTGATCCACGAGAACATATCTGGTCCAATACATTTTTGAAATATCATGCTATATGTACAGTATATCGTTTTTGGCCCTCTCTCATTCGTGAAGAATCGCTTTAATAATTTCATAATTCTCGTATCCAGATCTGGATCCGGATCTTCACCAAAATTGAATCAATTCGTCATGGTCACACACACACAACCTGTCCACCAAGTTTAATCCGAATCCATCCACAACTTTTTGAGATATCCTGCACACAGACAGACAGACAAACAAACAAACAAGCAGTCATAGACTGTGACTAACGAAATCGTCAACTTCACCTCTGACCTTGTCTAATAAAGCTGTCTCTAGAGAAGGTAGCGACGCAAACCAGAAGTTTCTACGATGATTCTGTACCAAACCATCAAAAATCGAATGTTGACCTCACCGTGACCTTGACCGTTGACCGATTTTGACCAAAATCTAATCAGCACTAGCCATCAACCTCCTGAATCACGTGCTGTAATTGACATTGGTAGCTTCTTCCGTTCTCGAGTTATCGTGCCTACAAACAAACATACACACAAACAGAGGACGGAAGTGATCAATATACTTACGAAATCTTTAGATTTCGTAAGTAACAAACAGACAGAGAGTGGTGAAAACATCACCCCCTTCACCTTCGGTGGTAGAGGTAACAACATCCAAGACAAAGGAAGTAGCAGAAGTCAGGTGAAATGTGATGGAACCTCAAAGATGTAAGAAGTGGGAATTGACATTCCTCTTGAAGCTGGCAGATAGTGGGATCATGGGAAGCACGTTACAGGTAGTGAATTCCAAAGCGAGACAGCACGAGGGATAAAACTATCTGCACAGCCTTTCGTTCTGCACTTTGGATTTGCTATAGTTCATGGATGTGCAGAGATGGCAAACCGAGTCTTGCGTCCAAACACTCGTACAGGAGGAAACACATTAGAAAGTCCAGCAGAACATTTACCATGAAAATATCTGGAGAACAGACAAAGAGTGGAAACTGACCTACGGTGAGAGAACAGTTGAAGAGTTGAACCCATCTCCGCACCAACCAGGTTAAAAATACATTTCTGGAGCCTATCAAGTAAAGATAAGTGGCAGGCTGGTGCTCAGGCCCAAATGTGACAACAGTACTCCATGAGGGGACGTATCATTGTCTTATACAGGTACAAAACAGCATCAGGAGGTAAGTACCTCTGTGCTCGATAAAGAAAATGAACTCGCTTGGAAGCACTCTTAGCAATACCAGAAATGTACTTATCCCAACAGAGGTTATATAGGCAATGTCCTTTGGAAGACCAAGAAGCAGAAGCTCGGATGATTGTGTTAAGGTTGAAGACCCCATGTGCACAGAAGGGAAAGAATTGTTTCTGGAGGGAGACATGGACAACAATTTAGTTTTCTTTTGCATTGAAGGTTACCAGCCAATCATTACCCCACTTCAACACATTCTCTAAATCAATGTCTAGTGAAACTCCAACCTCGTTATGAGTAGCGTTGAGTGAATCAGCAGATGTACGGTGAAGATGCATCACTCCAGATACAACATATGACTGAAGCTTGTGGAGCAGATCCTTGTGTCACAATTTATCAAAGATTTTTGAGATATCCAAAGCAACTAATCGAGCTTCACTCTTGAGCTCCAATGCCCTGTTGAAATGATCTGTAATTAAAGATAGCAGATCACCAGGAGAGCAACAGTGGCGAAAGGCATACTGGCAGTCAGTGAGTTCATTGTCTTCCAGATGGATGAGAAGTTGTTCATTCAAATACCTTACTTATTACAGGAAGCAGGGCTGACGGGGCGAAGCCAAGAGCGATCTACTTCTTAATGGATGAGGTGTTGTGTTAATGTGTGTGTGTGTGTGTGTGTGTGTGTGTGTGTGTGTGTGTGTGTCATTGATTGTTATCTCCATGTTGCGGGTTTGAGGAGATAGAACAAAGTCCTCCTAATACTCAAAGCATCCATCTTTGCTTCAGTGAGGGATCACGGTTCATGGAACAAGCTGTTCAACTTTGTTGTTCTCAGAGTTTTGTTCTGAGGGCTCTTCTTAGGATCGTCACCGAACCCCGGACTACCTCAATTTGTAATTCATTTGTGGAAATATCCCCGGGATGGTTTTCAAAATATCAGTGAGGTTCTTCTTTATTATTCCTGTTGCTCCAATTATCACTGGTGCAATTTTGACGCTCTTCATTTTTTCAAGAGCTCTTTATCTTATTTTTGAGGTTCTGGTATTTGCTCATTTTCTTGAGTTCTGCATTATCAAGCCAAAATCACTGGGTACCGATATCTCAATCAGCAATGCTATATCTTCCTTTTTGTTCCTGAGAACGACGTCCGGTCGCAAGGCTATGTTTTCTATGTTCATGCTCGATGGAATCATCAGGTCATACTTGAACATGACGTCCTTATTTTCAATGATTGTCCTTGGTTCGTGTTTCGATGAGTTTTCTGGAACTGGGATGTTGAAATTTTTGCAGATATGCCAATGAATCACTTTGCATACCTTGCTGTGCTGTTGCATGTAAAGTTGTTCTGATAGTTTTTTGCATCCCAAAAGCAAGTGACTAGTACTTTCCGTTTCTGTCTTGCAGAGCCTACACTTGTCCGTCTGGCTCAGTCCCGCCATCTTTTTTAATCCATTGATGTAGTGTCCTTGAACTTGAGCATTTATTATTTATTATTCATTCTCCGTCCCAATTGAGCTGACCTCTTCTTTGCCATTCTAATGAGCCTTATTTGTCGATCCCAACTCGGTCCAAGTCTTTTTTTGTATTATCCTGCTCTTTTGTCGTTCTCCCAGTTGTTGGTGTATATTTGTTGATATTTCTTTTGTCATTTTTGCAATTGTTGGGGCCGTATTTGTTGCAGTTTCATTCTCCTGTGCGGCATCTTCTTTCTGTTCACACCTGTTTTTGGAAATTCCTTGCATGGTGAATTAGGGATACTTTTTTCAGGTTTGTTGTGTTCATGTTTGTTCACAAATTGAATCCGATAGTCTGTTGAGCATTTCACATTCTGAGCTAGTCCTACACTTGTCACTCTGTGCACCTGGGTGAGTTCAATCAGGCTGCTCCCTCCCTCATCGCGGCAAGTACATTCTTGGGATGCACTGGTTTTTGTAAAAACATTTGGTGGATGGTGAGGAGTTTTCTTGTTTTGATGTCTGTCTAATTGATTTCTGATTGGGGCCAGTATATTATTCCACAGCTGTATTAGAACACTGTTACTGCGAGTGAGTTTATGATTTTGATTTTGTTTCTTCGGGAGGGGTACGTTTTTCAGGATCAGCTTCGTTCTACGTTGGTGTTCTTTGGCGATTGTTTTGCGCATTTGTTTGTGACATATTTGGTGGCCCTCTTCTACTCCGAGGTATTTATATGATGCTTCGTTTTCCAAATGCTGTGTTGTTGTTTCAAGGTCAATTTTTATGTTGTCTGTTTTTGTTGCTTTACCTTGTCCAAATGTGCACTTGGCACATTTATCGAGTCCAAATTCTATTTGAATGTCCTCAGAGAACCAATTTACAAGTTTCAGCTGTTCTATCAATTTTTTGTCATTCAGTGCGAAGAGCTTTAAATCATCCATGTATAGTTGGTGTGTCACCTTTCCTGTTTCTTTGGATGGTCTTCTATTGGTTGTTCGGGTGTATCCGTGTCCTTCTTTGTTGATGAGGTTACTCAGTGGGTCCAGAGCCAGACAAGACAAGAGGGGGGAGAGACTGTCTCACTGGAAGTTCCCACGCCATATTTACACATCTGGTATTTTGATATTTCCTTTTGAGTGGTGTAATATCATTGTGGTATTCCAGAGCTGTATTGGTTTCTCAATCAGCTTGATTAATCGGGGATTGATTTTGTATATTTGCATGCATTTTATCATCCATGAATGTGGAACACTGTCAAAAGCTTTCATGTGGTCTATCCAGGTGGTGGACAATTTAGTTCTTCGCATTTTGCAATTTTCAAGTACAGCCTTGTTCAGTAGTATGTGGTCGATTGTTCCATAACAACCTCTCTTACATCCATTTTGTTCTGCCTCCAAACCTCCTTGTTACCCTCGCCGAAGGGGAGGGTATTGCATTTGGGTTCGTTTGTTTGTCCGCACAGAAGTTTCGTGTTTTTCTCCGCAACCGCTTGGCGGATTGACACGAATTTTTCACTGTTAGTGCGACTACTCATGTAGAATGTTTTAATTATAATGATGATGTCATCGATCACGTGGTGTGGCAGCCATGTTTGAAAAACGAAAAAAAACGTTGGACCTCTATCTCTGAAACCGC
Source organism: Eptatretus atami (assembly GCA_035128595.1). Classification (NCBI taxonomy): domain Eukaryota; kingdom Metazoa; phylum Chordata; class Myxini; order Myxiniformes; family Myxinidae; genus Eptatretus; species Eptatretus atami. Next base: position 1,821,632 of record CM068953.1, read on the forward strand.
ACCAAGGAAAAAATTGAAACTTGGCACACAGCAAGTGCTCCTCATGGGGAATTTTTGTGACATTATAGGTGCCTTCATTATGACGTCATAATTGCACAAGTAGAACACTGCATCTAATCCGTATGAACATTTTTGAGGGTCATCTAGGGATAAAATGATCCACACAAAAAAAAAATTTGATGACATAATCGGTCACATGATTTGGCAGCTGTTGTGTTTGAAAAAAACAACAAAAAAAAACCTTCAAAAATCTTCTCTGGAGTGGAGGGAACAGATTGAGACAAAACTTTACACGTATGACCACCTATCCATGAGGAACAAAAGGTTCACACATATGACGTCAAAGGTCACATGGTTTGGCAGCCATATTGGATTTACCCTCAAACATATAAAAATCTTCTCCAGAGCGGCTGGACAAATCGAGGGAAAACTTCACACAAATGCTCCCCAAGCCATGTGTGTACAAGTTTAAGGAATAATTGATCGGTCACATGGTTTGGCAGCCATATTGGAATGAAGAAAAAGATTAAATGATGTTTTCTTTGGAACATTAAATGATCTAGTAGTGATGGCGAATACGTTTTCAATTTCAACTTGATCAGACGCATGGTTTGGCAACCAGAATTATTTAATTTATTTGATCTGGGGTCTTTTTTATTTTTTTTATTTTTTTTCCTAATTACTATTTTTTGAATAAGGATCACTTGGCTGTGCCTGGATGGGTTTGAGGGTAGAGGAGCAACAGCTGAAATGTGAATCCTCTCCAGGTTCCTCCTGATGACGTCATCTTTGCTTTTTCCTTCTTCGGGTTCCTTCTGATTACTCCAATGCAGGACCATTCCAATCTGGTCTTCCACTTGATTTGAATTTAATTTCTTTTAATCCTATTCTAAGTTCAATTGAATAATCATAAAGAAAATGTCATGGGTAAGGGTCAGGGTCAGGTGGCCGATCAAAGCGGGACGTCTTGGTACCCGGTCGTCACTGCCAGCAGTTATAAAGTGGAAGTTCTAGTTATGTCTCTTATTCATTACATAACACACACCACACAAAATACACTGCACAAAGCAAGTTCTGGCGAGGGTCTGCAATCTTTTATTGCTCTTTCTAGTTGTGTAATACGAAGGTACATCATTTCAGTAATGATTCCTGTTGGAAGTTTGGATGTTAGTATGCATGTTACTGGTGGTATTTGTGAGGAAGTTGGGTTTCCTCAGTTATTGGGATGTGAAATGTGTTTCCTTCTTGAAGCCACTCATCCACTGCCTTTTCTTCTTGGATCAATTCATTGAATGTCCTGGCATAGTGATTGTGCAAAGCATCAAATTGTTTGAGCCATAAATTTGGAATTTCATCTGGACCTGGGCTTTTAAAGTTTCACTGCAATTTTTGAGGCAGAACAAATAAAACAAGGAAAAGAGCAGAGATTGCAGACCCTCGCCAGGACTTGTTTTATGTGGTGTGGTGTACTGGTGTTTGCGTACAGTAATTAATGAGAACATAATTAGAACTGCCACTATAACTGCTGGCAGGGGTTGACCAGGAACCAAGACATCCCGCTTTGATCGGACACTTTCCCTGACCATGACATTTTTATTATCATTATTCAATGGAATTTAGAATGGGATTTAAACTAGACGACCTGTGAACCCGTTGGTTCCCTGTTGTGACAGCGGTTGATAAAAAAAAGAAGCTCCAGGAACTATACCACGCTGAGATTGTTTGCATTGATCAAATAATCCCAAAGAGTACATGACTGAATCAGGAATTGATATATTAATAATTTTTTCGTTGCCGATGTTGAACAGAAACTTGATATTGCGCGTCAAGTGAAAAAAAAAAACGGAGAAAGAAGTCGAAGAAATTATTGTGCGTATCTTCTAAACACAATTTATTTATATTAAGAAACGGAAGATTAGATCAAAATGGCGGATGTTTATTGATGCTTAAAAATAAATCGTCGTCTTGTCTGTACTAAATGTTTGAGATTTTAAAATAATATCATTTCAAGAAAAAAAAAAGATAGCTCCAGCGAACTATACCTCAGGTTGTCTGCATTAATCAATATCCCCGAAGAGTACTTGCCTGAATCGGGAATTATTTTTTTAATAATTTATTTTGTTGCAGATTTGAACGAAACTTGATACTGGCACACCGCAGGAGAATGGTGAGTAAGGTGGCCCGAAAATGTTTGCCTATTCTGTACATTTTGGCTGTATTCTGGGAACATACATACATATACACATACATACATACAAGATGAGTTTTCGTAATATATAGAAGTATATATATATATATATATATATATTAATATTATTATTATGTCTTGATGAGATGTTATTCACATGTGATAGGTATGTCTATAAAGTATGTACTATTACAATGCGAGCATGTCTATAAAGTATGTACTATTACAATGTGTACGTCTATAAAGTATGTACTACTACAATGTGAGTACGTCTATAAAGTATGTACTATTACAATGCCAGCACGTCTATAAAGTATGTACTATTACAATGTGTACGTCTATAAAGTATGTACTATTACAATGTGAGTACGTCTATAAAGTATGCACTGTAAGAATGTGAGTACATCTATAAAGTATGTACAATTAAAAAGTGAGTACGTCTATAGAGTATGTACAATTGGAACATGAATCTATACAATAAAACCGAAAGTCTATTTGTCTGCTGTATGAACATAAGTGTAAGTCGTCAATGCATCGTCTATAGCTGGACACCACACAAACACACCAGCACACAAACACCACACAAAACATGTCCTGGAGAGGGTCTGCAATCTCTGATTGTTCTTTCTAGTTTATTGTGGAATAATGGTCTTCATGAAGGCTAGTAGCCATCTGTCTCAGGAGATAAGTTAAACAATGTATTTTAACAACCAAAACAAGATAACGGTACGTTAACGGCTGTGGGAATTGAGCTGCAGTCGACACCATTTGTCCTTTAGAGCAAAAGAAGATGAAGGGCTAACATTGAAAACGTTCCTTTGCACCTCACTTCCCACGGCAGTTAACAACACTCTTATTCGCTTTCAGTTAATGAAATCCATTGAATTTATAACTGGCTAATACCCACAATGATATCAAATCAAATTATTGGTAAGAATAGAGCTGTTGTGCATTCTTTAACAAGGGAGAACTTGCCTTGACTTTGACTGGCGTCTGAGAGAATTGCTGTGAACGGCTGCTAAAGGACTGTTGTGGGAGTTTAACTCTTCCTGAAGTTCCACATCGTCATGGATGGCAAGATCTTCTGAGTTACCTTTAAAACCAGATGCTTTACTCAATTTTGCAGGCCGACCTCTCTTCTTGCTGTTGTAACACCATTGCCGACATGAAAATAAACACAAAAATCAAAGTTATACCACCAAGCCAATTGGACAAACACAGCACCCGACAACTTCAAATTAAATCTCCTCTCCAAGTATTCACCGTTTGTTTAGCCAGAGCACGTCTACAGATACAACCATGGTTCAACGTATAAACATCAATTTAATGTTTATTCACAGACAATTGTGCTCCTCTTTTGTCCCATTAGTGTAACTACCATTCCTGAACCTGTTTCATCACACTCTCTCCCTCCTGGGCTTCTCACATTCTTCTTCTCTCGCACTACTACCCACAACTTCACATTTTCTAGCCCCATTAACCTTACCGAAACAAACCCTTTTATTTGCTGGTTACCATGTTTTTTTGTATACCTTGTCGAGGCTCGTGTGAGAGCTAACACACAATGCACAACAAGGGGGCATGAGACAAGAGGGGCGGAGTGGGAGGGACAAAACAGCGGGAACAGACACATTAGGAAGATCTGTGGAAGGGAGGGGATGGGACGGGGAACATGGGGAATAGAAGATGGACATTACAGGGACTTTCAGGAAGGAAAGCAGGGAATTTGAAGGAGGTGGGCTTGGGTGGATTATGGGGGTAGAAAAGATCGAGGATTTGGATGGGGATGTAAGAGGTGTGGTGAACAGCTGTTTGAAGCCTGGAGGGAAAGAATGGAATGAATAGAATGAGGGAGTTTATGCCAAAGGCAGGAAAAAAAGAGGAATGAAAGAGTGAAAGGTGAGCAGTGATTCGTGATTTTGGTAGTTTTACCCAGAAGGGGTTTGTTGGCGGCCTTGAGCGCCCTGGGAAATGTGGTGGGAAAAATCCAGAGAGAGCAAGGGGGGCGAGGCTGGAGAGAGACGAGTAGAAGACAGAAAGACACCGACCAACCTGCGGTGATTGAGTGAGAGCCCAGAGACTCACCGTCATTGCTGGAGATGCCAATGATCCAAATGCTTGGTTTCCACAGCGTGAAGCCGAGAAAGGTGGGAGCAGGAGCACCAGCCAGAGGGGAGAGCATACTCCATCAGGCTGCGGACAAAAGCTTTGTAAGTGGCCAGGAGCTCAGGTGGGCCGAGGAAGGACTTTGCACGACGGAGGATCTCCAGTCGGCGACTGCTTTGGAGGTGAGGTTTGAAATGTGGCTTTCCCAAGGAAAGGTCATGGCAGATAGTGAGACCCAAAAGCTTGAAAGAAAGGACTTCTTCCAGAGGATGTTGAGAAAGGGATGGGGGGGGGTTCTAAACGAGTCCTTTCGAAGAGACATAGTGAGAGTGTGAGATTTGTCCGGATTGAAAGACATGTTCCACGTGTTGGACCAGTTTGTGATTTTACCAGATCTGCAGTGAGCGAAGAAGCTGCTGCTTGCCGGTCTGAGGGATGACGATGGTAGGCAGAGGGTGAGTCATCACAAAGAGATATAGAGGATTTTCCAGAGAGTCGGAGAGATCATTGATGAAAACCAGAAAAAGAACAGGGCCCAGAAGCTACCTTGAGGAACTCCAGCCTGGACAGGAAGAGGGGATGAAGACTCCCATTTAGGGCCCACACACGTGACTGCGACAGGAGAGGAAGTCTGCGAGCCATGAGGAGATGGCCTTGGATACCATGGAAGAGAGTTTGGTGAGAGGGCAGGGTGCCAGCCGTGTCAAAAGCACGTGTGATATTTATCCAGGGATACGGCTCGGATTTCCTGTCTGGCATTGAGGACCTCATCCATTGTTGGGAGAGCAGAAGCAGCATATCCAGGGTAGAGTGACCTGGTCTGAAACCAAATTGATGATCAGAAATCAAGCCATTGGAGAAGAGGAAGGATTTATGTCTGAAGCATGATAGATTCCATAACCTTGCTGATGATTGGGGAAGAAGGCTGATTGGTCTTGTAGTTGAAGGAATCATGTTTTTGCACCTTTTTGTCGCAGGGCAGTGATGTTTGCTGATTTCCAAGCAGATGCAGATGACACTTGAGCAAATTAGAGGGTGAATTAGACAGAGAGAGAGGTGAGCAAGAGCAGAAGAGCAGGCTTTGAGGACACGTGGGCTGATGCCGTCTGGACCGGTTGCAGAATCTGAGTCGAGGTTTGAAAGCAAGCTCTCCACCTTGTCAGGAGAAAAGGACACGAGAGTCCAGGACACGTTGGGTGCGACTGGGTAAGGTGGGTAGAGAAGTGATGGGTTTTGGACACAAGATTTAGCTGCAAACACGGAGTTATGCATCCAGCTTTTCACGTGCGGTATCAGCAGTGCGGCCTTTTGAGGTAAAGGGAGGGGATGGAGGGGAAACATACACCAGAAACAGATTTGATTAGACGCCACCAAGGATTTTGAGGAGGGAGAGAGGTTTAGAGTTCAGACTTGAGATTAGAAGATGTTGTTTTCTGGCTCTCCTGAGGTAGTATACACACTATGTTCCGAGCTTTATGGAAGGAACGAGATTGCCCTCAGTTGGGTTTGCTTTCCATGAGGCAAAGGCAAGTTTGTTTCAGGACAACTGCCTCACCACAAGCTTCAGTGAACCAAGGGCAGAGAGAAGGCGTAGGCAACTGAAGGCAGAGGGGATAAATCTGTGCATGAGGGGAGAGCAAGTTTCTTTGAAAGAATTACCAGGATGAGTTGATGTTGGAAAAGTAGGATAAGAGACCAGTGTATAAGTTTGAGGGCTGCTTGGCAGACCCTGCCAGTCGGCTTGAGTGAAAATGCAGACTCGACGGGGTGAAGTGGTTCTCTATAATAAGCCAGAGAGATGTCCACATTTTGAAAGGACGTGGTCAAGAAGAACGCATTGGAGCGGAGGAAGAGGAGCAGATATTGTCAGGGAAGTTTGTCAAATCAGATCCAGAAGAGATGGAGACCATTGGTTGAAATGGGTGGGAAGTTGACCGATTGAGTCAGTCCCAATGAGTCGCAGAAAGCTTTTGCTGAGGTGCATGACAGGTGAGAGAGGTACCCACACCTAGCCAACTGGCATGATGACAATTGAGTCGCCACATATGAGGAAGAGAAGAGTTTGGATGAGAAGATAGAAGTTGGTCCATGTTTTCGATAGTGAGTGTAATGGGAGTCATTGCTGTTAGGTGGACGGTACAGTAACACAATAAACAATGAGGTGGAGTGGAGGGGAAGCCGTAGCCAGAGGTATTCCTGGGGGTGTGGGGGAGTGAGGGCAGTGATGGAGAGTGAGGAATAGAGTCTTGATGAAGAGAGCAATCCTCCACCAGGAGCGAGGTCAGGTCTGTCATACCAAGGAGGGAGTAACCGGGGAGAGATACTTGGAGAGTCAGACACATCTTGGAGGAGGAAAAGTTTTCTGTTAGGCAGATTATGTCTGGTTTGTCAGTGGCAACCTGTATGGAAAGATCTGAAAAGGTTTGAGCGAAGGCCCCGGATATTGAGGTCCAACATTTTAAATGAAAGAGGGAGGGGAGGAGGCTTTGGGTGCAGGGGGTGGGGGGGAGGGGGAGGGTATGACAAGGACGAGGGGGTAGGTAAGGAGGGTTGTGAAAGAGTGTGGGGGATTGCAAAATAGCTAGTGGAGGGGGCCGGATGAGGAAGGAGAAAAGGCTCTGTGTGTACTGGGGAGAGGGGTACAAGAGAGAAGGGCGAAAGGCAGTTGAGGATTTGAAGGAGGTGGAAGTGAAGAGAAGGAGGTGAGAGGGCAGTGGAAGAGGCAGCTTTGTGGATGAGAGGGGGGCAAACTTTGAAGAAGGATGAGTGAGGGGGATGAATGGTGGGAGAAAGGTGAGGGGGGGAGTTTTTTGAGAGAGGATGAAGAGGGAGGCTTGGAGGGAGAAGAGTGGGATTGGTTGCTTTGGAGAGTGAGGGGTGAGAGGGGTGAGTTGGCAATGAAGTTGGAAAAAAAGAATGGTTGATGGAAAGCGAACATTTATAGCAAACTGGGGTTTTTAAAAGTTTTAGGTCAGAGATGCGATTTAACACAATTCTTGAGGGATGCAAT
>CM068953.1:1829180-1852044 GCA_035128595.1 Eptatretus atami
ATTAATGTTTGAGAAATTTTCAACAGATTTTAGGGCATGGAAGTGTTGTAGAAAGAATGAGGAAGAAGAAGAAGAGAAATGAGGAGTGAAGAAGAAGAAGAAGAAGAGGAGAAGAGGAATCGAGAGTCCGTGAGTGAGGAAGGAGAAGCATCGCGTTTTCTTATTTGTTTGTTTTTGAATTTAAGATAAGAAATGATGATGAATTGGGAGGATGGATGTTAAGGAAAGTGGGAGATAGAAATTGAAAGGTAATGGGAGGGGGGGCCCGGGGGGAAAGGGGGGGGGAGGGGGGTTGTCGAGGGGGGGGGGGGTGGGGAACGCGGTGAGGAAAAAAAACAGCGGTGGGGGGAGGAAGGTGGAGGGAGAAAAGGGGGGGGCCGGGGGGAGTTGGGGGGGAGGAGGGGGAAAAAAGGAGGGGGGGGTGGACGCGGGGGGGGGTGGGTAAGGGGGGAGGGAAGTGGGAAAAGAAAGGGGAGTGGAGGAGGGGGTGAAAAGGAGGGAGAGGGAGCGAGGGGGGAGGAGCGGGGGGCGGGAAGGTGGGAGGGGAAATGCTAGCGGAGGGCGGGGCAGGGAGAAGGGAGGGGAGGTGGGGGGAAAAAAAGCTAGTGGTGGGGCGAAAGCGGGAGTGAGGGAGGGGAGGGGGGCGGGGACGGGGGGGAGGGTGCGAAAGGAAGTGGGGGGGTGGGGGGGGGAAAAGGGGGGAGAGGAGGGAAGGGGTGGGGGGGAAGTGGAGGAGGAGTGTAGAGGGGAAGGCGGAAAGGGAAGGGGTGGGCGAAAAAAAAAAAAAAAAAAAAAAAAATAAAAAAAAAAAAAAAAAAAAAAAAAAAAAAAAAAAAAAAAAAAAAAAAAGCGGGGGAAGAGAATAGAAGAGAAGGGGGGCGGGCGAGAGGAGGAAGGGGGGAGAGGGGGGGTGGAGGGGGGGGGGGGGGGTGAGGACGGGGGACGGGGGGGGGCGGGGGGAGGAAATGGGAGGAGAGGGGGGGAGGGGAAAACTATAAGGAAAAAAAGGGCAGGGGAAAAAAAAAAAAGGGTGAGGGGTGGGGGGGCGAGGGGGGGGTGGGAAGGGGGGGGGGGGGGAAAAAAAAAAAAAAAAAGAGAGGGAAAATGGAAGAGAAAGGGTAGGGCGAAGGGGACAGGAATGTGGCGGGAGTCTGGGGGGGGGAGGGGGGTGGGGGGGGGGGTGGGTGGGCGAGGGGGGGTGGGGGGGGGAAGATGGGGGGCGAGAGAGGGGATGAGGGGTGTGGGGGGAGGGCGTGCGAGGGGGGCGTGTGGGGGTGGGGGGGGGAAAGGGGGGGGAGGGAGAAAGAGGGGTGCGGGGGGGCGAGTGATGAGGGGGAGGGGAGGGGGGTGGCGGAAAAATGGGGGGGAAGGGGGGGGGGAGGGGGCGGGGGAAGCGAGAGGGGGAAGCGGGGGGAAAAAAAAAAATAAAAAAAAAAAAAAAAAAAAAAAAAAAAAAAAACAACACAAACACGTATCGTACCGGAAGGCCTCAAAAGCCGCAAGGGTAGGCCTCAAGCGTCCGGTATGCCAAAGTCGACAAATCTCACAAAATAGCACGAATTTCTTGAAACAAAACCGAACTAGAACACACCGTAAACATTAAGTGAGAGAATAAACAGTTAAAACGGGGACAGATAGACCGAAACTTACTTTGAGATCGGCAGCAGAGAGTCCTGAAGGAGACCTGTTGACGTTCTAACCCGGACCGGAGTCCCCATGTTCCTCACATATTCATCACTTTAATGATATCCCTTGCATACTATGTCCACTGTGGCTCCACTGTCACTCTGTTGCCCTTTTTACCCTCTGTCACACAAGCTTCATGACCTCGATAAGGTAACAAAAAAACCCGGAACATTCATTTATGGCAAAATTAGTGCCTTTTGACGATCATACCTCAGTGACTCCACCTTTTATTGAAGCTCAATACTGAATTTGTAAAAGCGTAGGATGTTATGTTTATGGAAGACATATGTCTGGAGCACCTCTGATTTTTGTGTCTTTCATTCAACAGGAACTCCTTTTACCCCATCGGTATTCTTGCTAGAATCGTATATACAGTACACACCCCCATTTCAAATTTCACCTTTTGTTGCCGTATAGCTGGAATTAAATTGCATTAAAATAAGACTTTTTCACCTTATTTACAAATCGTAAACCCACGTCTTCCAAATGAAAAACAATTCTACAAATTTCAGAAAACTTTAATTAAAATATAAAACTAGAATATCTTGGTGATATGTCCCCACTCTTACATAGCAAATTGTTAAATTAAGCTCAGGTGTACAAACACCTTCAAAATCACACACCAAAAAGTTAATTGGCCTCCACCGTGTTAATTGTAATTTATTCTGATTATTATTCAGAAGAAAATCAGCTTTTCCTGCATAGGTTACCTTGCTGGGTCGTGATTCACAAACCGAAGCTCCTCTCGCCTGTTCTGTGTCTCTCATCTCTCTCCCCCCCCCTCCTCCTATTATCTCTCCCTCTCTCCCTCTCCTCCATCTTCTCTCTCCTCTCTCCCCCTATCCCCCTCTCTTTCCTTCTCTCTTTCTTCTCTTCCCTCACTCCCCACACCATTCTTTGCCTCTTGCCTCTGCCTCCCTATGGGTGCACCCTTTCCTCACACCCTGCTTCAGCTTGATGCTGTGGAAACCAGGTCCTCAAGATTATTGCAACTTCATGCGAGTTGAAGTTGAGTGTCATGGGCCCATCACTATTCCATTGTAGACTCGGCTTATGTCTTTACCGTCTCCTTCTGCTTCTTGCATTCTCTTGCTTCTATCCGTTGCTTCAATCCCCCCCCCCCCAGACTATCTTGCATTGGTACACGATCCACAATCAATCCCCATTCAACCCCAACTTCCACATTCTCCTCAATTTCTTCCTCCCTCCAGGTCTTCAACGATAGCGGTTCACCATTAATCTCAGGTTCAATCCCCATCTAAAAACAATGAATTTTTCTACACCAGGAACCTTCCCAGGCCCACATATTTTCCAATTTCCAGCTTTTATTTCTGAGTTTCATTCTCTATCCATTTTCCACCCATTGTACTTCCCCACCACCCAACCCTCTTACTTCATCACGTCCCATGTTGATCCAAGTCCCCTCTACTTTGTTCCTCAAACTTCAGTTTGTTGTGCTTCTCCTCTCTGAACTGTTCCTTTCATTTCGTTATGTCCTGAATCTATTCGATGTTTCTTGCTCCTCACGAGTCTCGACTTTGTGTACAAAAAATTAAAAAAAGCAGTAGTCTGTTGAATGAGGAGGTTACCTGATCTTTTAGTGGCGAGACCCGGGCTTGTTTGTAAACCTGCCGCTTGGTGGGTTCCAGGCGGACGCCTTTAGCGCTTGAGAACCATAATCATATTTGTCAATGCGCGGGGAACGGCCTGGGCTGGTTCCTGTAGCGCGGCTTTTTGGTGGTTCCCGAGGACACCTTTCGTCTCTTGAGAACAACAATTTTCGGTGAGATCCTCGGGCGACCGGGCTTATTTTATATCCCTCGCAGCCTTAGTTGTGCCACGGGGCGGCCTTCTACGTTCTGTTGACCCACGGCCTCTGGACAACTCGGGGACGGCCTGGCTGGACTTGATAGCCGGCAGATTTTGATCATTCCTTGGAGACCTTGCCTCTCTTCTTCGCTGAAACCACAAATGTAAAAGCAACATTTAGTCAATGTCAATGATCATTTGTTGATCAATACCAGTTTGATAACAAACTGTACAGAACTTCTTACCTTAGTATAACTCCACACTATTTTTCAGTTTTTTACCTCTCTAACTTGGTTAGACCTTCAGTTGAAGACCCACTGATTGAGGAACAAACTGGGACCTTTGGGAGAAATTATATCCAGTTTAACACCGTCCACTTGACTGTGGGCTACGGTGCGCTTGTACAAAAATCACATTATGCAGGGTTAAAGACATTTTGTCGATGTCAATGTTACTTTCATGCGAATTACAAGGAATTTAGCGGTGGACAAAGACATATCAGTATTTGGACTTTAACACGGTTCTTCAAGCCATGATGAGCCATCTAATTCAGGTGGCGAAGAAGGAGGATGGGCAAGAACTACGCACCCTGACCGCAAGGGTCCGAGCTGGGCTGAAAACAGCCAATCTCATGTCCTAGAAACCGAGACCAACATCTCAGAGACACGGACACTTGAAGAAGAAGGTAGATGGACACTTAACATGCAAACTTGTTTTGCATTCGGCAAATGTAAACATCCCCCTCTCAGATGATAAAAGCGAATTAAAGGCCCAAAATAATAAAAAACTTTTGTACGCCTTAACCTTGGAGCGATAAATTCCTTTGCATGGCTTCTTCTGGCTTCCTCGACATGCTGTTTTGCCTTTGCCTCGTTTACCTTCACCTGTTGCTTCACGATGTCTTTTTCTCCTGATACATGGTGCGAGGCAGGAAGCCAAACTTCCTGCTAACAAGGACAATATGCAGATTTCGTTTCCATTGATGTAACAGAATGATTACATCAACATTACATTTGAAGAGTAACCTTTATAGAGATGTAGCGGACGAAACTATGCAATTTGAATGATTAATGTACATGCGAGTAATTATTCAGTGAGATTGGTGAAGAAGGTGAGGTAGAGTACTCCAAAGATGATACTTGCTGTGAAATGTGTTTCATCGACCCGGAATTACACATAAGGGATTGGCTTTTCGGTCTGGTTCGCGCTTACAGGGCCATTACAGGTGCCTTACACGTGCTTTTCAGTTTCAATCTGACATCACAGAAGACTGTGCCTGGGAAGAAACACCGTTTGGTATCTTGGTCTCTGAACCTCGTAATAGCGGTCGACGTGGTTTCGAGCACACGTACTCGTTCACGATACCTCGTCATATCTTCAAGCAGAATACCCCATCGAGAGCAGAGGTCTTTTCTTGTGATCGCAGTGATAGGTTTCTTTACCAATGCAGTAATCGCAGCTTGCGACAGACTCTACCCAGTATGCTCCTCCAATGCAATTCCCGCTTACATTCTCCCACCGGGCAACCACCACAGTATATCGCGGACGCCCAGAGGAGCAGAACACCAAATCCCCTTCGGAAAAGGAGGATTGTTTTTTGCGGCGAAGAAGCTAGGCCGTTCCCGCCTTTTAAAACCTTTCCAAGCACAAAACGAACCAAACGCGTGTGCGACTAATCGACGAATGTTATCAGGAGCAACCGATGAATGATTTTAAAACAAGTAACCTCGAAACCGAGCAGCAGGTCGTGAGCACGACGCGTCATTGTGGAGAGCCTCGCCAAGCCGTCCATGTTGCTCCCACTGCCAGAGTTTAGCAGCGCAGGTCTGCCTCAGGCCTGCGTTTCAGAAGCGTCGTTAAGGAGACGTAATTTAACGGGACCGACCGGCCATAAAGCGGGACCTATTACCTGGGTTGCGAGAGATCTCGGACCACACGAAGCGTATGGGACCACGTAAAACACTTCTTGGGGAGGAGAGTATGAACGAAGAACGACACCAACGTTTTCTTAACTGTGTTTCGTGGTGAGAGGGGGGTTGGAGGAGTTTGGGGGTGGGCGGGTCTTGGGAGAGGTTTAGGATGGGGCGGGGTTTGGGAAAGAGGGTTAGGATGGGGCGGGTCTTGGGAAAGAGGTTAGGATTGGGGCGGGGTCTTGGGAAGAGGTTAGGATGGGCGGGGTCTTGGGAAGAGATTAGGATTGGGGCGGGAGTCTTGGAGAGGTGAGGACTTGGGCGGGGTCTTGGGAAGAGGTTAGGATGGGGCGGGGTCTTGGGAAGAGGTTAGGAATCGTGGGTCATGCGGGTCTACTCGCCGCGGCAGAGAGTGCCGCGTAGGAGGGGGGCGGAGCTGAGTTACTGCCGAGGGTCTTGAGAGGATTAGGATGGGGCTGCGGATCTGAAGAGGTTAGGATGGGCGGGATCTTGGGAAGAGGTTAGTAGGGGCGGGGTCTTGGAAGAGTGAGGATGGGCGGGGTCTTGGAAGAGGTGAGGATGGGGCGGGGTCTTGGGAAGAGGTGAGATGGGGCGGGTCTTGGAAGAGGTGAGGATGGGGCGGGTCTGGGAAGAGGTGAGAATGGGGCAGGGATCTTGAGGAAGAGGTGAGGAATGGGCGGGTTCTTGGAGGAGTTGGTGAGAATAGTAAATGAGGTAACCCTGTCTCTCTTCCCTGTTCTCTCTCTCTCTCTCTCCTCTTCCTTCTCTCCTTCTTTCTCTCTTCATTGCGACTCTGATGTGAGATATTGAGGGTTCATGGAACGTTAACTCAGAAAGAGAATGGTGTCAGGAAGATTCAATTGCCAGGGATACCATTGGTCCAGAATGGAGAAAGATGTGAAAGACAGATGAAGAATTTTCTTAGTCTCGTTAAATGTTCTTCTTAGCCAGTGTGTGAATTGGTCAAGTCCATGAAGAGGGGAGTGCATGCAAAGATCACTTTTTATGTTGGGTGTCTAATACGGTGGAGAATAGGCAGTGAACAGAATCAGGGGGCCATAGCCTGATCATGAACAAGGAAGAGATTAGGATGGGGCCGATGGAAAGGAAGATAACAGGAGGGACTACTGGGCAGGGCGTCTTTCACTCAGAGAGTACTTAGCCCCCCACGTGTGTGTGTACGTGTACGCGCACGCTGTACGTGTTACGTTCTAGTTTATGATCGACGAACAACATAATTTAAATAAATTCATATATTTTGAACTGAATGGGTCAGGAACTGCATTTATCGTACTTGGCAGATGAATTTAGGCCACAAATTGTACGGAAATCCCGTCGTCCCCAATTGAGTATGGGCAACTGAGACTGAGTAAACTGAGCGAGATTCACTTGGACTCATGTGATCAAAATCTTATCTATGATCTCTTGTTACTGTTTTATGTACTATCATTGTCTTTTGGTCTGGCTAGTCTATACCAAAATTCATAAATCATTAACAAACGGGAAGGAAACTTTCTGTTTATTAAGGACGTTATAAAGGACACCACAAACAACAAGGCATCCGAATAATAATGTAACTGTGTTTCAATAAGACAGTAGAACCTTGCTTTGGAATTCAACCTCCCACTGATGTTGAATATTTTCCAGCCAAAAAGGCGTAAAAACTCAGTCAAAAAAAAAAAAAGTGACAAAACTCACCTGAAACTCGAACTTTGTTCTGAACTCTATCATAGTAAAGCCATGTACCAATTTCAGTTTGAAGATGTTAAAGGTAATTGGGGAAAGGTGAAAAAACCCACACGGTGGACAGACGGACGACAGCAAATCATATTAGTCCCCTCTGGTTGCAAACCAGTCGGGACTAATAACGGCGGTGTAAAAAGACACCGCATCAACGGGCGGTAAATTCCAAAAAAAGTGGGTTTTTTTCTCAACTTTAAATTTCTTTTTTTATTTAAAAATATTTACGATACATTGAAACCAATGCGAGAAACCAACTCACCCTTCTTGCACTTCCAAAACAAGAGTTTTGCAATAACTTGCGACAAAATATACACCATTCTTACACCTCAAATTGAGAATCAAACATACTTGCTTCCACTCTCAGTGTTGCGGAATATCTGAGATATCCAGACAAGGCCGTGCCTCGTATGATACAAGATCATGCTCGGAAAACGCAAAACGAGACTTAAGACCCGCTCGATACGTCCTTATTGCCTCTCCAGAAGGCGGGAGGTAGGTGGTTCTATGAAGCTCTCTAGTTAATGCATGGAATGGTCTACACTGGAAACGGTAGGAAATCAGAAACGTGGATAGGTTTAAACTGGAATTAATACAGGTACAGTATAAGCATTTGGGATGAGAGAGGGATCATTGCATTAGCAGGACTGATGGCTCAGGTATGACAGGCGATATGCTGTGCAACGTATTTGATTTGATGTCAATCCTGAGACGGTCTTTTCTTGTCGACATTCTCGAGGCTTGTGGAAAAGCTGCGTACAAGTACAAGGTACAAGTACAATGGATCAGGACACAACATAAACAAAGCACAGGTGGAGAGGCGAGAGAGATAGAGAGAGAGAGAGACGAGGAGAGAGAGAGAGAGAGAGAGAGGAGAGAGAGAGAAGAGAGGATGAGAGAGACAACACCAACAGCATAGTTAAGGCCAGATGGAGGTAGACTTGGACAAACAATGGGAGTGGGGAGGACATGGTCGGACAGGAGATGATGCATAGGGTGGACAAGATGGGATAGAGGAAACTCTAAGGATGGAAAAACTGGAATTTGGAAGGAGATTGTTAGCTGGGATGGGTGGTGGATTTGTTACGAGGGTAGAAAGGATCTGGTTTGGAATGGGAGTATCTGAGATTGAGACCTGGAAAGATTAATGAGATTGAGGGATGTGGATGTTGCTTCCACAGGTGGGAAAAAAGAGAACAATGAGTGGGGTGTGCAGTGATTCCTGTATTTTATGTGTTACAAGAAGGAGGGTTGATGGTGGACCATGTTTGCCCTGCAGAAACCTGGGGAGAGGACAAGGCACGAAAGAGCAAAGGGTGCTGAAGACCAAAAGTAGGCGGTAAAGACAGAGAGACCACCAACCTGTCTGCTGATAGCGAAGTGATAGATTTTTTTTTTAAAGTCTGATAGAGGGAAGAGATTGCTAGCTTGACCTGTACTGAATGATAAGGATGTTTCATGTCATGGGGTGGAATCATCCAGGAAGTAAATAAGAGGATTTCAGAGTCAGAGAGATTACGACATGAAGGCAGTTTAGGTTGTGGGATACCTCCCCTGTGAGCGATTCCGAACGACCGAAGCTATTTTTAAGCGAACCAGTGGAGGAGAAAAGCGAGCACGGCAGATATGCAACTCTGGCGTATACCTTCTTGGCATGACTCATCTGAAGTGCCATACCGGTGACACCTGTTTCAAGCAGCCGAGGTCCTATGGCTCTTGGGAAAGCAATGTGGCTTGGCTGAAAGAAAAATATTGCAAACAAGTAATATCAGTCAACAGGAAAACGACTGACGAGAGGGACACAGACCCCTCCTACGCAGAAGAATGCGTAGCGTCTGTGCGGCCAACCAAGCAGCCAGGAATGTGTGCTTGAAAAGGATAATGACTGCACTCCATCAGTGAGGTAGGGATCCCCACCTTTCATACCGGACCAATGCTCTCACAAAGCTAAATGTGTCACCTGCCTCACAACCAACAACACTCTACTCAGGACGACAATCGTCAATGAATTTAATGACAGAGGCTGGCAGCTTATAGCATGAGGACCTCATCCTCCATTGCAAAGCTATTCTGTGGGGGGGGGGGGGGGGGCATGAAAGAATGGGGGATTAGTGGCAAAGGAGAAGAATTCATGAACCATATCTGAAACAAACAAAGCTTGGCAGCCAAGCCGAAGAGTTCCACGAAAAAAAAATTCATTTTGCAGTAGTATCAAATAATCCACAGGATACTTGGACCCAGGAAAAAAAATAAAGGAAATAACTGACAAAGCAAGACAGCAAGCACCCCCCCCCTATTGCAAGACATAAATTGGATTGGACCCAAGAAGAGTGAGTCAGTTATCCAAAAAGAAAATATTTGGACAAGAAGGAAAATGGATGATACTGATGGGCAATGGATATCACGGACAAAAGGCATGAGGAAAGAAGGTGGGAAGGAAAAGTTCCCGGAAAGGACATGGGAACCATAATTCCGAAGGACTACGCCGTTGAGGAGAAGAAGGTCATTTTAATAGGGCAAGCACTGACACACACGAAAAACAATATCCTCAAACAGGAAATATTCACAAAGAGGAATTAAGAATAAGACAGACAAAACTGAAGAAGCATATAAGAAATAAATGTGCACCTATAAATGGTGACTACACAATGCCACAATGGAATGACAGGACATCCATCTTGGGATGAGATTCCAGAGTACAAACTCCCAAAAGGAACACCAACAGAACTTTACTAGATGCTGCACAAGGGTTAGAATGGAGAGATGGAAACCAGAAAACAGATGGGATGTTGGGTTTCATCTTAACAACAGAAACAGAACTTTGGACTAAGATCTGTAGGATTAGAATTCAATAAACAGGACTGAAAACCCCACACAGGACCAGAGAATGACAGAAGGAAATGCTGCAACAGCACCCATAGAGATAGATTTACTAAAGCTCATGAACTCAGATCAAATAGCCTTTTTCAAACAGACAATATAGCAACAAGAATAGGTCACAATGAGGAGATAATGGACAATATAATGAAGAAGAGGAAGAGGAGGTTTGATGAACCAGCAAAGGTTAGAAGATAAGCTTGGCTCATAAATTTTAGAAATCTCACTTAAGTTTTGACCTTTGGCCTATGTTGACTTTTTGGTCTGTGTGCTCAAAAAATACTTGGCACTTAAATTCAGTGACCTGGAATTTTATATCCTCTTAAATTTCAAGTCATCGGATGAAATATTGAGGATTTAGAAATACCACCTTTCAGTTGTTTATGTTGGGCCTATTTTGTTTTGACCTTTTTGGTCCACGTTGACCTCAAACATAATGGCAGTTGAATTACACTGAACTGAAAATATAATTTCCTCTTCAAAATTTTCAAGTCAATCGAATGAAAATCGGGGTTTTAGCAATCTTCACCCTAATTTCGTTGACCTTGACCTTGTTCACCTTTTGAACTTTTTGACCCTCAAAAACAATAGGCTTCTTTTCTTATTGGACAAACTCTACCTGTGTTGAGTCGTTAAGATCGGTTTAACAATTGCGACCTTGTGACAGACAGACAGACAGGACGACAGAATAACAAGCCGGTAGCGACATGGGTTGTCGCTATATAATTGCATACTAGTCTACGTTTGACGGATCTCGGGCTGAAAATTGTTGACTAAGAGGTGATTATAGTGCACATAAGTGGGGACCGATTTTTTGATTCGAAAAAATTGTTTTTTCTTGTTTTTTTCAAAAAAATTTCAAAGTCCCGTTGCTAGGCAACGCTGTTTCCATTAGCACGGCGCTCAAAAGCAATACAACTAGATTCCTGGTATGAACTACCAGTCAAGTTTCAATCAAATCGGTTGACTCCTCTGGCACTCCAGAGCTGTCCATTACATACTAGACAGACGGAAAAACCTGAGAATAAGGTAGTCTAGCGCCACCCAAAACAATTCAACTAACACTAACCAATATACTGAAAAATCCTACGATTTTGCAACAAACCAACCAAACAAACAACGGACCTAAACACAATACCTCTCCTTTTGTCGAGGGTAATAATAACTATGAGGAGGCAACCAATAGAAGAAACCAAAATCAGCAGTTTTGAAAACAACCCGAAAAAGTTCTCCCAAGAACTCGTGGAAAAAGAACAAAATTGTTGACTATTTCCCACTAAAAGAGAACCTAGAAAAACTTCTGAAAAGGTATTTTGAAGACGAAAAAGACACACAAGGAAGCCAGAGTGGATACGACACTTCGGAAAATAAAATGACAACATCTACAGGAAATGGACCCATTGACAATTGACGATTAAAATTACGAAACATCTCGCAAAAGCACCGAACTTCAAAATGCCCAGGGCCAGATGTGATTCTGAATTTCTGGCGAAAGCAATTACATGCTCTCCACCTCACTATACTCGAGCATTTTTAAACAAACTCATCCAAGGGCAATCAACCAATGGGCGAATGGCTCACAGAAGGCAACACTTCTGATTCCCAAATCCTGAAGAAACCCATCTACCCACAAATATTAGACCCAATAACAATGCCAGCTATTGACAGGTATAATCACCGATGTTGTTTATGACCACCTTACCTCAACAAGGAGCTTCAGGGCAAGCAGAAAGGATGCAAGACGAGGATGCTATGGCAGAATGAACCATTTATTAAACAACCATACCCGAAAACATGCAAGCTCCGGGACAAACCAACTTATCCACACCCTTGGAGAGATTACAAAAAAGCTTTGACAGTGTCAATTCATGGATCATAAAAATGCATGCAAGTCAACAAAAAATGACCCCAAAATAGTCACCACTGATGAGGAAAGCAATGACGCCTGGAACACAATTTGCTGGTACTACCTTACCTGGAGAAAAGATTGATAATCCCAAGAGTAAGATGCGACGTGATATCTTACAAGTGACAGCCTTTCCTCCCCTGCTTTGTCTATGGCTGCTAGACCCAGTAGTAACCTCATCATAATGAACAAGGACACGGTACATCTATATGCAACACAAAAAATGAACAAGAAACAACAAAGGTAACTGACCTACTGCGCATGGATGATCATAAACTATTCGATTTCCCAAATGTAAGAATGGATAGATCAACCTGAATAGCTAAAGCAGTTACTGCGAGGATATCTGATGGAGTTTGGTCTTTGGCAAACTGTGCCAAGTGTACTTTTATACAAGGAAAACAAAGAGACAGACACATCTCAATCGATGAAAGTACAACAATACAGGAACGAGAAAACGAAGGCATCACACAATCTACTTCGGCAATAGAAGAAAGGCCCCCAGCTATAACACAACAATGCGGAAAATAATCAGCAAGAGTACGTTCGCATAAAGATAATTCTGAAGTCACTTCTCTCCCCCAAGAAACAAAAACAAGGCTATAAACAAACTGCAAGTGCTGCATTCCAATATAGCTGTCGCGAATTTAAACGGCCACAAAGAGATCACAATTTAGACACAAAAAAACAAGAAACTTTTAACTATATCACAAGATTAGATATTCTACAAAACCATTGCCAATACTGAAGGTTGTACTTACCAAGCACGACGACGGGAGTAAGTGGTTGCATGGAGCTCACCAAGTGCACAGAACATACTGTGACGACTAGCGGAGTATGCGAAGATCTCAGCAGGAACTACCGGATAGAGATTGTACACGAGTAGAACAACAGACCGAAAATGGGGATCCTTAATCCATTTAGCAACAACTTTCAAAACAGTTCAAATTACAGATACTGCAAGGAAACGAAACAAAACAACACAGCCCAATGATTGGAAAAGAAGGAAGGATTACTCTTCATGTGTGTTTTTGTGTGACGTTTGTGTTACTAGGTTGTGTTACACTTTAATTATGAGACATAATTAGAACTCGCCACATTTTAACTGCTGGCAGTGATGACCGGGTACCAAGACGTCCCACTTGATGGGCACACAAGTGTATAGGAAAAGAGTTATTCTGAACCACCTGTATTAGGAGAGTCCAGAGCTCTGGGGATGCTCCCAGAACCATACTGTACTATTTGAGATGAATATCGGCGTTTCGTGAGACCCAAGGTCTGACTTGAACCACCGAGATTTACATTTATTTGTGGACATTGTATTTTTCTTGTACCCATTTAAATGCATACCATGAAAATACGAGGCGGACATTGCTATTGAAATTCAATATGCGTCTGATTAATAGCGACGTAAAAGAAACTAGAGACAGCCAGCCAACACTTTTTGCTTTTTTCTCTATTTTGCTTTGCTCTTGGGCTTCGGTTCTGGTTTGGACGACGGGCAGGGTCTCTCGGGTGCTCTCTGAGATTCACAAGTCAAAGTTTTCCTGGCTTCGTTATCATGTCCTGTTTTAACTGTTTTTCCTCACCTCCATGTTTCTGTCGGTTTCCTCGTTTCGGTTTTGTTTCAAAATCGTGCTATTTTGTGAGTTTTCGTCGTACCTTGTCTTACGGTATCCTTGAGGCCCACCATCCTCCCCTCTCGAGTGAACGATCGTTTTTATTTGTATTCTGTCCAATTACCTTCAATTCCGATTTCCCACACTTTTCCCAACCCCCAATCCCTCACATCTAAACCTCTGTTTCTTGTTCTTAAATCCAAAACAAACAAAAAAAAACTTACCTTCTCTGCATACCCACGAGTCCCGATCCTTCTTCTTTCATTATCTTCTTCTTCTTTCCCCTTCTGCCAGCACACCATCTTTATTCTTACTCGAACTGACCCACTATCGCCATTACCCTTCACGATTTTCTTCCTACAACTGCCATTCCCGAATACTTACCTATTCTTAAAAGTACATCAAAAATTAATAATCCTTCCTTGTAACCTTTCGATCTATACACCTCCTAAACCACGTGGTCTCTTCTCCACCCTCTACCTTGGTCAGTTGTCATCGACAGCAGCTTCACTCTGCGTTATAGTTCCAATTCCCATAACCTCCACCACAATTTTACTTCACACTATCCCTTTATGCCGAATGTACGCATCTTATTAAATAAATAAATTAATTCACTTTTGAACTATCACCTCCCATAGCCACGTGCTCTTCTAGTAACCCGTGATCTGTTTACCCCCTGCGTTTACGATCCAATTTTCACCATTACTTCACAAATCTTGTTTCTGACAACCTTTTCCATGACCTAATCTGATGAACTCTCTCCAAACAATAATAATAAAAACGACTTAATGCTTCATCTTCCTCTTACACAGTGGTACTTCTTTACTGTATCATAATTCACTACTCTTCTACCATTTAACAGCTGCTCTCAATTCGACCTTATCCTTTCAGTACCTTGCCAAAAACATCCAAGTGCTACCAGCGTTTCTGCTCTCCATTCTCTTAATATCGCCTTTGTTGCATCATCAAGAAATGATCTTTAATCACATCTTGAACCAAAAAGATGTTTTAAAACCCCAGTTCTGTAATGAATGATTCACTTTCCAATTCACAACCATCTTTTATTTCCAACTTCAGTGCCTACTCCGCCTCTCACACCCTCCCTCTCAAAGCAACAATCACTCTTTCTCCCTCCAAGTCTTCCTCTCACCTTTCTCTCTCAACTCTTCCCACTCCACCCCCCTCACTTCTCCTTCTCAAAGTTGCCCCCCCCTCACATCCACCAAAGCTGCCTCCTTCCCCTTGCCTTCTCACCTCCATCTTTCACTCCACCTCCTCAAATCCTCAACTGCCTTCTGCCCCTCTCCCCAGCACCACAGACCTTTTCTTCATCCTCATCGGCCCCCTTCCCAAGCTATTCTGCAATCCCCACACCCTTTCAACAACTTCTCCTTACCTCCCCCCCCCCTTCCTCCCTTGATCTACCCTCCCCTTCCCCTGTCCCATCCCTGACCCAAAGCCTCCTCCACTCCTTTCACATTAATAGTGATGGACCTCAAATATCCGGGCTTTCGCCTCAAACCTTGCAGATCTTTTCATTTAAGGTATCCACTGAAAACAGACATAATCTGCTAACAGAAAACTTTCCTCCCTCAGACGTTCTCTGACTCCGAGTATCTTCTCCCTGGTACTCCCTCCCTCCGTATGACAGACCTGAGCCTCGTCCCTGGTGGAGGAGTTGCCTCTTTCATCAACGACTTCCATCCTCACTCTCCATAGCACACCCTCACTCCCCACACCCATGTAAATACCTCTGGTACGGCTTCCCTCCA
The DNA here is from genome assembly GCA_035128595.1 of Eptatretus atami. Taxonomy (NCBI): domain Eukaryota; kingdom Metazoa; phylum Chordata; class Myxini; order Myxiniformes; family Myxinidae; genus Eptatretus; species Eptatretus atami. The sequence goes on from CM068953.1 coordinate 1,844,521, forward strand.
CCTCCACTCCCACCATCCATGTTTATATGTGTACTGTACCGCTCCACATAATTAGTGATGACTCCATTTACACCTCATATCTGAAAACATGAACCAACTTACTAGCTTCTCATCCAACTCTCTCTTCTACATTATGTGAGTTGACTTCAATTGTCATCATGCACAGTCTGGCTAGGGTGTGGGTTACCTCTAGCCCCGCGTCCAGTTTCGTAGGTGTGTGAATGCGTTGTGTGTGTGTTGTGTGTGTGTGTGTGTTGTGATTGTCGTGCCCCGATCTTTAAGTATGATTGTAGTGCTTTCCATCAATGTTACATTGGCCTCCCTTTATCGGATAAACTCTGCTCTTATTTGTGTTCCCCTCTCCCGATTATTCTTTTATAAATAAACCATGTTAAACTGTACCAGCCGTTTTCTAGTGCTCCTTCCTTCAATTGGCCTAGCCAAGGTGCTTATTAGAAACAGTAAAAGCCAGTTCGTGCCGTCAAATTGTTTCTTTTGGTCCGGTGCGGGCTTTGGTAACTTCCGCCTTGGTTACGCCGGAATCCGAGTCAGGTAAGATAAGCTACTTGATTCAGAACAAAGTCGGAACCGCAGGGTGTGGTTTCCCCCCAGGTTAGCTTGGCGGCCCTTGCGAGTACTTCGGTAAATTTGAATTTAGACAAGTGGGACACTACCTCACTTCCGTCGAACATCATTGGCGCCACGCGGTCCTCTAACGTTGACCCTCGTGAACTTTCGGAGTTGTCTGAGAAGTCGCCGACCTAAATCCGCGGTGCTCGGTGCGGAGACGACTCCACTACATCCACGATGGTCGATTTGTCGCACCAACCCGGCCCACAAACAATACTTTTGCTAAAAAAAAAAAAATTGCAAGTAAAAAAAAATCATTCAGATGACAAGGGCAATGGCACTCGGTATGGTGCAAACCTCCACCAGCGGCTAAACAGTGACATTTTTGTGTATCACACTGTAGTTCGATGTGAAATCCTGACCTTTACACCAAATCACTCAGTTGTATTTGTCACCTAAACCAACTCATCCACAACTTTTTAATCATCATGCCACATAGTTTTGGCCTTGATCTCTCAATTGGTGAAGAATCATTTTTAAAAGTTCCTCTTTTCGGATCATGTATTCAGCACTTCACCAAAATTGAATCCATTTGTCCTTGTTCACACCCAACCATGTCCACCAAGCTTTTGTCCAACAATTCCAATCAACAACTTTTCAGATAATTGTGCTATACCAGAACCGAACATTCGCCAGGTATACGTTCTAGGGAACAACCACAGAATGTTGAAAACCAGCGATCTGGCTTCGTTTCAAATATGAAAATGGGAGGCATAGGTAGCGGGATTTCCCGACCCACAAAACACGAAGATGGGGGAAAAATCTTGCGAAAATCGAAGAAAATCCGCGAATGTCGGTTAAAATCCCGCAATGTTTTCTGCATTTGTTGCAATGGAGACAGGGGAATAATGTTGTTGTTCACGCAGTTTCCTGTTCATGAAAACAACGGCTAGCAAATGGCGACACCACCAACAGTCAGGTCACATAAGCTTCAGGATAATGGGAAGCTGCACCATGACAAGCGCATCCACCTGCGATCCACTTTTCCACGGTACTCCAGGGGCCTTCCATCTCGCGCCAATCCCCAGGAGAATGGCTGACCCACACCATCTCTTGAGCATGCTGATGTAACTGCTGCAACCACGAGGCATGTGATCCGGATCCATTGGCTCCTCCACTCACGAGCTCCCTCCTGAGAGAAGAATAAAAATCTCCAAAGAGACTAGGTACCAACAGGAATTAAGTCATCCATCTCAGATCCAACTGGTCAAAGTCCAAGTCTTACATCTGAGTCGAGCAAGACTGGAAGCACCAAAGGACCTGAAGACTTGGACAGTTCAGTCCTCCCGCACAAGGATACGACAGTGCCACACCCATGAAATCCAGTGAATCCATGCTCACGGCCCGACACACGATGTCCATGGACTCTGGCTCACAGCCAGCAGAGGACAAGATATCACTTGCAAGGAAGGCAATCTCTCCATAAGCCTCAATATCCTACACCACAACAGTACAGAAGAACAGTAGCAGCCAATCCAGATGTCATGAAAACGTCTAGATCTAGTGACCCAGGAAACCTGTCAATCCCAGCGGCTCCAACTCACTCATCGCACCGACCGCCCAAAAATCTCATATAACTTTTTAACATGTAAGTGAGAGAATAAACAGTTAAAACGGGACAGATAACGACCGGAAACTTAACTTTGAGATCGGCAGCAGAGAGTCCTGAAGGAGACCTGTTGACGTTCTAAACCCGGAACCGGAAGTCCCAATGTTTCCTCACATATTCATCACTTTAATGATTCCCTTGCTTACTATGTCCAACTGTGGCTCCACTGTCACTCTGTTGCCCTTTTTACCCTCTGTCACCACAAGCTTCCATGAGCCTCGATAGGGTAACAAAAAAACCCCGGAACATTCGATTTTATGCATAAAAATTAGTGCCTTTTGACGTCATACCCTCAGTGATCCACCTTTTTATGAAGCTCAATACTGAATTTGTAAAAGCAGGATAGGATGTTATGGTATGGAAGACATATGTCTGGAGCACCTTCTGATTTTGTTGCTCATTCAACAGGAACTCCTTTTACCCCATCGGTATTCTGCTAGAATCGTATATACAGTACACACCCCCTTTTCAAAATTTTCACCTTTTGTTGCCTTATAGCCTGGAATTAAATTGCATTAAATAAGACTTTTTCCACCTTTATTTACACATCGTAACCCACGTCTTCCAAATGAAAAACAAATTCTACAAATTTCAGAAAATTAATTAAAAATATAAAACTAGAATATCTTGGTTGGATATGTCCACCACTCTTACAATAGCAATTGTAAATTAGCTCAGGTGTAACCAAACACCTTCAAAATCACACACCAAGTTAATTGGCCTCCACCGTGTTAATTGTAATTTATTCTGATTATTTCAGAAGAAAATCAGCTTTTCCTGATAGGTTACCTCTGCTGGGTCGTGCATTTCACAACGAACTCCTCTCGCTGTGTCTGTGTCTCTCTCTCTCTCCCCCCCCCTCCCTCCTTTATCTCTCCCTCTCTCCCTCTCTCTCCTCTTCTCTCTCCTCTCTCCCCCTATCCCCCTCTCCTTTCCTTCTCTTTTCTCTCTCTTCCCTCACTCCCCCACCATTCTTTGCCTCTTGCCTCTGCCTCCCTATGGAGTGGCACCCTTTCCTCACACCCTGTTCAGCTTGATGCTGTGGAAACCAAGGTCCTCAAGATTATTGCAACTCATGCGATGAAGTTGAGTGTATGGGCCCATCACTATTCCAATTGTAGACTGGCTTATGTCTTTACCGTCTCCTTCTGCTCTTGCATTCTCTGCTCTATCCGTGCTTCATCCCCCCCCCCCCAGATATCTGCATGGTACACGATCCACATCAATCCCCTTCAACCCCAACTTCCACATTCTCCTCAATTTCTTCCTCCCTCCAGGTCTTCAACATAGCTGTTCACCATAATCTCAGGTCATCCCCCATCTAAAACAATGATTTTTTCTACCACCAGGAACCTTCCCCAGGCCCACATATTTCCAAATTTCCAGCTTTTATTTCCTGAGTTTCATTCTCTATCCATTCTGTCCACCCTGTACTTCCCCACCACCCCAACCCCTCATTCTTCATCACGTCCCATGTTTGTCCAAGTCTCCCTCTACTTTGTCCCTCAACCTTGCAGTTTGTGTGCTTCTCCCTCTCTTGATACTGTTCCTTTCATTCCGTTATGTCCTGATCTATTCGATGTTCTTGCTCCTCCACGAGTCTCGACTTTGTGTACAAAAAATAAAAAAAGCAGTAGTCTGTTGAATGAGGAGGTTACCTGATCTTTAGTGGACGACCCGGGCTTGTTTTGTAACCTGCAGCTTTGGTGGTTCCAGGCGGACGCCCTTTAGGCCGCTTGAGAACCATAATCATATTTGTCAATGGGGGACGGCCTGGGCTGGTCCTGTAGCCAGCGGCTTTGGTGGTTCCCCGAGGACGACCTTTCGGTCTCTTGAGAACAACAATTTTCGGTGAGATCCTCGGGCGACCCGGGCTTATTTTATAGCCCGCAGCCTTAGTTGTGCCACGGGGGCGGCCTTTACGTTTCTTTTGACCCACGGCCTTCTTGGCAACTCGGGGACGGCCTGGGCTGGACTTGTAGCCGGCAGATTTTGTCATTCCTGGAGGCCTGCCTCTCTTCTCGCTGAAACCACAAATGTAAAAGCAACTTTAGTTCAATGTCAATGATCATTTGTTGATCAATACCAGTTTGATAACAACTTGTACAGAACTTTCTTTACCCTTAGGTATGAACTCCAACACTATTTTTCAGTTTTTACCTCTCCTAACTTGTGTTAGACCATCAGGTTGAAGACCACTGAATGAGGAACAACTGGGACCTTGGGAGAAAATTATAATCCATTTTTAACACCGTCCACTTGACGGTGGGCTCACGGTGCAGCTTGTACAAAAATCACATGCAGGGTAAAGACATTCGTCGATGTCAATGTACTTTCATGCGAATTACAAGGAATTTAGACGGTGGACAAAGACATATCATATTTGGGACTTTAACACGGTCTTCAAGCATGATGAGCCATCAATTCAGGTGGCCGAGAGGGAGGATGGCAAGAACTACAGCACCTGACCGCAAGGGTCCGAGGCTGGCTGAAAACAGCCAACTTCATGTCCTAGAAACCGAGACCAACATCTCAGAGACACGACACTTGAAAGAAGAAGGTTCAGATGGGAACACTAAACAGGCAACTTGTTTTGCATTCAGCAAATGTAAACATCCCACTCTCAGATGCATAAAAGCGAATTAAAGGCCAAATAATAATTAAAAACTTTTGTACGCCTTACCGTGGAGGCGATAAATCCTTTGCATGGGCTTCTTCTGCTTCCTCGACATTGTGTTTGGCCTTTCTGCCTCGTTTACCTTTCACCTGTTGCTTCACGATGTCTTTTTCATCCTGATACATGGTGCGAGGCAGGAAGCCAAACTTCCTGCTAACAAGGACAAATATGCAGATTTCGATTTCCATGATGGTAACAAGATGATTACATCAACATTACATTTGAAGAGTAACTTTATAGAGATGTAGAGGACGAAACTATGCAATTTGATGATTAATGTACATGCGAGTAGATATTCAGTGAGAGTTGAGTGAAGAAGGTGAGGTTAGAGTATCCAAAGATGATACTTGCTGGTGAATGTGTTCATCGACCGGAATTACACATAGGAATTGGCTTTTCGGTCTGTCGGACCTTACAGGTGCCTTACAGGTGCCTTACAGGTGCTTCAGTTTCAATCGACATCACAGAAAGACTGGTGCCTGGGAAGCAAACACCGTTTGGTATCCTCTGGTCTCTGACCTCGTAATAGCGGTCGACGTGGTTTCGAGCACCAGGTACTCGTGCACGGATCACCTCGTCTATCTTCAAGCAGAATACCCATCCGAGAGCAAGAGGTCTTTATCATTGTGATCCGAGTGATAGGTTCTTTACCATGAGTAATCGCAGCTTGCGACAGACCTCTACCCAGTATGCTCCTCAATGCATCCCGTTACATCTCCCACCGGGCAACACCACCCAGATATATCGCGGACGCCAGAGTGAGCAGAACACCAAAATCCCCCTTCGGAAAAGGGAGGATTGTTTTATGACGGACGAAGAAGACTAGGCCCGTTCCCGCCTTTTAAAACCTTCCAAGCCACAAACGAACCAAACGCGTTGCGATTAATCGACGATGTTTCAGGAGCAACCGATGAATGATTTTAAAACAAATAACCTCGAAAACCGAGCAGCAGGTCGTGAGCACGACGCGTCATTGTGAGAGCCTCGCCAAGCCGTCCATGTTGCTCCCACTGCCCAGAGTTTAGCAGGCGCAGTCTGCCTCAGGCCTGCGTTTCAGAGCGTCGTTAAGGGAGACGTAATTAACGGGGCCGACCGGCATAAAGCGGACCTATTACCTGGGTGCGAGAGTGCTGGGACCACACGACCGTATGGGCCAGTAAAACACTTCTGTGGAGAGGAGAGTTGAACGAAGAACGACACCAACGTTTTCTTAACTGTGCTTTCGTGTGTGAGAGGGGTTGGGAGGAGTTTGGGGGTGGGGCGGGGTCTTGGGAGAGGTTTAGGATGGGGCGGGGTCTTGGGAAGAGGGTTAGGATGGGGCGGGTCTTGGGAAGAGGTTAGGATGGGGCGGGGTCTTGGGAAGAGGTTAGGATGGGCGGGGTCTTGGGAAGAGATTAGGATGGGGCGGGGTCTTGGGAAGAGGTGAGGATTGGGCGGGGTCTTGGGAAGAGGTTAGGATGGGGCGGGGTCTTGGGAAGAGGTTAGGATCGTGGGTCTGCGGGTCTTGGGAGAGAGTGGTAGGAGGGGGCGGGAGTCTGCGGGTGAGAGGTTAGGATGGGGCGGGATCTTGGGAAGAGGTTAGGATGGGGCGGGTCTTGGGAAGAGGGTTAGGTAGGGGCGGGGTCTTGGAAGAGGTGAGGAGGGCGGGGTCTTGGAAGAGGTGAGGATGGGGCAGGGTCTTGGGAAGAGGTGAGGATGGGGCGGGTTCTTGGAAGGAGTTGGTGAGAATAGTGAGGTACCCTGTACTCTCTCCCTGTTCTCTCTCTCTCTCTCTCCTCTCCTTCTCTCCTTCTTTCTCTCTTCATTGGACTCCTGATGTGAGATATTGAGGGTTCATGAAACGTTAACTCAGAAAGAGATGTGTCAGGGAAGATTTCAATTTGCCAGGGATACATTGGGTCCAGGAATGGAGAAAGATGAAAGCAGATGAAGAATTTCTTAGTCTCGTTAAAATTGTTTTCTTAAGCCAGTGTGTGAATTGGTCAAGTCCATGAGAGGGAGTGCATGCAAGATCACTTTTTATGTGGTGGTTCTAATACGGTGGAGAATAGGCAGTGACAGAATCAGGGGCCATAGCCTGAGCATGAACAAGAGAAGAGTTAGGATGGGCCGATGGAAGGAAGATACAGGAGGCTACTGGCAGGGGTCTTTCACTCAGAGAGTACTTAGCCCCCCACGTGTGTGTGTACGTGTACGTGCACGTGTACGTGTACGTTCGTCAGTTTATGATCGACGAACAACATAATTTAAATTAAATTATATATTTTGAACATGAATGGGTCCAGGAACCTGCAGTTTATCAGTACTTTGGCAGTGAATTTGGCAAATTGTACGGAATCCCGTTCCAATTGTGTATGGGCACAGAGGAGTTAAGGATAATATTCTTACTCAGTCTGTCTGTCTGTCTATCTGTCTGTCTGGCAGTTAAACAAAATTTAAAATCATTACAAACAGGAAACTTACTGTTTTTAAGGACGTTATAAAGGACACAAACAACAGGCACGAATAACTAATGTAACGTGTTCAATAAGAGTAAGAATTGCTTTGGAATTCCAACCTCCCACTGATGTGATATTTTCCAAGTCCAAAAAGGGTAAAACTCAGTCAA
>CM068953.1:1870944-1892890 GCA_035128595.1 Eptatretus atami
GTGTGTGTGTGTCAAGGAGGTGAGAGATTTCTCCTTAATTGCCCCAATTATTACAGAGAGAGTCAGGATCATAAGATGGTGTCACTGGCACACAGAATACTTGGATAACTTTCCATTTCAGTTGCACTTTATAATACACAAGAAAGTTTCTTCCGACAGAATCGAATGCATATCGTCGCGTCTGAGGGTCCGTTAAGACGGTGTGCCTCAGTGCCGGGACCTTTACTCTCAGGGTACGGCCAAACAGTCAATTACTGCACTGCGTTCATTCATTATTATTATTATTTACTGTTCCCCAAGGTCGCCCAAATGAGCTGGAATTGACAGCACACGCACAGGAAGCGGATGGCTCGAACACGTTTCCTTACCTTTTAAAAGGTTTATTTTGTACTCGGAAAAGTACACCTGTCCCCAGTAAGGAGAAAAGTTTAAGTTAATCTATCGATTTAAATAATATATCATGGACTTTGAAAAGGTCATTTGTGATGCACTCTTGGTTTCATTCAGAGCCCAAAGCTCTGAGCTACTTATACCGCCCACCGCAAAATTGTGGTGCAACATAGGACGGGGGCACTGAGCTCTATAATATGGAGGTTTGCTGATATGAGGCCACTCCTCATCAATGGGATTCACGACCGACCAAAAGTTTCATCGTAAACAATGTGGAAACAAGCGAACAAACATGAGCAGGTTTTTAAATAAACTGAGTTTATATTCTTTATGGGGCTTTTTCATGTTGTGGTGAGGACCAAGGTGACGGCCAGTGACTTCAGTTTTTTCAGCAAGCCAGTGATCCGGTTATGTTTTGATCAGTGGGCAGCAGAGGTTGGATTTGTCCAAAAAGAGTGCAAAATGTCCCGGTTTGCGAAATTTAATTTGGCATCAACATTACTCATGCCCGTTCTCCCGTCATCTCAAAATTTATTGTTGAGCTTTTCAAATGCAGCACGAGAGGCGGCGGTCATAAATGGGAGGCAGACGAATGCACGCACTGACACCATGGTTCACAATATATTGTTGCAATTCGCGCCCGCCGGTGTGCGAACGCCCCGCAACTCGATCGCGGCACGTCGCCCACCGGACGGACAATTCAGTCGTGACCCTCTCGGACCAACGCCGGGAGCTAGTCACGGGGGTTTAACCTCACCACGATCGTGCCAATTGCCCACCCGCACAGGATAGGTTGCTCGCCAAATTCGATCTACCTAAGTACCTGCGCGAATGGTCGACCGGGCGATCGTACCACGCCACAGGCCGACTTCGGATACGAACCGCTTAACGGTCCGTTCCGTGCTACAGTGATAACCGACGGTGTTATCGTCGGCCTCGACGGTTCTGATTACTTACCGGGATGTTGCACCCACTACGAACCCCTTACGTGAAGCAGGATGGAGATTCAATTAGAGAAAAGACGAAGCAAACGGGAAAACAGTTCACACAATGCACATTTATTTCCCGGCACACGGAAAGCACGTATATACAGCCATACAGTCAAAATGCACATAAAGCAACCAAAACAATAAAGACAACAACGACGCAGAGTTAATAGCGACTACGCGCACACACGGCAACACTTATACAGTTCTACTTCACAGACGGCGCCAACACACATTTACACAAAAGTAAAAGAAAAAGACCACCCTCACAGACAAGGAGGCAGACAGGCCCGTAGGCCAAATGTGCGCGCGGACTGAGGAGCGGCCAGGTCCGCGAGACCGGGTGGGTCTTACCCGCGTCCTCGTGACGCGTTGGCGGGCAAGCCGCAAATGTGGCCGCGCGGCTGTGCCCCGACTCCGTGCTCCTTGGCGGTTTCGTTGGCACCACGTGGGGTGGGGGGGGGGAAACGGGGCCCCTTTTGCACTATCTCAGCACGGGGGAAAGGGAGATTGTTGATGCCTGGGGAGAGTGGCTGGCTGGCTTGGGTCCCGCGACGAGACGAGCGATCCCATACCGCAACCTCGTCGCCGACCGCCGTCCTTCTTGCTCGGACCCGAGCTCCCTGGCCTGCAGTTCCACCGCGCACTCGCCTCAACTGCACCAATGCAACGCAACGCAACGCGTCCCCGACAGCCACTTCTCGACGACCCTCTCCAGGCAACTCCAGAACTCAACTCTTCCTGCAACTCTTCTCAGTTCCGCACTCTCCTACCCGACCGACCCCACTTTGCCACTCTTTTTTTAATTCGCCTTGCGCTCGCCTTTTATAGGCGGCAGGAGAAGCGTATATGCAAATTTTAGGATCAGAACGCGATTGGAGGCGGGCCACGCCGCCCCCCCGGTCAGCCATTGGTCGGGCAAAAATGGGCGTGAACCTCTCCTGATCCTAAAATTTGCATATACGGACTTCACATACACACGCTTGGAGGCGGGCCAAGCCGCCCCCGCGCTCGCTAATTGGACGGAGGAGAAGTGGGCGTGTAGCGTTTTTGATCTGAATTTTCCCCTCGGAAAGGCTGCCATTCGCGCTCGCGGCTCGTGAGCTCGGCACCAAACGCCGAACGGGCCCGAGACAGCCCGACGTTCAGTGTTCACAGGTGGTGCGGGAATGGCCGTAGAAGGAGAGAGGTGAAGGTGGTGGAGGTTTTCGGTGGTGGTTTGATGGTTATTGGTCCGTTTGGGAATGGCGGTGATGCGATGATGTGGGAGCGTAGATGGTGGCGGTGGCATGGTTGTTGTGTGATGGCGGTTGAGACGTGGTTGGTTCAAAATAAAGATAGAACAGAAAAAAATGGCTAACTCAAAGCGTCGCAGCCCGGATGAATCACATAAATTCCCTCTATACAATGGGTTTGGGCTAACTACACATGCACCTATCAAGATATCTCACCTACGGCCCTTTATGGTGTAATGCGAATTTCCACAGCCGTAACAATATAATACATGACTTCCCTTCCAAAGAACTTCAACACAGAAAGAGACCATACGGCCCGTGAAGTCTGTGCAATGGTTGCAACTATGACTTTTATATGTAGAGTCAAGGCTTGTGGAAGACGAGAACACTAAATGGATCAGGACGCAACAGGACAAATGTAACAGTAGCAAGGGCAGGGGAGTACACCAACAGTGCGGTTGAAAGACAAAATAGAAGGGGAATTGACAACAAGGGGTAGGGAGGAATGGGATGGACAGGATGGATACAGAAGGAAACTCTTCTTCCCCCCCCCCCAATCCTCCCTATCCCACTCCTCTCCCCCCTCTCTCTCCCCTCTTCCCTTTCTCCCCACTCCCTCCTTTCCTCTCTCCCCACCCCCATCCCCTCCTCTCTCCCCACTCCCCACTTCTCTCTACCCACTCCCCTTCTCTCTCCTACCCCCACTCCCCTGCACTGTTTTAACATACCCCATTTCATCCAATACTGTACCAAAACCAGCAGATTGGACCCCCCCCATCACTTCCTTTCAAGTCCCCCTCCCAAGTCATACTCCCAAACGCAAGTCCAGAACACCCCCTTCCCCTCCTCACTCTCATCCCGCTCCCTCCCTCTGTCCCCCACTCCCCTCTCTCTATGTCCATGCTCCATCTTTTTTGAAACGGCTTAATTTCTTTTTCAGTTTGTTTTTTTTTTCACTTTCGCTATTGAATTACTTTTATTTGATACAAGCAAATAACATCCGTCACATCTCCAACAGGACTACTAAGAGAGGAGGAGGTGGTGGGAGCGGTGGGACAGAGAAAGACAGAAGGGAGAGGTTAGTGAAGGGGAGAGGAGTGCTTCACAACATGTCGCTATATACTGAAGAAGGTAAGGGGTTGGAAGAGTGGGTGGGAGTGAAGAGGATGGGGAAGCAAGGAGGGGGAAGTGGGGAGGGGAAGGGGGTGTTCTGGACTTGCGTTTGGTAGTGGAACTTTAAGAGAAGAGGGGAGGGGGTCGACTTACATTTGGGAGGGGGACTTGAGGGTAAGCAGGGGCAGGAATGGTTCCGTCTGCTGGTAATTAGTACAGGATTGAACAAAATGGTGTACGATAATTCAGCACATTGAAACAAGATAGCAAAACTACCCGATGCAACTTGAACTCCGGCTGCCACACTGTTTACCCAATCTGGAACTGGATCTCTCCGAGGGGGTCCCACACTGCCTGGAGTGCCAAAGAACGTACGGACTGGACAATTGAACACCCCTCCGGTAGCCGGACCCACAGCCAAGCCCAACCCCGCAGTCCAAACCCTGCAACCTGGTTCAGGCCAAGAGACCTTAGAGCCCACTGCACCCTAGCTGCAATGCTTATAAATGCCCAGAGACGCCAGTGTTCGTGCCTTTATTTATGTTCAGCACACGTATTACAACCCCAAAATGTGATAAGCCCCATAATCTCTCAACCCGAGCCGAATCCCAAAAATGATTTCTGATTCACACTGTCACACTGATTGAATCAATCTCACACTGATTGAGAAAGCAATGATGCTCTGGAACACAACGCTGGTACTACCTTACCTGGAAAGGAAAGATTGAAATCCCAAGAGTAAAGATACGACGTGATATCTTACAAGGTGACAGCCTTCCCCTCCTCCTGCTTTGTCTGGCTCTAGACCCAGTGAGTAACCTCATCAATGAACAAGGACACGGATACAATCTGATATGCAACACAAAAATGACCAAAGAAACAAGAAAGGTAACTCACCTACTGTACATGGATGATCTAAAACTATTCGTCCCAAATGATAAGAAATTGGTAGATCAACTGAAACTAGTAAAGCAGTACTTGGAGGATATCGAATGGAGTTTGGTCTTGACAAATGTGCCAAGTGCACTTTTATACGAGGAAAACAAAAGAAACAGACAACATCTCAATCGATGAAAGTACAACAATACGGAACGAAGAACGAAGCATCACACAAGTACTTCGGAATAGAAGAAGGCCCCCAGCTATAACACAAAACAATGCGGAAAATAATCAGCAAAGAATACCTACGCATAATAAGACTAATTCTGAAGTCATCCCTCTCCCCAAGAAACAGAAACAAAGCTATAAACCAACTTGCAGTGCTGCGATTCCAAACAGCTTAACCAAGTGCACAGAACATCGTGTGACGGACTAGCGGAGTATGTGAAGATCTCAGCAGACTATCGGATGAGATTTATACACCAGTAAGAAAACAACAGACCAAAAAAGGGATCCTTAATCCATTTAGCAACAAACTTTCAAAACCAGGTTCAAATTACAGATACTGCAAAGAAAAACGAAACAGAAACAAACAGCCCCAACGATTGCAAAGAAAAAACAAGAAGAAGAAGAAAAAGAGCAATCGGAGATTGCAAACCCTCACCAGGACTTCTTTTGAGTGGTGTATTTTTTATAGGTTTTCAGGTAAATCCAATATGGCTGCCAAAACATGTGACCTATGATGTCACAATTATAATTGGAACATTCTACATGAGTAATCTCTCCACTGGTGAAAATTTCGTCTCAATCCGACAAGCGGTTGCGGAGAAGAACATGAAAGTTCTGTGCGGACAAACAAACAAACAGACAGACAGACAGACAGATAAACAAAGAAACGGACCCAAATGCAATACCCTCTCCGAATCCTTTGGCGAGGGTAAAAAGGAAAACTACGAAAATATGTCAGGAGATATACTCTGACAAATGAGAGAATGACAAAAGAGCAGAAAGATTTTTTTTTTAAAGAAAAAAAAAAGAGCTTGGCAGGATCGGGATCGACCAGGAAAGCTCTTTGGAATGGCAAAGAAGAGGTTAAATTAATTGGGATGGAGAATGAGTCATCATCAATGCCCAAGACCTAGGACACTGCACTAACGCCTTAAAGAAAATGGCAGGATTGAGTCAATCGGACAAATGCAGGTTTCGTGGGGTAGAAACAGAAAGTACCTGTCACCTCCTTTTGGGATGTAAAAAAACTCATGTCAGAACAGCTGTACACAGAAAGACATGACAGTGTCTGTAAATCCACTGGCACATCTGTAAACATTTCAACATACAGGTTCCAGAACAATCATGGCAACACAAAGCAGATCCGATCCTCGAAAATGAACATATAATACTCACGTATGACAAGATGACCCCGTCAAGTGTGAACATTGCAAACAAAGCATTGCATCTGGACATGGTGCTTAAACACAAAAAGGGGGAAAACGGCATTGTTGATCAAGGTCTCTGTTCCCAATGACTTCGGATTAGATGCCACAAAATTAGGAAAATGACCAAATACCAGGATCTGAAAAATGAGGTCAAGAAGATGTGGAAATTGAAGAAAGCTGAAATTGTACAAGTGATAGTTGGAGCTCCAGGAATGATGAATAAAACCATTACTGAGTATTTAAAAATCATTCCCAGGAACATCAGTACAAACGAGCTACAAGTGGAGGCTGTCAGAGGTTCAGTGAAGATCCTGAAAAGAGTCCTTGGAACGAGGCTATGAGAACGAAGTTTCACGGTTTGTTTCATCAATCACGATCATTTCCCGAAACATAGGAGGTGGAGGTTTTAAATTGTGGGAGAACTTCCTCCCACCGGCTGAAACCTGCAAATGGAGATAACAACCAGAGAGTGAACATGAGGTGTAAGGAATGAATGATGAATGAATGAGTTCCCACCTGCTGTTCCTTCGTCTGCCATTACATTCCGTGCAGCATCTGCAATGATCTTTGGTTTTGGAAACGATTCTCCCCAAATAACCTCCAAAGTACTCCACCAGGGGGTGCATCTCCGAGCATCTCCGGGCGGTGTTCAGCACGACCTCTCCGAGGTGAAGGTTACATTTAAAACTGTCAGATTGAACTCAAACAATGGAGCACGCGTTTACAGTATGTATGAACTTCATATATATTATTACCGAACATTGTCGTGAATGTCAATTTGTAATTTTATTTACAACGAGCAAGTATCACCTGTCGCTTGCTGACGTAATACTAAAGGGGGGGAGGGAGGAAGAGGAAGAGGGGGGAAGGAGGAAGAGGAAGAGGGGGAAGGGAGGAAGAGGGAGAGAGGGGGGGAGGAAGAGGAAGGGGGGGAAGGGAGAGGAGAGGGGGGAAGGGAGGAAGAGGAAGAGGGGGAGAGGAAGAGGGAGAGAGGGGGTGGGGGAGAGGGAGAGAGGATGGGAGAGAGGGGAGAGTGAAGAGGTGGGGGGAAAGGAGTGAGGAGAGAGGGGAGGGAAGACAGTGTGAGGTGAGGGGCAGGGAAGGCAGTGTGAGGTGAGGGGCAGGGAAGGCAGTGTGAGGTGAGGGAGGGAAGGAGACGTGCGCTGGAGCGTTACTATGACTCATTCTGTTTCATCAAAATGATTCTGCACAGAATAGAAGTGAAGATGGAAACAAAATAATGTCTGAAATCTATTTTCACCAGTTATACTATAACATACCTGGAGACAATCTCACACCAGACATAAATATACCGGAGGCATCTGGAGACGAACACTGCCTGGACATGTCCAGAGACAACACCCGTCCAGAACTAAATACTACCTGGAGCATCGAAGATGAACACTGCCCAAAGACAAACACCCGTCCAGACATAAATACTAGCCCAGACGCATCCGAAGATGAAACGCCTGGACATGTGCGGAGACAAAACGCCGAGCCGCCCGAACACGACCAAACAGACATAACCACAGCCAAACATCGAAATATACGGAGGCATCGAAGATGAACACTGCCAAGAAAACACGACAGAATGAAATACTGCCCGGACGCATCCGAAAACGAACACGGCCAGACAGTCCGAGGCGAACACTGTCAGAATAACACCATCGGATATGTCACAGAAGAAGAGAAGACGAGAGGAGGAGAGGGGGGCGGAGGGGGGAGAGAGTGAGAGATGAGATGCGGGAGGATGGTATGCACTGTATTGAGAGAGGGTAGAGCAAGGATGGGAGAGACAGAGATGGGGGCAGGGAAGTTAGCAGAAAGATATGTTATGCTTAATGACAACACACACACACACAACAGCAATTTTTCAGGAACAGCAGTTTGGAGTCAGTTCATTACCCAATACAGTACGTACTGTATACAACGAAGAAACCTTGAGGAGCTTTCACGGAAAAATCGTCACATTTATATCGAGTTCCAGGGAGATGTTCACACCATTATTCTTTTATAAACAGCTGTGTGTGATGGGTGGAAAAAATTTGGCTCGGTAATTTAGAACACACGTTAATATGGCAAACGGCTCAGAACCGGTGTTATTTCACACCACTCGCTCAGGGTGCCTTAGCATGAACACTCACTCAGGCGATGGAGCATGAACCACTCGCGCAGGGTGATGGAGCACACCACTCATTCAGGTGATGGAGCAACAAACCACTCACTCAGAGCGTGGAGCATGAACCATCGCTCAGGGTGATGGAGCACAAACCACTCACTTCAGGGGTGACGGAGCATGAACCACTCACTCAGGGTGAGGAGCAGAAATCCTCGGGTGATGGAGCGACACCACTCACTCAGGGCGGGGGAGCTGAACCACTCGCTCAGGGCGACGGAGCATGAACCACTCACTCAGGGCGATGGAGCACACGAACCACTCACTCAGGGCGAGGGAGCATGAACACTCACTCAGGGATGAGCAGACACTCATCGGGCGACGGAGCATGAACACTCGCTCAGGGTGATGGAGCACGAACCACTCATCCAGGGCGAGGGAGCATGAACACTCGCTCAGGGCGCGGAGGCAGGAACCACTCACTCAGGCGATGGAGCACGAACCACTCACTCAGGGCGAGGGAGAACAAACCACTCACTCAGAGCGATGGAGCATGAACCACTCGCTCAGGGTGATGGAGCACAAACCACTCACTCAGGGCGACGGGAGCATGAACCACTCGCTCAGGGTGATGAGCACGAACCACTCACTCAGGGCGAGGGAGCATGAACCACTCGCTCAGGGCGACGGAGCATGAACCATTCGCTCAGGGCGACGGAGCACGAACACTCGCTCAGGGCGACGGAGCATGAACCACTCACTCAGGGTGATGGAGCAGACGAGAGCTGAACCACTCACTCAGGGCGACGGAGCATGACACTCACTCAGGGCGACGGAGCATGAACCACTCATCAGGCGAGGGAGCATGACATCACTCAGGCGGGAGCATGAACCACTCACTCAGGGTGATGGAGAACAAACCACTCACTCAGAGCGATGGAGCATGAACCCTCACTCAGGGCGACGGAGCATGAACCACTTACTCAGGGTGAGGGAGAATGAACCACTCGCTCAGGGTGATGGAGCACAAACCACTCACTCAGGGCGAGGGAGCATGAACCACTCACTCAGGGCGATGGAGCACGAACACTCACTCAGGGCGAGGGAGCATGAACCACTCACTCAGGGTGATGGAGCACAAACCACTGCTCTGAATGACGTGGCACAGAAAAAGCGTCCACAGAGAGTAAACGATTCGCTCAGAACGACGTAGCGCGGTCCCGTTATTGACAATGCGCGCTCGGCAAGTGGCTTAAGCACTCATGCAAGCACTCCAATTAAGTGGTTAAGGAACGTTTGGCCAGGCTGTCGCTGCATTCCATGAAGGATCCCTTTAACTTTCAAGGCCGTCTTCACTGCGCACGCAACAGTTAATGAAATAACATTAATTCATGAAATAAAATGACTTTATCCACAAAAAAGTTGCAGCTTAATGCAGAACAACCCTGGAGACATCACAAAGTTCAATCGTCCATGAAATAAACATTGCAGAAAATCCGCCATTTTGCCTGCTCGTCTGTGCACACGTCACGTGGTACATCGGTTCGGGGTCCATACAAACGTTATAACATTTTTATAAAACGTCGTTTCTTACCAGATTTGCTTTGATTTCCCGTAGAGCACCTCGCAACACGTCTGAAAATATAGATACAGATCTGGCAGATACTATGGATAGGCAGGTATACGCTCAACCGAGTGCCCTTCTAGTTTTACATGAATCATATTCGACATGAACAGACGGTGCAGGCAGAATTAATCCACCAGGCTTGTTCCTTACATGCTGACGCAATGCCAGCAAATACTGAATAGCAGGGCGTGGTTTAAAACTAGGAACAACCAATCAACCCGGAGTACTTTTCCATATGAGGGAGGGAAATGGATTTCAAGAAGTAGAAGAATCACACGAGAGCAAGGAGCCATGGGACAGTGAAGCTTTATGAAGTATCAGTGCTACTCGGTTCTTTTGGCTTCCTTTGGTTCTCTTTGTTTTCCTTCGTTTCTGTCAGCGGTTCCTAACTTGCTGCCCGTCGATCACTCGCATTGACCAGACGAACTCTCTCACTTCGCAGGCCTTCGTATTGGACCCGGGTTTCGGGGAGCATTGGCCGCGTGTATCTCAGCTGAACTTTTGCCAATTTACTCCCGTCGCTACGTTTGTTGAGCATAATGGAGACTTGGAGACCGCCGGTGTTCATCGAACCACCAAATGACCACACGTGAGTGGAAATTCACACACACAGAATTTCTACACATTCATCTCTTCTATCCATCCCATTCATCTATCCTTTCCATCCACCCTTCCCTCCATCCATCCGTTGATAAGGAACGGCAGGCTTGGCACCGGACAACACCGCAGGGTGCAACAAAGGCAGGTGGGGCCTGAACTTTGCACGTCGATCAGATCGATGTATGTTCGATTGTGTTTAACAGTGCAGTGATACTGCCGAGTGACAGCACATGTACTTTTGCCGTGTATCGCCGTGGCTTACAAACATCCAAGCAGCTTGTGGAGTGCTTGCCAAGTACCTTAGGCACACAAGCAAGCACTGCAATGAAACAGTTCATAAGGAACAGTAGGCTTGGCAAGTGGTTAGTGATCACCGATATGAAAAACCACCCAGAGACGCTCCGAGTGTCAAATAATTATGTGTGAATTGGGCAAATGAACTCTTGGTTGTGTTTTTTAAGAAGTCGGAACAGCTGCTGAGGTCAATTCCACAGTTTCAATTTCAAAATTCGACTCAGGTTAAGATACTCTATTTGGAGATTATAGCATGTGCGGAAATTAAATGAAGCCACGAACGCTGTGGCGTCTCCAGGAGTTTGTAAGCATTGCAATGTACCCGGCGATTCGTGCCGATGATGAACAGGCATTCAATGATACGAGTGAGAAAAGTGAAGAAGAAAAAAAACTTCAACGTTAACAAATCGTTGCAGCCTGTTCCAAGCCAAGGTATTGTTGAGCAGGCCAAAAAAACATTGTGGTTTAACACTCTTGCAAGCTGATCGAGGGCTGACCGAGATGGTGTGCCACCAACTTGGTAAGGCTTATTTTGGTTTTTCGTGATGAGAACCTCCTAAATTATCTTCAAAAGGTGTTTAAATTTACCCAAACACCCAATTTTCATTCATGCAACACCTTGGAGTTCCCTTTGTATGCTCGAAACACACGGACCGTACCACACTTACCACGGTCTAGCTACGGACCCACACCAAATCTAACCTAATCAAACACACAGACCGTACACAACTTACCACGGTCTAGCTACGGACCCACACAATCTAACCCACTCGAAACACACGGACTGTACCACACTTACCACGGTCTAGCTACGGACCCACACAATCTAACCCACTCGAACACACGGACGTACCACACTTACCACGGTCTAGCTACGGACCCACACAATCTAACCCTTCGAAACACAAGACCGTACACACTTAATTGGTCTAGCTATGGAACCCCCCCCATCCCCTTCCATGTAAGTGTGTTCAGCATGGGTCTGATTTCTGGCCATGTGAGACCATGGAGACCTTTTTGAAGGGGTTTTCTAACTATTCGAAGATGTGACGGTAATTCATTCCAGAGCATTGAAATGTTTGTACTGAAGTGAATCGCTGGTGGCCCTGTGTTGATGAAACGTGAAAACGTGTTGTCGATGTACGATTCGAGTCCCGTCCCTTGTGGCACAATCACATGTCCTTGGTGGGGTGCACAGGCCTGCGACCCATGTCCTTGGTGGGGTGCACAGGCCTGCAGACCCATGCTTTGTGGGGTGCACAGGCCTGCAGACCATGTCCTTGGTGGGGTGCAAAGGCCTGCAGACCCATGGCCTTGGTGGGTGCACAGGCTGCAGACCCATGGCCTTTGGTGGGGGTGCACAGGCTGCAGACCCATGGCCTTGGTGGGGTCACAGGCCTGCAGACCCATGGCCTTGGTGGGGTGCACAGGCCTGCAGACCCATTCCTTGGTGGGGTGTACAGGCCTGCAGACCATGGCTTGGTGGGGTGCACGGCCTGCAGACCCATGGCCTTGGTGGGGTGCACAGGTCTGCAGACCCATGGCCTTGGTGGGGTGCACAGGCCTGCAGAACCCATGGCCTTGGTGGGGGTGCACAGGCCTGCAGACCCATGGCCTTGGTGGGGTGCACAGGCCTGCAGACCATGGCCTTGGTGGGGTGCAGGCCTGCCAGCCATGGCCTTGGCGTGGTGGACAGGCCTGCAGACCATGCCTATCGGCAATGAAAGATGCAAAATGCAGTCAATAACAAAAATGTCAAATCCATCAAGGTTCTGGTCATCATGGTCTCGTGAAATGGACACCGGCCGTGACTCCGTGAGGCAGTGTCCACCTGTTGGTGCAATTGCACTGCTGGCAGAAACAGGTTGCGAACAGGTGACAGGTGTGTGTCTGCCAGAGCATTCCTCAGAACTCGATGGATGTTCATCTGCAAAAGGAAGACTTGTGAACCATTGTCAGATCACCGTGTCTGTCGTGTTATCCTGCACAGTAAGGGGTGATCCGGACCCTGCACAGTAAGGGTGATCCGGACCTGCACAGTAAGGGTGATCGCCTGCACAGAGGGTGATCCGAGCCCTGCACAGTAAGGGGTGATCCGGACCCTGCAGAGTAAGGGGTGATCCGGACCCTGCACAGTAAGGGGTGATCCGGACCTGCACAGTAAGGGGTGATCCGGACCTGCACAGTAAGGGTGATCCGGACCCTGCACAGTAAGGGGTGATCGGACCCTGCACAGTAAGGGGTGATCCGGACCCTGCACAGTAAGGGGTGATCCGGACCCTGCACAGTAAGGGGTGATCCGGACCCTGCACAGTAAGGGGTGATCCGGACCCTGCACACAGTAAGGGTGATCCGGACCCTGCACAGTAAGGTGACCGACCTTGCCAGTAAGGGGTGATCCGGACCCTGCACAGTAAGCGGTGATCCGGACACATCATTGACACGACGGTACTCAAACTCATTACACCGTGCAAATACATTCGGAAAACGTGGTTTTCATTTCGTTCATCTATAACTGTGCAACATTAAATGTTGTTTCAATTTATCAACGTCCGTCATCGGAATTAAACCCCCTCAACTCCTCAACCCCAAAACCCCTCAACCCCTCAACCCCTCAACTCCAAAAACCCCTCAACCCCAAAACCACTCAACCCTTTAACCCCAAAACCCCTCAACCCAAAAACTCCTCAACCCTTCAACCCCACAACCCCTCAACCTTGCGTATGTAATATGTGGACGCCTCTGATGTAGTTCCTCGGGAAAGAGGGCATGAATAATTTATCCAAAGCGTTCTGGTTTCATGTGGTTCATTCCCTTTAACAGATTGTGTTTGCTGTTCGAACGTTTCCCGTACAGGTACTTGCACCCACCATAAACACGGCAACAAAACCCCAAAACCCTTCGGGGTCACTTAATGGCACATTGTGTGAAGTTTCACGAGGATGGACCGTCTGTCATGAGGCTGGCCTGTTCGGCTCAGGAATCTGGTCCAACGCTGCAGCGTGAGCACTCACTAGAAAACATCGGACAGTAGGTATGACATTCGCACTGTGAGGATGTGATCGAACCGACAAGAGGACGCCTCCGGCTCCCACGTGCAACGACACAACAGAACACATCAGAACACTCACACATCACACCACACAAAAAACACACACACACCCACACCAAACAACACGCACACGTTGGACGCACACACACGCAACACACCAAGACACACCACACACACAAACACATCACACAGCACACACAAATCACACCACACACACACACACACACACCACACCCACAAACACACGCACAAACAAACATACACACAAAAACACACACCAACGCACAAACACACCCGCATGCACACCACACAACACACACGCCACCCACCACCCCCCCCGCCCCTCACACAGACAAACACACAAACACAAACAAAAACACACAAACACAAACACACATCAACCTCTCAGGCTCATGAGACAGCTCGGTGTAACACTCGAACAGCTCATCGAGCGCAGGCCTGCACGGAAAGCTGAAATGTTTACGAAGCAAACTAAATTGAGTGTCCATCACATGGTGTCCGTCAGGCTCCGGAAATACTCGGAGCGCGCGCACGCGCACACACACGCACACGCACACACAGCCTTGGTGGGTGCACAGGCCTGCAGACCCATGGCCTTGGTGGGGTGGACAGGCCTGCAGACCATGGCCTATCGGCAATGAAAGATGCAAAATGCCGTCAATAACAAAAATTAATCCATCAAGGTTTCGGTCATCGATGGTCCTGGAAATGGACACGCGGCCGTGACTCCGTGAGGCAGTGTCCACACTGTTGGTGAATTGCAACTGCGGCAGAACGGTTGCGGAAGCAGGTGACAGGTGTGTGGCTGCGAGAGATTCTCCAAACGTCGATGAGATGTTCATCTCAAAGGAAGACCTTGTGAACCATTGTCGGATCACCGTGTCTGTCGTGGTTATCCTGCACAGTAAGGGTGATCCGGACCTGCACAGTAAGGGTTGATCGGACCCTGCAGCAGTAGTGAGCGGCTGCACTAAGGTGTCCGGACCCTGCACAGTAGGGGTGACCGGACCCTGCACAGTAAGGGGTGATCCGGACGCTGCACAGTAAGGGGTGAAACCGGACCCTGCACAGTAAGGGTGATCCGGACCACTGCACCGTAAGGGGGTGGATCCGGACGCCTGCACAGTAAGGGTGCGGCCTGACAGTAAGCGGTATTCCGACACATCATTGACACACGGTATCAAACTCACTTACAACACCGTGTAAATACATTCGGAAAACTCGTCGGTTGCTTTCATTCGTTCATCTACTAAACTGTGCAACATTAATGTTGTTCAATTATATCAACTGTCCGTCATCGAATTAAATCCCCCATAACCCAACCCTTACCCTCAACCCTCAAACCCTTAAACCCTCGAACCTCCTAAACTCCAAAAACGCCTCAAGCGCACTAACCGTCTCTAAACCCCAAAACCACCTGCAAAGGCCTGGAAATCTCACGAAACTTCAACCGAATACACTCCTAAGCTTCACCCCGCCTGGTATGTATGATGTGGATCGCCTCTGATGTAGGTTCTCGGGAAAGGGGCATGAATAATTTTTACCAAAGCGTTCTGGTTTCATGTGGTTCATCTCCTTTAACAGATTGGGTTTGCTGTTGATCGAACGTTTCCACGTACAGGTACTATGCACCCCCATATAACCGGCAACAAAATCACCTAATAACCCTTTCGGGGTCACTTAATGGCAGCATTGTGTGAAGTTTCACGAGGATATCGGGCTGTCAATGATGCATGCCTGTTTGGCCAAGGAATGTCCAACGTGCAGCGGAGCACTCAGCACAGCGACAGATGGATGACATCGCACTGTGAGGATGTGATTCGAACCACAAGGACGCCTCGGTATCAACCTTGCAACACAAACACATGTACATCATTTACTCACTACAGGTCATTTCATTCACAACACATCAAACAACATACAACTAAACAACACACAAACACATCGCAGGGCTAGCACACGACAAACACAAACACACACAACACAAACAAAAACACAAACAAACACACATCAACTCTCTCAGGCCGATGAGCAGCTCGTTGTAACATCGAACAGTCACGAGCGCAGGCCTGCACTGGAAAGCTAAATGTTTACGAAGCAAACTAATTTGTGTTTGTCCATCACATGTGTCGTCAGCCCGGAATACTGTACGAGCGCGCCGCGCAGCGCGCACAACACGCATCGGCGCACACACACACACACACATAACACTTTGGTTGTTCACCACACACCACACACACACGCACAGCACGTACAATATACACATGCGCATCAGCACAAACACACACACTCACACTTGTTTTTTTTTGTTGTGTATTCTGTTTTTTTTTGCACACACAATATCCACTTCACACACATTCTTTTGTACCTGACTAAGAGCGGCAGCTCGTGATCCCGCTCATGATAATGAGAGTTCCATTTGTTTACACTCTGTCGTGAGGGGGAAATGAAGAGTCATGTGCTGCCTGGACCGAGAATCTGTGAGCGCGTTTGGCGCCAACGGGATCGTGCTGCGGGGCCAAATGAAATAAATAAACAAACATCGTGGGCGATGCGAGGACAGTCACAATTCGGTGTTCACGGGTGACGGTCACGTGTCACGTGTCCACGGTGTCACAAGGTCACGGGTCCAGCGAGTCACCGTGTCCACGGGTCAGACTCCTGAACCAATTTTCGGATGTTTGAACATGCTCCCTGATACTTTTGACATATTTAAATAAGACATAATTGCATGCCACGTAGATGCGTGGCCGTAGTGCAACACTCCCGCCACCCCCCCCCTTTCCGCAAAAAAACTCAAACTCGCGTGCTAGAAACAACACCAGCAAGCCGTTCCTTCTGCTTTCACGTGCCGTATCGTGGCTAAAATAAATAAATATATGATATATATTATTATTATTTTCATATTATATAGTATATTATATATAGTATTCAACTTTAAAACGCTTGGCGCAGAAACAACAACAGGCCGATCCTAACCTCTCGGCGTGGTCTGCGTCGTAGTGGGTGTCCTACTGCTGTGTACCGGATTTATCATGGTCCGTACGTGCTCGTCTACTGGTTTGCCGTTACTGCGGCGAAGAATCTGTGTCAAAACTGCATTGGCAGAGGCGGACGGGAGTGCGCAGACTCGTGCTACATCAAAAACAAAAACTTCAAACAGCCGCGTTCCTGTACTCAGCATGCCAACGTTTTGTGTTGGCGTCCATTGCTGGCCGTACATGCAAAAAAAACTTTCAAACAACCACACAGGCTTCCTTTGCTCTCATTAAACGAGCTGGATTGGGGCATTGTGTTTATCTATTATATGCGGATAAGAAATCGAGAAAATTACTAGAATACAGTAAGTACTACACTATCCAAAGTAGTGCGTGCCCGTATCGGATATGTTCACATCATTCACGAATTATCGCTGCTTGAAGTAACAACTGCTGTGATACTTACACACAGGGTTAATAAAATCAAGTTTTACCTCCTGTCTTTGCTTGCCATGAATTCGCTGCCATTTATCTCTTGGCACTCCCCCATGGTAACTAAGGCACCGATCGATCCGCATTCACACAGCACGGCACGTGACGTCATCGCGGCGGCTCGGGCACTGGCTACGCAGCTTACGCCCACGATCAACGTGTCCTGTGATTGGTACTAAATGGCGCTCGGCGCACGCCTACGCAGGCACGTGTCCTGTCATTGGTTGGTAATAAATGGCCATATATGGGGATTCCTTGTCGATTTATACAATCTTGAAAGGCCAACTCAGGTCCAGCATATAGCTGGAATTTTTCAATTAGATCGGACCAGTGGTGTCGGGAAATCTGGTCACAGGACTCACAGACACAGCACAACAGGAGATTGCTGTGATATATAGATAGATGAATGAGGTCAATGAGATGACAATGAAGGGGTGAATTGCAGTAGCAGAGCATTGAGCAAGGAAACGGTCGTTTTGTGAATCGTTTTTACGCAAATTATTGAGATGTATTTCGTTGGCGAGCATGTTGAGTAGAGCTGAATCCTAACACTTTCCAAAGGCCACGCGTTTGCAATTGGAAACAAAAAAGTTGTGCACTTTTTTTGATAAATTATATAATTATTTTTGGACAATTTTTCTTCAATAATAAATATAATAAAATCGCTCCATGTCAATTGTACACACTTTTATCTCGTTAGCACCTCTTCATAAACACATGCGCTGAGGAAACGGCGCTTCTTTCTTTGTTTCCTCGTCCAGGGCAAGAATACGGAGCTGCTGGATCTGCCAACGTTTTGATAAATCATTAGTTTATAACCAATTATTCAATTACGCCAACATATTGCCTTTCGCAAGGAAAACACGAAGAGAAGAGAAGAGAAGAAAGAGAAGAGAAAGAGAGAGAGAGAAAGAAGAGAGAGAGAAGAGAAGGAAGAGAAGAGAAGAGAGAAGAGCCCGTAATGGCGAACGCGCTGAGTTTTCTCTTCCCATCAACCACGGCTGACAGCAACGCTTCCTGTCATTGGTTGATAAAAATGCCACGGCTACGCAGCACGCTCCTGTCATTGTTGATATAAAATGGCCGCAGCACGGTTCCTGTCATTGGTTGGTAATAAATGGCCATACTTGGGAAGCACTCGTCCGATTAATATCAAACTTGAAAAGGCACATCCTCAGGTCCCAGCAATATACCTGGCAAGTTTCAATTAGATCGGCCAGTGGTTGTCGAGAAATGGCGGTCACAGACACACACACACACACACACACACACACACACACACACACACAGAGATTGCTGGAATTATAGAAAGATTAAGTTGTAATGATTTAAATTGGTTCGAGACGTTTTGAAGAGAATTGGAGGGCACACTGTGTATAAATATTCACCCCCCTACTTGGAGGGCACACTGTGTATAAATATTCACCCCCCCCCCTACTTGAGGGCACACTGTGTATAAATATTCACCCCCCCCCCTACTTGGAGGACACGTGTATAAATTCACCCCCCTACTTGGAGGCACACTGGTATAAATCACCCCCCTACTTGGAGGGACACTGTGTATATATATCACCCCCCCTACTTGGAGGGCACATCTGTTATAAATATTCACCCCCCACTTGGAGGCACACTGGTATAATATTCCGCCCCCCACTTGGAGGGAACTTTGTATAAATATTCACCCCCCCTCCCTCTAAGTTTCACCTTCTGACAAACACTGAGCTTGTCACTGTGGTGAAGCGATCAGTCGGTACGAGAACTACCTTGTCTACTGTCGGTAGAACTACCCATGTACGGAGACTACTCAGTACGGAGACTACCCATTGTACGGAGAACTACCATGTACGGAGAACTACCCATGTACGGAAAGACTACCCAAGTACGGAGAACTACCCAAGTACGGAGAACTACCTCATGTAGGAACTACCAAGCGGAGAACTACCCATGTACGAGAACACCATGTACGGAGAACTACCATGTACGGAGAATACCTCATTGTACGGAGAACTACCCAATGACGGAGAACACCCATGTACGTCTGTATTTTCTGTTGTTCCCTGGAACGTTGTTCATGGACACGAATATTTCACCATCGGTGCGACGACACATGTCGAATGTAATAATGATAATGATGACGTCAGAGGTGACGTGGCGTGCAGCCATTATGGGGGAAAAAAGAAGATAAGTTGCACCTCTTTATCTCAGAAACCACGACGTGGAAACAGTGAAACTTCACACATGTCTCGTACTTCCATGGGAAATAAGTCTGATGTTTTATTATGATGTAATAGGTGCCTTGTTATGACATCATAATTGCATACTATTTGATGTCATAGGTGTCTTCTTGTCACATCAGGCATAGTTGTCTTGAGGGATCTGTGACTTGCTGCAGGTATCAGTAACTGTACTAACCTGTTCAGGTCGGTTGTCGGCGACTAAACCGTCCTCCCCTCAGGTTTCTGGTGAGGAGGGTTTTGGATATGGACCCCAGCAGGGTTAAAACAAAACCTGTCAAAGGGCGGAGGAGCTCCTTGTGAGCAACGTCCATCATATCTAGTGCCAACTGTGCTGCGACGTCCTCCTGCAGTTGGGTTACTTTTTATTAGGAGGTTGGTGGCAGGATTTGCACTCCGGCTACCGTAAAACCTTCATTCGCAACACAAAAACCGTAAAGAATATCTGAAAACCCACTCCGTGGGAGACTCCTGTGAAGGGAAGCTGCAGAGGACAGCTCACCGGATGACGGGATTGGGGCAAAACCTACGGGACCCCACCTTTGATGATAAGAGAAAAACCACGGGGTAACATTCCCAGGTCGATTGCTGCAGTATGTTGGGATGGTGCTGAGGTGTCGTCCACCAGACGGCGTCTCCTTGGGTTAACCTGAGGTGGTCCCGCGGTGGGTGCCTGGAATGTCCTATCCTAAGAGAGGATGATCACTTGTCTCTGTTATCATCTGAGCTCAAGCGTTTGGACATCGGTGATGTCAGCGGGAGATCATGGTCGGTTGGTTAACTACTATTTGTCTGGTCACTCTGATGGTTACCATGCCCAAGGAGTTGCTGTAGCTGTGTCCAATACGCTGACTCCAATGATCAATGAGGTAACACCGGTCAATGAGCGTATTATGAGACAAAGGATTCGTCACTCCTTGGGTGTCATTTCCTGGTCTGTTTATGCTCGACGGAGGCGAGTGATCTCACCGTGAGGATGCATTCTACGCCACGCTCGAGTCTGTGGTTGATCAGTGCCCAGGTGAGATACTCTTCTAGTCTGGGGATTTCAATGCATCGACTGGAATGATAGGGATGGTTATGAGACGGTGTGTTGTCCCCATGAGTCTGGAACTGTGAACCTGAATAACACGAAGTTCCTTGATTTGCACGAAGTCATGAACTTAGGGTGGCTGGTTCATGGTTTGAGTGCCACAAGCTCATCGCTGGACTTGGTATTCAAGGCTGGTGGTGGCAAAGGAGATTGACCATGTGCTAATTGATGGTCAGTGGAGGATGGTCAAGCACTGAAGGGTCTACCAGAGTGGTCAGTTACTCAATATTGATCACAGCCTTGTTGTCACAACTCTGAAGTTGCAGGCTTAAATCCAGGAGAATGGTACATCCCAGCTAGGCTGGATGTTCACAAGCTCAAGGATGAGAGGGTAGCTGAGGGTTTGCGGCCAGGCTGAGTTGAGATTTGGGGGTCTGGGTGCTTTGGGTCCTGAAGAGTTGTGGAGTGCCTTCAAGACACCTCCTGATTGTGCCGGTGGATGTCTTTGAATCTCATGGAGTGCGAAGGAATATTTTGTTCTCAAGGGACACTGGTACCATGACCAGAGTCACAGGGCCAGCTGAATGGCAGAGCTGAGCTGGTCAGAGAGCTGAGCGAAACTGTAGTGCACGAAGGGTGGACAAGGAGGCCTATATACGAGGAATCTGTGAGGGGGTAGAGCATCACTGTGGACAGGTGATTCTCGTCCTGCTTCTAGGGGAATTCGTGCATTGCGTTCCTCCAAGCCCATCCCTCGGTGTACTGCAGTTGAGTGGAGGGTTTCGCTCTTGAAGAGGAGTCTGACGTGTAGGCTCACTGGGCCGGTTACTTTGAGCGGTTGTACCAGGCTGATCCACCAGCTGTCGAGTTGGACGTCAGGGGTGTTACAATCCCTGTTGCTGACCTCCAATCGTCTGTGGTCCACCTTCGTTTGTGGAAACACAGGCTGCGGTGAACCAGTTGAAATGGGTAAAGCTCCAGGGATCTGTGGCATCCATGCTGAACTTCTCAAGGCTGGTGGAATGGTGCACTCGTGTTGTTGCATGCAGTTCTGTGCTCTGCCTGGACACAGGCATCATCCCAACCGACTGGAAGAGGAGCCTTGTTGTCCTCTCTGGAAAGGGAAGGGTGATCGCCAAGACTGCAACAACTACGAGGGGCGACGCTGCTCTCAGTGCCGGCAGCAAGGTCTTTGCTCGATATATATTCTTGATAGGGTTCGCCACCATCTGCTTGAGCACCAGCGTCCAGAGCAGTCAGGCTTTACACCAAAGAGGTCAACAATTGACCATATCCTTGCTCTTCGGGTCCTCACAGAACGCAGACGAGAGTTTCGGCAGGGCTGTTGCTGCCTATGTTGATCTCTGTAAAGCGTTCGATTCAGTGAATCGGGATGCCCCTGGAGGATTCTTGGTCTTCGTGGGGTGCCACCAAAACTGATCGATCTGATGTCTGACTCT
>CM068953.1:1926242-1949583 GCA_035128595.1 Eptatretus atami
TAAAATTGCACATTTTCAGTGGATGAGACACCTCATGAGACACCAACCGCACCGCACCACGGGACCCAACAAAGGCGGAAACGTACGATGTGAGATTGAAAACACGGTTACTTTTTCCCAAAAGGAACAACCAAGCAGCTTGTAGAGCGCTCCCCAAGTGGTTTAAGCACTCCAACGAAACGGTTGATAAGAAACGGCTTCCTTGGCACGCAATTGGCAATCACTGACCCGTCATATTCAACATACACCTCCTGGAGACGCCCGAAATGTCACATATGTCCGAATTGGACAAATGAACACTTTTCTAGGAGTCGGAACTGCTTGGAAGTTCGATTCTGGAGCTTAAATTTTGTAATTCTAACTAGTTTAAGAGATACTCGTGGTGATCGCATGTGCGGAAATGAAATAAAACAACGAACCCTGACATCTCCGGGCATTTATATGCATTGCAATGTACCCAGCGATTTGTAGCTATGATGAACAGGCATTCAATAACATGAGTGAGGAAAGTGAAAACAACAACTTCATCATAAAGAAATCGTTGCGGCCTGTTCCAAGTCAAGGCATGGTTGAGCAGGCCAAAAAACATGGCGGCTTCAGACCCCAGTGAAGTTATCCAGGAAACACCTGAAGACCCCAGAGAGCGAGGTGGCCGAGGATCGCCTGATGAAGGATATAATTAAATAATGCCGTTAATTATGTTCAAAAGGAGTGTTTTAATTAACACAAACACCCAATTTTCACTCTTGTACTTCATAGGAGTTTTCTTAGTACGCATGCAAAGTTTCAGGCTGATAGATTTTATGGTTTTGGAGTTATGGAGGACACACACACACACACACACACACACACACAAACACACACACACACACACACACACACACATTGCCTTATATTAGTGTAGATACTTCATAAAAGAAATCCACGTGTCGTTATAAAATCTAAATAAAACCATGACATCACAAACAACATTCGTATTAATCGATATGATGCTGTTTTTCGGAACCCAATAACAATTCCAATCATTTCTCATCATATTCCGTACAGTTTACACCATTTCCTTCAAATGGTTCACATGTTTACTTTCCTTTGGGGTATCATGTTGCTTCGAAACGGACTGGATTTCATGTGTTATGGTCCGAAATTTCTCTTGTTCTCTCAAATGGAATGCTGATCAACAGGATTGTGGACAGGTAAGGCACTTACCATCAGGTAGTGGAAGTTGAAGATGCCACTGTGTCCTTCATGAAGAGGAGGTGAGTTATTGCTGGAACCTTGAACAAATTACAAACTCCTGTCAAAAGTCAAGTACAGCCATTCAGTTTGTGAAAGACGTGGACCAAAATCTTTAACCTGCCAACCACACAAGAAGGAAGGAATAACTGGCACCATTAAATACAAGTCCTTGTTGTGGTACTTCCAGTAGTAGTGCTTTTGTTAGAATTGGCACAATTCTATTTGTTGTCGCTCACTTTCCTCATCTCTACAAGTCCATGGTTAGAACTGCAGTAGAAAAGGTAGAGCATTTTAAAGAGAAAGCACTACCAAGACAGGTAAGAGGAAGGGCTTTCCTTCCTGAAAGTCCCTGTAATGTCCATCTCGTTTACCCTGTGTACCCCACACCATCCCCCTCCCTTCCACAGATCTCCTCATGTCTCTGTTCTTCACTGGTTTTTTTCCTTCTCTCTTGTCTCCCCCCTTTGTTGTACGTTCTTTGTGTTACCTCTCATATGAGCCTCGACAGTGTATACAAAAAACAGAAGTTGTACGAGGTGTCTGGACGATTGTAAGGGCCTCTCCGTACACGACCGTTTTGAACACACGACGTACATTGTAATCATTTGTTTGTATCATTTTGTGTCGTGTGAATGTAAATGTTCATGTGAAGATTGCTCGGAAGGATCTCCATCACGGGTGTCTGTCTATATATATATATATATATGACGTCCGCAAAGATAGCGGAATTTTGACCTAATGTTCACTACATACACCTTCCCTCAATCGTTTATCCTTCATTGGAACCTCCTTTCCTTTATCCCCGTACACCTCCTTCCACCCTCTTATCTCTCTGTCATATCCTCTCCGTTTATGGAATCTTTATGTTCCCATTTAAATGACCTTCACACTTGTTTATGACTGTAGTCCATCTAACTGTCAGGCTAACGTCATGTACATGGAACCAATTAACTGCTCCCTGCGTCGTGGTCGATGCTACCAGTAGTGTGTGCGCATGGTCTGTGTTTAGCCCTTGTCTTCTGGAATGCTTGTTGTGGCTTTTCTACGTCATTCAGCATCAAGGTGATGGAGTAATGACATTGGAGTGTACAAAAAGCGTTGACCTGCACCGATATAAATAAATAAATAACCAAATAAATAAACAAACGTGCCCGTGTTCGTGTGTTCCATCATGTCACATTTCACTTTCGGGTACCGATATAAATAAATAATAAACAAATAAATAATAAACAACGTGCTCTTGTTTCGTGTGTGTTCTCGTCATGTCAATTTCACTTTTCGGGCCCGATATAAATAAATAAATAAAACAAAACGTCCGTTATTGCGTGTGTTTCGTCATGTCACATTTCACTTCGGGCACCAATATAAATATAATAAAACAAACAAAGAAATAAATAAACAAACGTGCCTTGTTCGTGTGTTCCATCATGTCACATTTCACTTTCGGGTACCGATATAAATAAATAATAAACAAATAAATAAATAAACAAACGTGCCTTGTTCGTGTGTTTCGTCATGTCACATTTCACTTTCGGGCACCGATATAAACAAATAAATAAACAAACAATAAATAAATAAACAAACGTGCCCTTGTTCGTGTGTTTCGTCATGTCACATTTCACTTTTGGGTACCGATATAAAATAAATAAATAACAAATAAATAAATAAACAAACGTGCCCTTGTTCGTGTGTTTCATCATGTCACATTCCACTTTCGGGACCGATATAAATAAATAATAAACAAACAAAGACACAAATAAATAACAAACGTGCCCATGTTCGTGTGTTTCGTCATGTCACATTCCACTTTCGGCACCGATATAAATATAAATAAACAAACAAAGAAATAAATAAACAAACGTGCCCTTGTTCGTGTGTTCCATGTCACATTTCACTTTCGGGTACCGATATAAATAAATAAATAAACAAATAAATAAATAAACAAACGTGCCCTTGTTCGTGTGTTTCGTCATGTCACATTTCACTTTGGGCACCGATATAATAAATAAATAACAACAAATAAATAAATAAAACAACGTGCCCTTGTTCGTGTGTTTCGTCATGTCACATTTCACTTTCGGGTACCGATAATAATAAATAAAACAAACAATAAATAAACAAACGTGCCGTGTTCGTGTGTTCCATCATGTCACATTTCACTTTTGGGTACCGATATAAATAAATAAATAAATAAATAAACAAACGTGCCCTTGTTCGTGTGTTTCGTCATGTCATTTCACTTTCGGGCACCGATATAATAAATAAAAACAACAAATAAATAAATAAACAAACGTGCCCTTGTTCGTGTGTTTCGTCATGTCACATTTCACTTTTGGGTACCGATATAAATATAAATAAACAAACAAATAAATAAATAAACAAACGTGCCCTTGTTCGTGTGTTTCGTCATGTCACATTTCACTTTCGGGCACCGATATAAATAAATAAATAAACAAACAAAGAAACAAATAAATAAACAAACGTGCCCATGTTCGTGTGTTTCGTCATGTCACATTTCACTTCGGGCACCGATATAAATAAATAAATAAACAAACAAATAAATAAATAACAACGTGCCCTTGTTCGTGTGTTCCATCATGTCACATTTCACTTTCGGGTACCGATATAAATAAATAAATAAACAAACAAATAAATAAATAAACAAACGTGCTTGTTCGTGTGTTTCGTCATGTCACATTTCACTTTCGGGCACCGATATAAATAAATAAATAACAAACAAAGAACAAATAAATAAACAAACGTGCCCGTGTTCGTGTGTTTCGTCATGTCACATTTCACTTTCGGGCACCGATATATAATAAATAAACAAACAAAGAAATAATAAACAACGTGCCCTTGTTCGTGTGTTCCATCATGTCACATTTCACTTTTGGGTACCGATATAAATAAATAAATAAACAAAAATAATAAATAAACAAACGTGCCCTTGTTCGTGTGTTTCGTCATGTCACATTTCACTTTCGGGCACCGATATAAATAAAATAAACAAACAAAGAAACAATAAATAAACAAACGTGCCCGGTTCGTGTGTTCGTCATGTCACATTTCACTTTCGGGCACCGATATAAATAAATAACAACAAAAAATAATAAACAAACGTGCCTTTCGTGTGTTTCGTCATGTCACATTTCACTTTCGAGCACCGATATAAATAATAATAAACAAATAACAAACGTGCCTTGTTTCGTGTGTTTCATCAGTCACATTTCACTTTCGGGCACCGATATAAATAAATAACAAAAAGAAATAAATAAACAAACGTGCCCTTGTTCGTGTGTTTCGTCATGTCACATTTCACTTTCGAGCACCGATATATAAATAAATTAAACAAATAAACAAACATGCCCTGTTCGTGTGTTTCATCATGTCACATTTCACTTTCGGGCACCGATATAAATAAATAAATAAACAAAACGTGCCCGTTTCGTGTGTTTAGTCATGTCACATTTCACTTTTGGGCACCGATATAAATAAATAAATAAAAACAAAGAAATAAATAAACAAACGTGCCTTGTGTCGTGTGTTCCATCATGTCACATTTCACTTTCGGGCACCGATATAAATAAATAAATAAACAAAAAATAAACAAATAAACAAACAACAAAGAAATAAATAAACAAACGTGCCCTTGTTCGTGTGTTTCATCATGTCACATTTCACTTTCGAGCACGATATAAATAAATAAATAAATAAATAAACAACCGTGCCCTTGTTCGTGTGTTTCGTCATGTCACATTTCACTTTCGGGCACCGATATAAATAAATAAATAAACAAACAAGAAACAATAAATAAATAAACGTGCCCTTGTTCGTGTGTTTCATCATGTCACATTTCACTTTCGGCACCGATATAATGAAATAATAAATAATAAATAACAAACGTGCCTTGTTCGTGTGTTTCGTCATGTCACATTTCACTTTCGGGCACCGATATAAATAAATAAATAAACAAACAAAGAAACAAATAAATAAATAAACGTGCCATGTTCGTGTGTTCCATCATGTCACATTTCACTTTCGGGTACCGATATAAATAAATAAATAACAAACGTGCCGTGTTCGTGTGTAGTTATTTTTACATTTCACTTTTGGGTACCGATATAAATAAATAAATAAACAAACGTGCCCGTGTTCGTGTGTTTCATCATTTTTACATTTCACTTTCGGGCACCGATATAAATAAATAAATAAACAAATGTGCCCGTGTTCGTGTGTTTCATCATGTCACATTTCACTTTCGGGTACCGATATAAATAAATAAACAAATGTGCCCGTGTTCGTGTGTTTCATCATGTCACATTTCATTTTCGGGTACCGATATAATAAATAATAAATAAATAAACAAATGTGCCCGTGTTCGTGTGTTTCATCATGTCACATTTCACTTTCGGGTACCAATATAATAAATAAATAAATAAACAACATGCCGTGTTCGTGTGTTTCATCAGTTCACATTTCACTTTCGGGTACCGATATAAATAAATAAATAAATAAACAAACGTGCCCGTGTTCGTGTGTTCCATCATGTACATTTCACTTTCGGGCACCGATATAAATAAATAAATAACAAACAATAACAAATAACAAACAAACAAGAAATAAATAAACAAACGTGCCTTGTTCGTGTGTTTCATCATGTCACATTTCACTTTCGAGCACCGATATAAATAAATAAATAATAATAAACAACGTGCCCTTGTTCGTGTGTTTCGTCATGTCACATTTCACTTTCGGGCACCGATATAAATAATAAATAAACAAACAAGAAACAAATAAATAAATAAACGTGCCCTTGTTCCGTGTGTTTCATCATGTCACATTTCACTTTCGAGCACCGATATAAATAATAAATAAATAAATAAATAAACAAACGTGCTTGTTTCGTGTGTTTCGTCATGTCACATTTCACTTTCGGGCACGATATATAATAAATAAACAAACAAAGAAACAAATAAATAATAACGTGCCATGTTCGTGTGTTCCATCATGTCACATTTCACTTTCGGGTACCGATATAAATAAATAATAACAAACGTGCCCGTGTCGTGTGTAATTATTACATTTCACTTTTGGGTACCGATATAAATAAATAAATAAACAAACGTGCCGTGTTCGTGTGTTCATCATTTACATTTCACTTTCGGGCACCGATATAAATAAATAAATAAACAAATGTGCCGTGTTCGTGTGTTTCATCATGTCACATTTCACTTGGGTACCAATATAAATAAATAAAACAAATGTGCCGTGTTCGTGTGTTCATCATGTCACATTTCACTTTCGGGTACCGATATAAATAAATAAATAAATAAACAAATTGCCCGTGTTTCGTGTGTTTCACATTGTCACATTTCAACTTTCGGGTACCATATAAATAAATAAATAATAAACAAACGTGCCCTGTTCGTGTGTTTCATCATGTCACATTTCACTTTCGGGTACCGATATAAATAAATAAATAAATAAACAAACGTGCCGTGTTCGTGTGTTCCATCATGTCACATTTCACTTTTGGTACCGATATAAATAAATAAACAAACGTGCCCTTGTTCGTGTTTTCATCATTGTCACATTTCACTTTGGTACTGATATAAATAAATAAATAAACGTGCCTTTGTTCGTGTGTTTCGTCATGTCACATTTCACTTACGGGTACCGATATAAATAAATAAATAATAAACGTGCCCTTGTTCGTGTGTTCATCATGTCACATTTCACTTTCGGCACCGATATAAATAAATAAATAAACAACAAAGAAACAAATAAATAAACAAACGTGCATGTTCGTGTGTTTCGTCATGTCACATTTCACTTTCGGGCACCGATATAAATAAATAAATAACAAACAAATAAATAAATAAAAAAACGTGCCCTTGTTTCGTGTGTTCCATCATGTCACATTTCACTTTGGTACCGATTAATAAATAATAAACAACAAATAAATAAATAAACAAACGTGCCCTTGTTCGTGTGTTTCGTCATGTCACATTTCACTTTCGGGCACCGATATAAATAAATAATAAAAAAAAAAACAATAAATAAAACGTGCCCGTGTTCGTGTGTTTCGTCATGTCACATTTCACTTTCGGGCACCGATATAAATAAATAAATAAACAAATAAACAACGTGCCCTTGTTCGTGTGTTTCATCACGTCACATTTCACTTTCGGGCACCGATATAAATAAATAAACAAAGAAATAAATAAACAAACGTGCCCTTGTTCGTGTGTTTCATCATGACACATTTCACTTTCGGGTACCGATATAAATAAATAAATATAACAAACGTGCCCGTGTTCGTGTGTTTCATCATGTCACATTTCACTTTCGGGTACCGAATAATAATAAATAAATAAACAAACGTGCCCGTGTTCGTGTGTTTCATCATGTCACATTTCACTTTCGGGTACCGATATAAATAAATAAATAAACAAACGTGCCCTTGTTCGTGTGTTTCATCATGTCACATTTCACTTTCGGGCACCGATATAATAAATAAACAAACAAAGAAATAATAAACAAACGTGCCCTTGTTCGTGTGTTCCATCATGTCACATTTCACTTTGGGTACCGATATAAATAAATAATAAACAAAAAATAAATAAATAACAAACGTGCCCTTGTTCGTGTGTTTCGTCATGTCACATTTCACTTTCGGGCACCGATATAAATAAATAAATAACAAACAAAGAAACAAATAAATAAACAAACGTGCCGTGTTCGTGTGTTTCGTCATGTCACATTTCACTTTCGGGCACCGATATAAATAAATAAACAAACAAAGAAATAAATAAACAAACGTGCCCATATTTGTGTGTTCGTCATGTCACATTTCACTTTCGAGACCGATATAAATAAATAAATAAACAATAAACAAAACGTCCCTTGTCGTGTGTTTCATCACGTCACATTTCACTTTCGGGCACCGATATAAATAAATAAACAAACAAAGAAATAAAATAACAAACGTGCCCTGTTTCGTGTGTTTCGTCATGTCACATTTCACTTTCGAGCACGATATAAATAAATAAATAAACAATAAACAAACATGCCCTTGTTCGTGTGTTTCATCATGTCACATTTCACTTTCGGGCACCGTATAAATAAATAAATAAACAAACGTGCCGTATTCGTGTGTTTCGTCATGTCACATTTCACTTTCGGCACCGTTATATAATAAATAAATAAACAAACAAAGAAATAAATAACAAACGTGCCCTTGTTCGTGTGTTCCATCATGTCACATTTCACTTTTGGGCACCGATATAAATAAATAAATAAACAAACAAATAAACAAATAAACAAACAAACAAACAAAGAAATAAATAAACAAACGTGCCCTTGTTCGTGTGTTTCTCATGTCACATTTCACTTTCGAGCACCGATATAAAATAAATAAATAAATAAATAAACAACCGTGCCCTTGTTCGTGTGTTTCGTCATGTCACATTTCACTTTCGGGCACCGATATAAATAAATAAATAACAAATGTGCCCGTGTTCGTGTGTTTCATCATGTCACATTTCACTTTCGGGTACCGATATAAATAAATAAAATAAATAAACAAATGTGCCCGTGTTCGTGTGTTTCATCATGTACATTTTCACTTTCGGGTACCATATAAATAAATAAATAAATAAACAAACGTGCCGTGTTCGTGTGTTTCATCATGTCACATTTCACTTTCGGGTACCGATATAAATAAATAAATAAATAAACAAACGTGCCCGTGTTCGTGTGTTCCATCATGTCACATTTCACTTTTGGTACCGATATAAATAAATAAACAAACGTGCCCTTGTTCGTGTGTTTCATCATGTCACATTTCATTTTGGTACTGATATAAATAAATAAATAAAACGTGCCCTTGTTCGTGTGTTTCGTCATGTCACATTTCACTACGGGTACCGATATAAATAAATAAATAAATAAACGTGCCCTTGTTCGTGTGTTTCATCATGTCACATTTCACTTTCGGGCACCGATATAAATAATAATAAACAAACAAAGAAACAAATAATAAACAAACGTGCCCATGTTCGTGTGTTTCGTCATGTCACATTTCACTTTCGGGCACCGATATAAATAAATAAATAACAAACAAATAAATAAATAACAAACGTGCCCTTGTTCGTGTTTCCATCATGTCACATTTCACTTTTGGGTACGATATAAATAAATAAATAAACAAACAAATAAATAATAAACAAACGTGCCCTTGTTCGTGTGTTTCGTCATGTCACATTTCACTTTCGGGCACCGATATAAATAAATAAATAAACAAACAAAGAAACAATAAATAAACAAACGTGCCCGTGTTCGTGTGTTTCGTCATGTCACATTTCACTTTCGGGCACCGATATAATAAATAAATAAACAAATAACAAACGTGCCTTGTTCGTGTGTTTCATCACGTCACATTCACTTTCGGGCACCGATATAAATAATAAACAAAGAAATAAATAAACAAACGTGCCCTTGTTCGTGTGTTTCATCATGACACATTTCACTTTCGGGTACGATATAAATAAATAAATAAATAAACAACGTGCCCGTGTTCGTGTGTTTCATCATGTCACATTTCATTTCGGGTACCGATATAAATAAATAAATAAACAAACGTGCCGTGTTCGTGTGTTTCATCATGTCACATTTCACTTTCGGTACCGATATAAATAAATAAATAAACAAACGTGCCTTGTTCGTGTGTTTCATCATGTCAACATTCACTTTCGGGCACCGATATAAATAAATAAACAAACAAGAAATAATAAACAAACGTGCCCTTGTTCGTGTGTTCCATCATGTCACATTTCACTTTTGGGTACCGATATAAATAAATAAATAAACAAACAATAATAAATAAACAAACGTGCCCTTGTTCGTGTGTTTCGTCATGTCACATTTCACTTTCGGGACCGATATAAATAAATAAATAAACAAACAAAGAAACAATAAATAAACAACGTGCGTGTTCGTGTGTTTCGTCATGTCACATTTCACTTTCGGGCACCGATATAAATAAATAAACAAACAAAGAAATAAATAAACAACTGCCCATATTTGTGTGTTTCGTCATGTCACATTTCACTTTCGGGTACCGATATAAATAAATAAATAACAAACAAAGAAATAAAAACAACGTGCCCTTGTTCGTGTGTTCCATCATGTCACATTTCACTTTGGGTACCGATATAAATAAATAATAAACAAACAAATAAATAAATAAACAAACGTGCCCTTGTTCGTGTGTTCCATCATGTCACATTTCACTTTCGAGCACCGATATAAATAAATAAATAAACAAACGTGCCTTGTTCGGTGTTTCATCATGTCACATTTCACTTTCGAGCACCGATATAAATAAATAAATAAACAATAAACACGTGCCCTTGTTCGTGTGTTTCATCACGTCACATTTCACTTTCGGGCACCGATATAAATAAATAAACAAACAAAGAATAAATAAACAAACGTGCCCTTGTTCGTGTGTTTCGTCATGTCACATTTCACTTTCGAGCACCGATATAAATAATAAATAAACAATAAACAAACATGCCCTTGTTCGTGTGTTTCATCATGTCACATTTCACTTTCGGGCACCGATATAAATAATAAATAACAAACGTGCCCGTATTCGTGTGTTTCGTCATGTCACATTTCACTTTCGGGTACCGATAATAAATAAATTAAACAAACAAGAAATAAATAAAAAACGTGCCTTGTTCGTGTGTTCCATCATGTCAATTCACTTTTGGCACCGATATAAAAAATAAATAAATAAACAAATAACAAATAAACAAACAAACAAACAAGAAATAATAAACAAACGTGCCTTGTTCGTGTGTTTCATCATGTCACATTTCACTTTCGAGCACCGTATATAAATAAATATAATAAATACATAAACAACCGTGCCCTTGTTCGTGTGTTCGTCATGTTCACATTTCACTTTCGGGCACCGATATATAAATAAATAAACAAATGTGCCCGTTTCGTGTGTTTCATCATGTTCACATTTCACTTTCGGGTACCGATATAAATAAATAAACAAATGTGCCCGTGTTCGTGTGTTTCATCATGTCACATTTCACTTTCGGGTACCGATATAATAAATAAATAAACAAATGTGCCCGTGTTCGTGTGTTCATCATGTCAGATTTCACTTTTGGGCACCGATATAAATAAATAATAAATAAATAAACAACCGTGCCCTTGTTCGTTGTTTCCATCATGTCACATTTCACTTTCGGGCACCGATATAAATAAATAAATAAACAAATGTGCCCTTGTTCGTGTGTTTCATCATGTCACATTTCACTTTCGGGTACCGATATAATAAATAAATAAACAAATGTGCCCTTGTTGTGTGTTTCATCATGTCACATTTCACTTTCGGGTACGATATAAATAAATAAACAAACGTGCCCTTGTTCGTGTGTTTCATCATGTCACATTTCACTTTCGGGTACCGATATAAATAAATAAACAAACGTGCCCTTGTTCGTGTGTTTCATCATGTCACATTTCACTTTCGGGTACCGATATAATAAATAACAACGTGCCCTTGTTCGTGTGTTTCATCATGTCACATTTCACTTTCGGGTACCGATATAAATAAATAAATAAACAAATGTGCCCGTGTTCATGTGTTTCATCATGTCACATTTCACTTTCGGGTACCGATATAAATAAATAAACAAACGTGCCTTGTTCGTGTGTTTCATCATGTCACATTTCACTTTCGGGTACCGATATAATAATATAAACAAATGTGCCCGTGTTCGTGTGTTCATCATGTCAGATTTCACTTTTGGGCACCGATATAAATAAATAAATAAAAATAACAACCGTGCCTTGTTCGTGTGTTTCGTCATGTCACATTCTCACTTTCGGGTACGCGATATAAATAAATAAACAAATTGTGCCCGTGTTCGTGTGTTTCATCATGTCACATTTCACTTTCGGTACCGATATAAATAAATAAATAAACAAATGTGCCCGTGTTCGTGTGTTCATCATGTCAATTTCACTTTGGGCACCGATATAAATAAATAAATAAAAAATAAACAACCGTGCCCTTGTTCGTGTGTTCCATCATGTCACATTTCACTTTCGGGCACCGATATAAATAATAAATAAAACAATGTGCCCTTGTTCGTGTGTTTCATCAGTCACATTCACTTTCGGTACGATATAAATAAATAAACAACAATGTGCCTTGTTGTGTGTTCATCATGTCACATTTCACTTTCGGGTACCGATATAAATAAATAAACAAACGTGCCCTTGTTCGTGTGTTTCATCATGTCACATTTCACTTTCGGGTACCGATATAAATAAATAAACAAACGTGCCCTTGTTCGTGGTTTCATCATGTCATTCACATTTCACTTTCGGGTACCGATATAAATAAAAATAATACAAACGTGCCCTTGTTCGTGGTGTTTCATCATGTCACATTTCACTTTCGGGGTACCGATATAATATATAAATAAAAATGTGCCTGTTCATGTTGTTTCATCATGTCACATTTCACTTTCGGGTACCGATATAAATAAATAAACAAACGTGCCCTTGTCGTGTGTTTCCATCATGTCACATTTCACTTTCGGGTACCGATATAAATAATAATAAACAAATGTGCCCGTTTCGTGGTGTTCCATCATGTCAGATTTCACTTTGGCACCGATATAAATAAATAAATAAATAAATAAACAACGTGCCTTGTTCTTGTGTTTCGTCATGTCACATTTCACTTTCGGGTACCGATATAATAAATAAACAAATGTGCCCGTGTTCGTGTGTTTCATCATGTCACATTTCACTTTCGGGTACTATATAAAATAAATAAACAAAGTGCCTTGTTGTGGTGTTTCATCATG
This sequence comes from Eptatretus atami, assembly GCA_035128595.1. NCBI lineage: Eukaryota > Metazoa > Chordata > Myxini > Myxiniformes > Myxinidae > Eptatretus > Eptatretus atami. The sequence continues at coordinate 1,939,385 of CM068953.1, forward strand.
TCACATTTCACTTTCGGGCACGATATAATAAATAAATAAACAAACGTCGCCTTGTTCGTGTGTTCCATCATGTCACATTTTCACTTTCGGGCACCGATATAAATAAATAAATAAACAAATGTGCCTTGTTCGTGTGTTTCATCATGTCACATTTCACTTTCGGGTACCGATATAAATAAATAAATAAACAAACCGTGCCCTTGTTCGTGTGTTCCATCATGTCACATTTCACTTTCGGGCACCGATATAATAAATAAATAAACATGTGCCCTTGTTCGTGTGTTTCATCATGTCACATTTCACTTTCGGGTACCGATATAAATAAATAAATAAACAACGTGCCTGTTCGTGTGTTCCATCATGTCACATTCACTTTCGGGCACCGATATAAATAAAAATAAACAAATGTGCCCTTGTTCGTGTGTTTCATCATGTCACATTTCACTTTCGCGGTACCGATATATAATAAATAAATAACAACCGTGCCCTTGTTCGTGTGTTCCATCAGTCACATTTCACTTTCGGGCACCGATATAAATAAATAAATAAAACAATGTGCCTTTGTTCGTGTGTTTCATCATGTCACATTTCACTTTCGGGTACCGATATAAATAAATAAATAAACAACCGTGCCTTGTTCGTGTGTTCCATCATGTCACATTTCACTTTCGGGCACCGATATAAATAAATAAATAACAACCGTGCCCTTGTTGTGTGTTCCATCATGTCAATTTCACTTTCGGGCACCGATATAAAATAATAAATAACAAATGTGCCCTTGTTCGTGTGTTTCATCATGTCAATTTCACTTTCGGGTACCGATATAATAAATAAAAATAACAACGTGCCTTGTTCGTGTGTTCCATCATGTCACATTTCACCCTCAGGTCCCAGTTGCCCAGATTACTCCCCCCCCCCTCGGACACCAACCTTGTGTACATCCCGGTGGGGGTTCGACCCGACCCACATTCGTCGCGCGCCGCTCGCGCGCATGATGCCATCCGCCCAATCGGGACCCGTGCGCGCGCCGGCCGTGCCGATACCCTCGCGTCATGCCATTGAGGGTCGCGAGGGGACGGGGAGAGGACGGGGGGAATAAATAAAAAAAACATTCTACACGGGAGGGTGGCGGGAAAAGCGAGGGGTGCCGGTTCACAGGGGACAGGGTCCGAGATGCTGGTGGATCTATAAATGGTGGATTTGAGCGGATATGTTTGAGCATACATGGAAGGGGGACAAGCAGAGAGGAGGATGCTGCTGCTGCGACTGACGGAGCTGGTAAGATGCGGTGAATATGATCCATGCCGGACAGTGGGTGCGGATTATACAAACGACTTTATAAGGATCAAGAACTGATGAACGAACAGCTCGGCTCAAATTAAAACGTCACGCCTGGCCATCCAGTTCGTGAAAGTCAAACTAACTGTGTCTATGTATGAAAACGTGTATGTACACATTGAGAACACGTGTGTATATAATTATATATTTATTTATATTTACATCGACACAAAAATGAAAAACTGGGGTTTCTTGGAGTCTCGTGAGTGTCTCGTTCCGAGAACTTTTTGAACAGCCCTCGTGTTTCCTGGAAACGTGGATTCTTGAAGTCTTTCCATGACGTCACCTTTCCTGCGTGTCGTCAGAATTATTCCGACCTTTGCTGAAGGTACACCTTCAGTACTCTGTGAGATATTTCATGGTATACGTTCACTAAATGAGGAGATGTAGTACATAACCGTACATGGTGATTAGTCAATATACGTGTATGTGTGTGTACGTGTATGTGTGTGTGTGTGTATCTGTGTATATGTGTGTGTGTGAAACATTTCCTTCATGTTTCAAACCTTCAGACAAATTCAGTCATTCATTCTTTCCTCCTTCATTTCTTGTAGTTGAGCACCTTCATCAAGCCTGGTGTTGGCTTCCTCGTGAGGGTGGCTGGCTTGGGATCCGAGGGTCCTAAGTTTGAGCCCCTACCGTTGAATTAACACCAGGTGGGGTTGATCCTTCCAAGGTCGGCAAAATCAGTACCAGTGTACTGGTATAGGGGCATAGCATCAGTGGCACATTTGTGCCCCAACAAAATCAGCTACCCAGCAGCCAAGCTGCCATATCCACGAAGAAGAAGCATCTTCATAACTTTGTTTTCCATTGTTCATTAGTGATTGAATGACAGTTGGGACAAACCAGGACTTTAAGGTAATCACGTTAAAAAGTTTGAAAACCTCTTTTACTCCAGAGTTCAAAATGTACCATTCATTCAACAAGAAAAAAAATCACATGCACGCAGGCACACACGCACGCACACACGCACGCACACACGCACGCACGCACGATGCCTCCTGTGACTGACTGGAGGCATTTTTATTCGAGTTGTCCAGCTTTGTGTGTATGTGTGTGCGTGCGTGCGTCCCGCTGTGTGTGTGTGTGTATGTTCATGCATGTGTGCTTCCATGTGTGCGTCCGTCCTTGCACGTGTGCGTGTGCAGCACATTTTCGTTACCACGATAACTGGAGAACCTTTGAAGGGATTTTGACCAAACTTGGTACCAGTATGGACTGTGGTAGAAAGATGAACCGATTCGATTTTGGGTTCAACAGGTCAAATGATGGAAACACGAATCAAAATCCTGCCCTTTGGAAGTAATTTTGCATATCCTCACTCAAGTTAAAAACATCTGATGTCATCCCTCTTCTATAAAGTTTCTGCAAGATGGGTCCCAAAACAACTCACAGAGGAGCACAAGCGCAACCATGTGACACATCTGCAAGCCTTTGAACCACTTTCATCATGAAGGAATGCTTTTTGAATCTCATTGTCACTGGAGACGAGATGTGGATCCACCATTACGAGTCAGAGAGCAAACCACCAGAGTGTGGAGTGGAAACATCAATCACCAATCAAAGAAGAAATTCAACGTCAACCATCAGCCAGAAATGATGTTTACACTTTTCTGGGACTCACAAGGGCCAATTTGGAACGCTATAAAGAGGGGGGACAGCCGGTAAACAGTGTCCTTATTGTGAAATGCTCCGGTTCCAGTGTGAAACCAGCTATTCAACAGGAAACACCGAGGGCGACTGTCAAAAGGTGTTGCATGCAGCAGGACATACCCATCCAACACTCCACCCATAATGAGGAAGCCCTCCGGAAATTGAACTTGAGGTGTTGGAGCATCCTCCCTAAAGTCTTGACCTGGCCCTTTCGACTTTCACCTGTTTAGTACACTCAAAGACGCTTTAAAGAGGCCGTCACTTTGCCAGTGACAACAAAGTGAAGCAGGTGCATGTGTGGCTCGTCACTCAGCCGAAAAACAGTTTTTTTTCTTGAGGCATACAGAAACTTATGAACCGATGGACTAAGTGTGTTGAAAAGGAGGGGGACAACATGGAAAACCAGAGTGGTGTCAAAGCCACCCAATGCTCGCCTGTTTATACATTTATCGTTTTTAAAAAACTCATCTAATAATTTATATTTTTATAAAGCATTGCAGTGAAGTCTGATCCAAATAATTTTAAAGCAATATATGTATTTATATATTGTAATCAGTAACAAGAGCACAAGTGGGCACAATATACGCCGAACAAGAAGGTTAAGTATACAGAATTGTGCTACTACATGGAAAACAGCATCCTGGTTGCCATGCAACCACTTTAGATGACAAACGTAGGTCGCGACACAAGTCTTCCACAGTCTGTACCTATGTACCAAATATGAAACGTGAAGTAGAAAACTTTGGGAGTAGAGTGCGGACAGGAACGGATGGAAAACAGCATCCTGGTTGCCATGGCAACCACTTTAGATGACGAACGTATGTCGCGACACACCGTCTCCACAGTCTTGTACCTATGTACCAATATGAAACGTGAAAGTTGAAAACTTTGGAGTTTAGAGTGCAGAGAGGAACGGATGGAAAACAGCATCCTGGTTGCCATGGCAACCACTTTAGATGACGAACGGATGTCGCCGACACACCATCTCACAGTCTGTACCTATGTACCAAAATATGAAACGTGAAAGTGAAAACTTTGGGAGTTAGAGTGCGGACAGGAACGGATGGAAAACAGCATCCTGGTTGCCATGGCAACACTTTAGATGACGAACGTATGTCGCGACACACCGTCTCACAGTCTGTACCTATGTACCAAATATGAAACGTGAAAGTTGAAAACTTTGGGAGTTAGAGTGCGGACAGAACGGATGGAAACAGCATCCTGGTGCATGGCAAACACTTTAGATGACGAACGTATGTCGCGACACACCGTCTCCCAGTCTGTACCTATGTACAAATATGAAAGTGAAAGTTGAAATTTTGGGAGTTAGAGTCGGACAGAACGGATGGGAAACAGCATCCTGGTTGCCATGGCAAACACTTTAGATGACGAACGTATGTCGCGACACACGATCTCCACAGTCTGTACCTATGTACCAAATATGAAACGTGAAAGTTTGAAAACTTTGGGAGTTAGAGTGCGGACAGGAACGGAACGGACGACGGAATCAATTTAATACACCCTGATATATATATATATATATATATATATAATATATATATATATATATATATATATATATATATATATCGGGCGTATAAAAAATAGTGTGGTAGATGAAAACATTGAAAGGAAAAAATAACTTGCACCAAAACTTAACATTTCACGCTCACGCTCACGCTCACGCTGACGCTGACGTGACGCTCACACGGGGGTATCGCTATGCTCTCTGTTCTTCTGAACAGGCGACTAAAAAAATGATTCTCTTGTACATTCAATTGTAGTTTATGTTATTGAAATAAAATATATTGCAGATACTTTTTGATTCATATATACAACACATATATTTGTTACGGAAATGGCCCTTATGGACTACTAAGTATAGATTAGCTAGATCCCCTACTAATGCCTGTTTAGATAGGTTGTTTGTAAAATGGACGTTATATGTGTGTCGGGAGTGTAAGAGGCTGTTTTATTGTTGTGTGGTGGTGGTGGAACGAGGGCTCCCTCTTCTTCTTCCCCATCCCGGACGAGCCGCCCCAGTCGGCTGAGAGGTGTGGCCAAAAAGAGGGAGTGAAGCTAAGGAGGAGTTTTGTCAGCTTCGAAAAGGGGAGGAGCGAGTGGTTCGAAGCGACCGAACGAAAGAAAACTGTAAAAGAGGGAAAAGGTTCAGTTGGCAGAAGTACAAAACTGCAGTCGGTGAGAGAGGGTGCTCGTGTGTCGAAGCGAGCGAACGAAGGCTTCGTAAAAGAGTGCGTGTGTGAAAAAACAGTCGGTTCTCGAGGCGTGCTCGGGTGGCTTCGAAGCGAGTGAACAAAGCTTCGTAAAAAGGTTCGTGTGTGGAAACAGTCGCTCTCGAGGCGTGCTCGTGTTTTCGAAGCGATGCGAACGAAGAGGGACAGTGTTGGATCTGCCGGGAGAGATGCTGAACCTGCCTGTACATCAAGGATCTGCCGAGAGAGATGGCAAGCCGGCTTGAGAGGCGAGCGTGGAAAAAGGAAAGAAAAGGTGATTCGACAGAAAGAGAAACTGAGAGGACCAGTGAGAAGTCGGCTTCGAGCGGGAAGGCAGGAGGAGACGACGGAGCCTCTGACGGTCCCTGCTCACACCAACGGCTCGCCATGTTTGCCGATCGCTTGCCGAGCCTGGCACCTCGATTTGGCCTTGTCTGGTGAACAGGCCAGCCTGGATTTGTATGCTGGACCATGAGAGAGATCACTGAGGCCCATCGTCGACCTTACGCGGGGTCAGAGAGCGCGGAGACGCGATGCGGTGCGAAGGGGCAAGAGTACGACGCCTCCATTTCGCCACGCCGTGCGTTCGAGCTGGGGCTCGAATCCGTGACATCCGCCTGTTGCGAGTGACATCCGTGCTTTTGACACTGTCCTCTCCGTCCATGAAACATCACCAAGTAACTCTGTCTTGTCTTGCATGCATGCTGTCTGTCTGTCTGTCTTTGTCTGCACGTTGTGTATAAGGCAATCTCGGTAGCGACCCCCTCGAACCTGTAGTCCGTGGTTCCCTAGTTAAGAACGCGGTTGAGGATGTTAATAAAAATATTGTCGTGAATCTTGCTTGTGTTGTGTTCCCCGATGTTCCCCAATAAATCTGACTGGTTCGTGAAAGTGCCGCTATGGATTAATTTGTGTCGCGTCGAGGAACGATCCATTCGATTGGCATATAAAACCAAAATGGTTACAGACCGGCAGAAAACGCTCGGCATCTGACAAAACCAGTCTGTAACGGGGGTTCTATTCCCCAACTGGTAAGGTACAAGGATTACGTTGGTATCGCTGATGAGACGCGTACCCGAGGCCTGTGCTGAGCTGTCCGTGTTATAGAACCCGGAGACGGTGGTGGTGAGGGTGGCGCCAAGGACCGGTGAATCCCGCCACCCCGGATCCGCAACAATATATATATATATAATATATATATATGTATTATATATATGTATATATATATATGGGTTAGGGTTGGACAACAAGTGACCCTTGTTGGAATCAAGTGACTAACAGCTTGGACAACAAGTGACTAACAGCTTGGGACCCTAAGGTCAAAAATGTGTTTTCCCTCTTTTATCTTGTACTTTCAAATAATGTTAGGTCTGGCATGAAATATTGAGGAATTAATGAAATACCAGGGTTTTAAATTCCATATTAATAGGTAAACGTGAAGAAATCCTTGAATATAAATGTTGAATCTCTTTAATGCATTGGTTTTTCAGGAGTTGGGACAACCCTCTCCTGACTGATACTTTATCGACTTGACTTTTAGATAACGTTACAAGAATCATTATGGAGCACCTTCCCAGGGACTTGAAAGTGCAATCACCTAATTAGCATAATTTTACAGTCATATAGAAGGTCAAAAGTCAAGGGAAAAACAAATATCATACTGTCCGCTCAGAATCCTAAGGAAATGGGTTTTTCCTTCTCAAATAAAAACTACAATTTGATCGCCATGAAACTTTGCTGTGTTAGTTTGAGTCCGGTCAATTTCTAGGAAGAGATAACACACACTAACAAAATTTGAAGATTTTGTAATGCAACTATCCATTAAAAGGTCTGCTTTCACCGCGCAGCCATTTTCTCGCGGCGGTTTTTCCGCATCACTAATAGGCGTAGCTGGTGTCCAAAGCCTCGTCACATGTTTTCCGGGTGTGTTGCCATGACAGGCTTTCCTCCCCCGCACGAAAATGGCCGGTGGCGAGATTTGACTTTTTCAATGGATAGTTTGTATTCCAAACTCTTCAAATTCGTTAGAGGTGAGTGTGTTATCTCTCAGTAATGTATCCACTTCTCCCTTGCACACCAGTCTAAGTCTTAAGTAGGCACATGTCGCTAGATATACCCTCCGCTTCGCTTTCCAGGGCATGCATGTATCAAGGCAAACACTTTCAAGGGCACACGTATCACCAATACAGCTTGAGTGTAGATTAAGTACCATTTTGTGTGTCAAGACCACAACTCAACTCTTTTTGGTGGGTAGGCTACATGTATGCACGCACCTGTCCGAAATGTTATTTGACATGTTTAGTGCGAACTATATGTGACATAAGCATAAGCACTCCCTTCCAGTAACACTACATGTGTGGTCTTGCTGTTTCTCTCAGCTTTGCCTTGCTTTTCTGTCTGGTGTGGGAATGGTGGTGTGTTCTCTTTCAGCCTCAAAAATGGATGGTGATGAAGTCTTCCATTGCACGCTTAAACGAAGCGAGTACCAGTTCAACGGTTGACTACTCCAGTTGTCTTATCTGCCAGGAAGGAGAAAGTCAGACTGAAGCTAAGTCTGGCTTCTGACGACGGGGAGAAAAGGATCCAGCATGCGCTGTTGAGAAGGACACAACTTAAGGATCGGGCATCCCTGGCTACTTGAACAGACTGAAGACTATACCAGATGAGGACTGGGCTGGAGCAGTAATGAAGTGCACAAGACTGCTACATCAACTTCGCATCGGAGAGCCGCTTGTCTCGACTACGGCATCGAAGGAGCAAGGAACTTGCAGATGATAACCACTAAAGCGATGTTCGATGAGCAGACTGCAGGTTCGTCCTATAAACTCGAAAGTACAGGCACGCTGCAGTTGATTGGGAACGTTGTATCTTCTGCCAACGATCAGGAAAGGATGACCCCACAGCATAATGAAAATGAGGCGTGTCGCAAAACATCATTGACCTGTCGAAAGAGGACTATGCATGTCGGTTCGGATGGCCAATTTTATAGATTTAATAGCTGCAGAAGGAAGTACCAGAAACAATGCTATGTTGAATTCGAGTGAAGGTTGAAAAAGAAGAGAGCACGTCATTCTCTGTGCTCAGATCCAATCGTGAATGACCTGGGGGACAGCTACTGGTGGGCCTGTCTGCTGTTAATGTTTACGATATGAGAAAGGCTTGGGAGAAGTATGTAGAACTATGTAATGCACAATGAGCAAGCCATCCCTGACAGCTACTTGTCCAGAAGCAGACGTTCTATACTGCATTGCAGAAGTTATTTGGTGACGAAGGTTCTTTATAAAGACCATGCAACGAAATGGACCACTCCTTCTTATCCAGTGACAAATCTCAGTATGTTATTGCCAGTGCCCTGTCAGATATCTCTGAGGGAAAATATGACAGTGATGATACATCCATGACATCCGACTACAGCTCCCTTCACTCAATGAGCTGCAGGAAATCGTCCCCTCTGCACTTCGACTCCGAGCCGACTTAGAACGTATGCCTGGTCATGAACAGCATGGAGGGTGGAAGCCATGTTGAATTCAACATAACAGCAGATGCAGTGGAAGCCATTGTTCCAGATAGCTTATATCTGTTTCTGTCTGTACTCTTTGGCGGGACTGATGTGCTGGAAACTGATGATGATCAACAGGAGGATATGGGACATCCCGCAACAAAGCAAAGAATCTTCAATATCGCTCAAGACGTAGTGTTTGCACTGTCGAAGGGAAAGTTAACACCAAAACATGTCGGCCTGGGCATGACATTACACCAGGCTACAAGATCGGAAAAACTGGTGGATCTCTTTAACGCTGCTGTGGCACAATAGGCATCGACACAGTTAGACGCATGGACACAAGTATTGCGAATGACATTCTTAGAAATTTGAGGACAACAACAACAACTTGCATCCTGATGGTTTGGTACCCTATGAACCTGGCAGACTTATTTTAGGATCAGCCGACAACATAGATGTCAACGAGTCCACAATAAGTGGTCAAGGTACATTCCATTGTACACAATGGAATGTATGACAGCGGGGACCACCCCCTCCAAAATCTCTGTTCCAAGCAGCTGTTTGGAGTTGGTTACTTGTGGATGCAAAACTAAGTGCGCACACACACTTGCATTTGTCATCGGAAGGGGCAACCATGTATACCTGCATGGGGTTGTGATGCAGATGGATCCCCCTAACATGGCAGCAGTGGACATGGTCTGGATCAATCTCAAGGATTTCAACAGCAACATTAATTGGCAAAGGTAATGGGACACCGGGAAAATGATGTTCAGCCATCATAGTGCCTTCTTGATGAAGAAACTGAATTATTTTCAGGAAGAAGTGACGTTAAAGGAACAAGTCTTACTTTGTGTGTATTCCGATCCTAATGGAAAGTAACGAGCATTTTAAATCCTAATTTCCTTCACAATTACCTATTATTTTGCAAATTAAAACCCTAGTATCTCTTTAATTCCTCAATGCTTCTTGCTAAACATTACATTTGTGAAAGCACACGACAAAGAGGGAAAACACAAAAAATTTGACCTCAATTGACCTCCAAATTTGACCTTAAAGGTCAAATGCCATTTTGGCAACCGGGTGTTTCTGAAACCTTATACCATAGTGATACTTTCTCGCATGGTTGCCAGCTTTGAACAAAAAATGCCATCAAAAGTTTTTTTGATGGTCTTGGCCTGCCGACTATAAGGCACAATGGTGAATACTGCCATATAATCAAGTAAAAGTTTGAACTGAACATGTAATTTGTTACGAATGCGTCGATGGATATACCTCCACCCGCATTACATGTCAACCAACTGTTACATTGGATCTCAATAAAAGTCATGTAAAAAACTTAAAGGTCGGTGAGAGAGAGAGAGAGAGAGAGAGAGGAGAGAGAGAGAGAGAGAGAGATAGAGAGAGAGAGAGAGAGAGAGAAGAGAGACAGACAGACAGACAGACAGGACAGACAGACAGACAGACAGTAG
>CM068953.1:1953344-1964698 GCA_035128595.1 Eptatretus atami
ATGGAACGATTTCTGCAGCTCATGTCAGTGAGGGAGCTGTATTCGGATGTCATGGAGTATCATCACGTATTTTTCCCTCAGAGATATCTGACAGGGCATCGGCAATACATACTGAGATTTGTCACTGGGATAAAGCAAGAGTGGTCCATTTCGATGCGTGGTCTTATAAGAACCTTTCGTCCAATAACCTTTGCAACGCAGTATAGAAACATTGCTTCTGGCAAGTAGCTGTCTAGGGATGGCTTGCTCAGTTTGGCATTCATAGTTCTACGTAGCTCTTCTCCAAGCGCTTTCATATCGTAAACATTACCAGCAGAACAGGCGACATGTCCGGATTTGAAGATCTGAGCACAGAGAATGTACGTGCTTCTTCTTTTTCAACCTTCGCTTCGAATTCAACATCGCATTGTTTGTGGTACTTCCCTTCTGCAGCTATTAACATCTATAAGCTTTGCCATCCTAACCGACATGACAGCATAGTCCTTTTCGACAGGTCAATGATGTTTTGCGGACACGCTATTTTCATTATGGTCTGTGGAGGTCAGCCTTGTCCTGATCTTGGCAGAAGTATAGCAACGTTCCAATGCAATGCATGCGATTGTCTTGTGCTGACTTTCGTAGTTTCATAGGACGAACTGCAGTCTGCTCATCTGAACATGCGGCTTTAGTGGTATCATCTTGCAAGTGTCCTTGCTCCGTTTCGAATGTCGAGATCATTGACTTCTGTCGAAAGAGGATATGTCATGTGCGGTTAGGATGGCCAATCCTAGTCGAGACAAAGCCAGGCTCTCTGAGGGAAGTTGATGTAGCGAGGTCTTGTGCCACTTCATTATGCTCAAGCCGGCAAGTCCTCATCTGGTATAGAGTCTTCAGGTCTGGTTCAAAGTAGCTCAGGGAAGCCTCGATCCTTAAGTCGTGTCCTTTCAGCAGCAAGCAAGATGCGGATCCTTGTGTCGAGAATAACAACATAAGGCTCCAGCTGCTTCGCCAATTCACAATGCACATATGACATCAATGAGAGGAAAGTCAAAGTCAGCGGCGTTGGATCTGGGCACTGCGGCCTTTTCTTGCCGTTCGTCACTAGTCTGAGTCGATTCCTTCCCTGCAGATGAGGAGATAACCGTTGAACTGTACTTCGCTCCGTTTAAGCGTGCATGGAGAACTTCATCACCATCCATTTTGAGGCCTGAAAGAGAACAGCACACCATTCCCACACCAGACAGAAAAGCAAGGCAAAGCTGAGAGAAACATAGCAAACATGCATGTAAGTGTTGGCTGGAAGAAGGGTTGCTTATGCTTTGTCAGCATACTAGTTCGCACTAAACATGTCAAGTACATTTCGGGACAGGTGCGTGATACATGACTACCCACCAAAAAGAGTTTGAGTTGTGGTCTTGACAACAAATGGTACTTAATCTACACCTCAAGCTGTATTGGTGATACGTGCCTTGAAAGTGGTTGCCCTTGAACATGCATGCCTGGAAAGCGAAGCGGGAGGGTATATCTAGCGACATGTGCCTACTTAAGACTTAGACTGGTGTGCAAGGGAGAAGGAAGTGACACATTATGAGAGATAACACACTCACCTCTAACGAAATTTTGAACAGTTTGGAATACAAACTATCCATTAAAAAAGTCAAATCTCGCCCACGCGGCCATCTTTCGTGCGGGGGCGAGGTAAAGAGGAAAGCCTGTCATGGCACACAGACGCGGAACATGTGATTGGAGTTTGCGACACCTAGCGATGGCCTATTAGTGATGCGGAGAAAACACCCGCGAGAAAATGGCTGCGCGGCGAAAGCGGACCTTTTTAATGGATAGTTGTATTACAAAATCTTCAATATTTTGTTAGAGTGTGTTATGCTCTTCCTAGATAATTGACGGACTTCAAACTAACACAGGCAAAGTTTTCATGGGCGATCAAATTTTGTAGTTTTTATTTGAGAAGGAAAAACCCATTTGCTTCTTAGTGAGGTCGCTTATTAGGCCGAAAGTATGAGTAGTCCTGTTACCTGCGCTTAGTTCATGGAAGAAAGGATGAAATTTGGCAGGATGATACTTTAGGGAGAAGAGAATTTTTCATTCGCGGCGAGGTTACACGCTGACCATAAATTGAGCATTCAAGGTCAAGGTCTCAAGGTCAAACGTTCAGATAGCCTAGAATATTGTTAGGAAAAAACTAACTTGGTACATATAAATTTTGAATACTTGCACTTGAATACAAGATATTTCGATGCAGGACGATGCTTTTTCGATAGATGCCACTTTTTGCATCCGGCGGTTAACGCTGGTAAATGACCTTGAGAGGTCCAAGGTGCTACATCAGATACTAGAAAATATCAGCAAAACTACCTTGTGTACATGGAATTCGTACTGCACTTGAAACAGAGGATATTTCAATGGATGGCTGGGTTTTAAACAAGCGCGGTATACACCAGTATGACCTGAGCAGGTCAAGGTCATATCAGCCCTACATGGAATAGTCTTATCGGATTCCCTTTGCACGTTGTATGGAGTTTATGTGTACGATGAGCGGTTTATATTTCTGTATCCTCTAGGCTGCTTGAACAACTTACCTTTCAATCCTCAGGTGCGGATAACCGGTCATAGACGACCATTGTGACCCTCCCACGTGATGGTTGCAGTGTTCGAACATGGGAACAAATGTGCCTCTGTGGTACACAAATGCACTGCATACCTTCAGGTTTTTGTACTGGCAATTTGACACCAGCGATGTGCTATTGGCAGTGACGAGCTTCGCACATTTACAACGCGCAGGCAGCTTTTCTTGGCACAACATTTGATGAGGCTCTTCTGCAGGCATTGGGATCACACTATGTAGTGTGATCCAGATTGGTTGGCCAGACTGGACTGGAGTGCATCATTTGATCATCCAAAGGCGGATCCGGGGGACATTGGACGTCTTCTGTTGTCACTCGTTAGCCCAATACTGCCGCTTGATATACAACAGCGGCGAAGGTAAATTGCTGATATAGACTGTCCTGTGGATAAAGAGAAGGCAATTTCGTAGTGCATACTGACAGGTGTTCTGGTTTGATTCCATCAATTTCCATTACAATTCCGGACTTTTAGTATCTTCGATTAAAACTGGCTCCTGAAGGTTGGGGGTAATGTGCGACTGCTTGCACATCGTCGGAGGAAGAATTTTGTGGCGCGCCTCATTGACCGGACTCGAGTCAGCAGGTTCTGTCGTACAACTTTCACCGTTTAAAGCGTTCGGGATCGGTACGGAAGTACGGTGAATGCGGTGTCAATTTGGACGAATGGGTGGGGCTCACAACAAGTAGGAGGAATGTCTGGTGTCAATTCGGGACTAACAAGTCCCATGCATGCCAGCGGTACGCTTCCGTTTGTTGATGAATGCTGAGTTGTGTGCGAACCAGTCAAAGCATGGAGCAGAGGTATAGCACCGTGACCTCGATACAACCGGAGTTTTCACAGACGTATTTTAGGGGGTAAATTTTGAAGTCTTCGCTGAACCACAGAGCGACCTGAGATGTTTGCGTCAGTGTGAAATTCAGGCTGCCAGAATTTGGTTTGCGTCATGAGGCTCCAGAATTTTTGGTGAAAATTTCCGAATAAAGATGATACGCAGCACATAGTGTGCTACGATCTTATCTGGATGGCTTTATAGTCACTCTGGTATGTACAGTACTGGCTACAGAACGATCGAGTAGTCATGCCTCTTCTGCTTTCAGGAACTTGTGCATAACTGCGTACCAGTTCCGCCCCGGTTCCGAATGTAGTATACCTGGGTGGCGTGCAGACCGTGCCAGACTATTTCTGTTTCGATTGGCGCAAATTCAATCTAGTCTCCCGCAGACTGCTCGGAAATTTTTCGGCAGTCCGGTTGACCTTGCGCATTGCTTTGCATAGCTGGTCAAGGGATAGTATGTATTCACATAACAAATATCTAACTCTGCTGACATCGCTGCTGGTTTGATATATGGGATGAAAACTTGGTTGGCTATGACACTGAAGAGTCTTCCGCGCGCCTTTGGGTTTCAAATGATGTAAGTATTACTGGCGCCATAATGAACGTTGCAGCTTGGTTTGGCTGGCTCTTGATTGCCATGCGAACTAGCAGGAACTTTAACGAGGTTGATTTCTTTCCGATCTTCAAATTTTCGAAGTTGGTTAAAGATGGCAGGAAATGGTACAGGGTTTTCAATGTCCTGAAGAATTCCTCCATATTTCCCTATTTTGATGTTTAGATTAGTGACGTTAAGAGTTGCTGTGAATATTTCAAAATGCTTTTTCTGTTCTAGTAGTTTGATTTTTGAATCTTGTATCGCATGCTTGGTTTCTCTTCTTCGGTTTTGGTGTAGATGGTGAGTTTTGTTGCGTTTAATCGGCTCATGGATTGAACGGCTCCACATGTCGTCAGTAGCATTTGGACATAGTCGTTTATACCTGGTCTTGTCCCAAGTTTTTCCAGATGTTCGCTCAAGTTTAGCTACAAGAGTCGTCTGGGGGACAGTCTCTGCTAAGGGGTCACTAACTCAGCACGTCCACTTCGAATGGGTTGCCCATTTAATAATTGGTCTGATATAGGGCCTTCCAAAGATGCTGCCAGAACCTCTGTTGTGCACGGCGTAAGCTTGCTCGTGATGGTCGCTTCTCACAGTGCTAAACGTCGCCTGCATAATATCTGTTCTTGAATTCCGTTGATGAGCCCGCGCCCTGGCGATCCAGCTAACATCCACTGAGTGAAGGCTTTTTAGGACTTTTCGAAAGCCCCACGCGCACCGCCTGAATCCTTCACACATTTTTCTCGTTGTTCGTTGGCATTGGTCGACAGGCAGCCAAGAGAATTTGCGTTCGTTGTTTTAGTACACCTACCCATTTCGCGCAACGAAATGAAATTCCTCTCGGATGATTGGGGGTAGGGTTTGCATGTCCGGCTTGCGTGCACGGCAGGCTCAGCGGGCATAGTTGTGATGGTCGGCAAGAGAAAGGAAGAACGGATTAGATCTTGTAGAACGGCGACGTAGAGTTTGAAGTTTCGTTGCTGTGAGGCCCGACATACACCAAAGTAGGATGTTGATTTCATGATAAGGTGGACTAGAAATAAAATGTCGGGCTTTTTTGCGACATTTCTCTCTACGCCAGATGGCCTTCATTTCATCGTTCATCCTCCTCGCAGCTTGTTTAAAAACGGCAATCGTGCGAGTAGGTTTCACAAGCAGTAGCCTAGTGTGACTTGATGGCAGATACCTAGTCCGTTTGAGATGACTAGCACGGAGGAAGGAGTCGGCGACACCCACTGTTGCTAGTTGCGAGTTTGTGCTATAGCCTTCAGTCCATCCTTGCGAATTAGGCAGGATATCACCGCAGGAGTTCTCCCAACACAGCCATTTCGGGTGTGAAGTCCACCGCATCACACGAAAAGTTTTCACGTCGGCCTAACGTTCCGGTGTAGAATGCCTTGCATGAATTTGCATTTACGCGCGCTAAATCGTTGATCACCAGTGACAAGGGGGAATCTGTCCGGGGTTTAGATACTCCGTTGCTTGCGGCGAATCCACATCGATAGGCATGCTTCAACCATATAGGCCGGGTTAGTCGAACTTTTCGTTGAAAAGGGGAGCATGACGCTGTGATGGACACGTCTATGATTGGATCCTGGACTGCCGGTTGGCATGGTATGGCGCCAAGCCGACCTGAGAAGCGTGTCGCAAGTCATGTGAATGTCGGATTAGTGACGTAACCAGGCCTGCTGCCTCACCAACGCATTCTGTATACATTTGAACGGTTCATAAGCACGTTCACATGTTGGTTCTATCCTAACTTGTACATGTTTAACAGTCGCATCTGAGGGGTGGAATGGTTGCGGTATGGTCGGTAGGTGGCGCTTGAGCAGGATACATAGGTGGAGCAGTCACACGGGGCCTTTCCTCACCCTGGCGCATTCTCACAACGTTTCCTAGGAAGCGAGGTGTGTGTTATAGTCGAGAGAAATTTTCGGCAGATCCGCGATGCCCACGGATGGTGTTTCGTGTAACCGCGGATAAAATTTACTAGTTATGACAGCTCTATGGAAATTCCAAAAGCGCATGGCTTTTCATTCCAGTGTGTATACGGGTAATTCTTCTCAACGACCTCAAAGAGGATTCCTGAACGTGACAGTATGTTATTGTGTTTTTCCCCTTGTACCTTTTTGACCTTCTATAGTGACTGTAAAATTATGCTAATTCGGTTCAATATGCAGCTTTCATCCCTGGGAAGGTGCTCTATAATGATTCTTGTACGTTATCTAAAAGTCAAGTCGTAAAAGTATCAGTCAGGAGAAGGGTGTCCACAACTCCTGACAAAACGATGCATTAAAGAATTCACATTTATAATTCATAGGTTTCTTCACGTTTCCTATTATATGGAATTTTAAAACCCTTGTATTTTCATTAATTCCTTCAAATATTTCATGCCAGACTAACATTATGTTGAAGTACAAAGTAATAAAAGAGGGAAAACACAATTTTTGACGCTTAATTTGACCTTTTGACCTCCAATTTGACCTTAAAGGTCACATGCCATTTTTGGTAACCGGTGTGATTCTGACGCCTGGACCATTAGTGAATGACTTTCTAGCAGCGGTTGCAGATTTGAAACAAAAAATGCTATCAAAAGAGTTTTTTTTAGGGCATATTTCCTGGGCTTGGCGCTTGCTGACTATAAGGAGGTATATATCGGAAGGAGTTTATACTTGCATAAACTATAGTTCTGTTTTGAAGTATAATGTATGGACATCAAAAAAGACAAAAACATAATGCTAACGCAAAATACATCTTTTTGTGTTTCATTTTTTCACATCTTCCTTTATGGAGAAGGAAACGTGCTTGTAGATATGTGAACGAGCGAACAAGGCGATGAACGCATTTTTTAGCTTAAGAACATTAATCATTTATTACTTCATGGATTTTATTGGCATGGCTGCACATTGATTGATATAAACCATAGACCTTTCATCAATATCTTATTTTATTTATTTACATTTTTTTAACGCTAACTATTATTTGATACATTTAAGACTTATTTATACTCATGATGTTATTAAGACTTTTGAATGAGTTTTATATCTCATAGTAGTTTCGATAGATCTTTTTTTGTAATTGTTATGATGATGGCTTACATTTGCCCATAGAGACTGTACAAAGCAGCATGGGAATGTGGACAAAACACAAATCCACATCAATGCGGACACTGTCCGAACTGCTGCAGGCTGTAAACAGAATGCTTACATACTACCAGCCAGGACAAGAATACATTCCTTTTTTTCCTATTCCGACAAAATTTCACTCCATTGTTCATTTATGATTCATTTACATTGTCTCATTAGCACATGTGTCTATAGCTAATTGACATTGATTGGCAGAACTACCTATAAAACAGCAAGAGTGGGAGAAATCCAGAAAGCATGGAATATGACATGCGGGTTATGCCATCCCACTGAAGGTTGCCAAAGCTTCCAGGCATTGCCAGTGATGTAAGCGCAATTTTTATAACATTATCGACTCCTGAATAATTAAGCAAGGTGACTAGCTCATGCAAACCTAACTTGAATATGTGTTTTCTTCATACGTGCAGTACTAAGTAGGCGGGCTTATTATAGCAAAGAGGACATCATACTCGGAGCCCAGAGCTGGAGGATGACCAGCTGGTCCACTCGATGAAAGTGGCAAGATCCAGAGTGAGCGTCGAGTAACAGAAGGCGTATGAGGGAAAGAGATAAACGAACATGCATCTTCCGTCGACCATGCTCAACTTTGTTTCAGCGAAAAATGCCAGAACATGATTAGGCAATATCAACTACAAGAAAGTCCCCATCATGGAACGTGTTTTACCGATATTCGGCAACGTTATGCAAAGATTGCTATGAGCTACAGAGCGATGTGAAGTCTTTGAGCTGATCTTTATCATTCTTCCCCCTTAAAATGGTCTCTTTAGCTCCTTAAAAAAAAAAAGTATTTATTTCGTGTCACACTGAGCTTCATTGTTTGTTTGTTTTCAAACAGAATGCTTACAAAGCAGATCTTGATTGTTACGAGGCCCGGCTGGGTTCCTACGGGTTCGTGTGGAGATGCAGAAGGCCAGAGAGCATCGAAATCCTGAGCGATAAGAAGTCGGCAGCATCCGCAACTCATTTACTTCAATACCGGATGATCTATATTGAATTCCAATCGAAGTAACTCTCAAAACATCAATATGTGAGTTGAAATATGCATTCATTCCAACCTCATAATCCATCCTTTGGTTTTTATTGTGGAATTAATGCGAGTTCAAAAATAATCGTTTGTTTTTCCTTTTTCAATGCCTTTTTGCAGCGATCTATAGAGCGCATTTGGGTTGGGGGGTTTGGGAGATGAGAAAACCCATAATCATATGCATGCCAGACCACTCACAGTTTCTCCAAGCCAAGCTGATTCACAAAAACATCAGTGAAGTATGCAATCTTATTGGTACCACCAATGATATTTCACCCTTGAATTACAAATCTCAAACGATAATCGGTGAACTGCACGTTTGGTTTATTTTGACAACTTTTTAATTGTTTTTATCCTCATCAAACAATATATTCAAGATGCAACTTCATGGAGCCAGATGAAGGTGATCATCCCGCTTGGGTCGCTTTAGTTTTTTGCAATTGTCTGTTTTTTAAGTGTCGATGTTTCAAGCAAGGTTTTGCATCGATGCTTTAAGTCATCAAATGGAGATATTCTCGTTTATAAGGATGGAACTCAACAAAGCGTTGATCGGATTGCTACTGCAAATGGGAAGCAGGAGAAGGCGACGTTTCTGGCGTTTACTCGTCAGAGCAATGGCCTTGGAACGTAGCCTTCTCTGCTTTCCACGTGGGTTAGCATACTTTGATCGTTGTTTGTTGATCACCATTGTTCCTACTTTTTATGAATGCAGAACAGCTTTCATGATTTAAACTAGTTTCTCGCACTCTAATTCTCACTTGCAATCGATGCATTCTCAACTGTGACTTCATACAAGGGATTTATCCACAGTTGGTTGAACTGTGGTTTTGTTTTCACCATTGGTGTATGTTATTTATGCCCTTTTTAACGCTTTTTAGCTATTTATCACCATGCTATGTAGTTTTTTTTGTTGAAGTCTTACAATTCGTTTTATTTGTTGCAGTCTGCTATATCAAGGCTGGCTTGAAGGAGCAGAATCTCAGGTAAACGACCTCAGGGTGGATGCCACCCATCAAGGTGGGCCAAAGCCTCGAGAGCTATCGCCAGTGATGTGGTTTCTTAATCTATTGGGTTTAATCAACTTTCACGATCTTTGTTCCAAATAAATTTCTTCATTTTCAACCAACTTTTTCAAACAAACATGTGTAGCAATTTGATTGAAGATATATTGCTGTGCTTGTGGATTTATCGCAATGGTCTTTTGTGAGTTGGGATGAAAGCTATTTGAAAATGCATTTTATGTCTTCACAAAATCTCTGTGTTAATTAAATTCATCAGCTGTATTGTTTTATTTTTCATGGAGACATCAAAGAATTGTCTGCTCAGGTACATCAGCTAATTCAATGATATGGGAAAGAATAAAAACAACGGGACCAGTGCTTCATGTACTACACCTAACTCCTCTGTCCCCCCAACACCTCGCCCCTCGGCAATTCGCACCACACCTTGCCCCTATGCCTGGGAGAATTGTCTTTCTGTCTCTGTGCAATCAATTCTTCCCTCCTGTTTTTTTAACCTGGTAACCAGGGGGCTATCATCTGTATCTGCATCCTCACCTGTGGTCAAATGTACCCTCCAAATACTTACACATGCTTCCCTTCATTTCAACCTGTTACTTTACCCATCTATTATCCTGTGGATGGCCTTCCATGTTTGCTGTCCTTTGACTCTTTCCGATCCTAAACATTCTATCTTGTATTTATGAAAATTGGGGATGAGGGTGGGTGGTTGGGAAATGACAAATAATTGCATTCCCAAATTCATATAAAACACATGCCCCCCAATTTTTATTTTGGAAGAGAGGAGGAGGTGCATGATCCATTGATGTTGAGCTTTACACAGCAGACTGTCCAGCAACCCGTTGCGTCAGGAGAATACATCTGGTGATTCATTAACTCGAAAAAAGGTGGAATACGTCCACCTGGCTGAGCAGTGGAAATTATCATCTTTTGAGTACATACCAAGTTTTTGGAAGCTAACAGATCTCAACACTACATACAAGACACTTTGCACTGGAGGTTGGATGGTACCCAGCGGACGAAAACAAACCTATAAAGGGTGGAAGAGCTCTTGGTGAGCCAATCGGCCATCACATCTGGTGCGTCAACTGCGTCCTGATGGACTGTCCCTCGCTACAGTGGGTTACCTTTTAGCTAGGAAGTTGGTGGCCAGGATTTGCACTCCACCACCATAAACAATTACTCCGCTAAACAACAAAATTGGAGTGTGTTGGGGTGGTGCTGAGTGTCGTCTACCAGAGGCGGTTCCCTCTGGTTAACCTGAGGTGGTTCCCTTTGGGGTACATGCCTGGAAATGTCCGGATCTTAAGAGACAACGGGATGGGCCAGGCATCTGCTGGGGACTGGCACGACGGAGCTCCTGCAGTCTGGTGGACAGTGTACACGACAAGCGATGAGGGTGTGGGGCGAAATAGTTCCTCGATGCGTATGTGTGTGTGTTGTTATGTATGTATTATGAATGTGGTAACATTTTTCATTAAAAACTTGTTATGTTGGAGAGCTATGAAATCGCAAATAAAAAGGAAAAGGCTTCCAACAGGCTTTTCACTTGGAGGAAAAAGTCTAGCTAAATATCAATAATGTAGTTAAACTATCATTCCTTAATACGATTCCATACTAAGAATACCCACCATTCAATCGTTTGCATCATCATACACAAATTAATCACCATCTGGTCCACTTTAAATTCCAAATGGTATCGGTGCAATCGTTCCAAATGTGATGGCAAGATATGTAAAGGACGGAAGGAGAGAACGAATGAGCATCAAGGATAGAGATAATTGTGCTGGTTATATGACACATTAAAGTAATTAAACACTACCGAGGTACAACATGGGCCAGATAATCTGGTCATTGGTATGCCAATGAAAATAGGTATTATTGGATTGTTCTATGAGCAAGCATTGCCTTTTCATGACTTTAAAGCTCCACAAGTCACTCGCAACAGGCGGATGTCCACGGATTCGAGCCCCCAGCTCGAACGCACGGCGTGGCGAAATGGAGGCGTCGTACTCTTGCCCCCTTCGCACCGCATGCGGTCTCCGCGCTCTCTGACCCCGCGTAAGGTCGACGATGGGCCTCAGCTGATCTCTCTCATGGTCCAGCATACAAA
>CM068953.1:1965537-1981523 GCA_035128595.1 Eptatretus atami
GGGATCTGAGCTAATCCTATACTTAGTAGTCCAATAAGGGCCATTTCCGTAACAATATATATGTGTGTATATATGAATCAAAAAGTATCTGCAATATATTTTATTTCAATAACATAACTACAATTGAGCATGTACAAGAGAATCATTTTTTAGCTCGCCTGTTCGAAGAACAGAGAGCTATAGCGATACCCCCGGTGTGAGAGATCAGCATCAGCGTCAGCGTGACGTGAGCGTAGCGTGAAAATGTTAAAGTTTTTGGTGCAAAGTTATTTTTTTTTCAAATGTTTTTATTCTACCACACTATTTTTATACGCCATATATATATATCGGGTTATTATGTGATACCCCGGTCCGTCCGTCCGTTCCTGTCCGCACTCTAACTCCCAAGTTTTCAACTTCACGTTTCATAATTGGTACTAGGTACAGACTGTGGAGACGGTGTGTCGCACATACGTTCGTCATCTAAAGTGGTTGCCATGGAACCAGGATGCTGTTTCCATCCTTCCGTCCGCACTCAATCCCAATTTTCAACTTTCACGTTTAATTTGGTACATAGTACAGGGACTGTGAGATGGTGTCGCGACATACGTTCGTTCATCTAATGGTTGCCATGGCAACCAGGATGCTGTTTTCCATCCGTTACTCTCTGCACTCTAAATCCAAAGTTTTCAACTTTCACGTTTCATATTGGTACATAGGTACAGACTGTGGAGACGTTGTCCGAACATACGTTCGTCATCTAAAGTGGTTGCATGCAACCAGGATGCTGTTTTCCATCCGTTCCTATCCGCACTCTAACTCCAAAGTTTTCTACTTTCACGTTTCATATTTGGTACATAGGTACAGACTGTGGAGGACGTGTGTCGCGACATACGTTCGTCATCTAAAGTGGTTGCCATGGCAACCAGATGCTGTTTTCCATCCGTTCCTGTCCGCACTCTAACTCCCAAGTTTTCAACTTTCACGTTTCATATTTGGTACATTAGGTACAGACTGTGGAGATGGTCGTGTCCGCACATACGTTCGTCATCTAAAGTGGTTGCCATGGCAACCGGATGCTGTTTTCCATCCGTTCCTCTCTGCACTCTAACTCCCAAGTTTTCAACTTTCACGTTTCATATGGTACATAGTACAGACTTGGAGCGGTGTGTCGCGACAGCGTTCGTCATCTAAAGTGGTTGCCATGGCAACCAGGATGCTGTTTTCCATCCTTCCTATCCGCACTCTAACTCCCAAAGTTTTCTACTTTCACGTTTCATATTTGGTACATAGGTACAGACTGGGACGTTGTGTCGCGACCTACGTTTTCATCTAAAGTGGTTGCCATGGCAACCAGGATGCTGTTTCCATGTAGTAGCACAATTCTGTATATACCTTGTCTGTTCGGGCGATATTGTGGCCACTTGTCTCTTGTTACTGATTACAATATATAAATACATATATTGCTTTAAAATTATTTGGATCAGACTTCACTGCAATGCTTTATAAAATTATTAATTATTAGATGAGTCTTTTAAAAACGATAAATGTATAAACAGGCGAGCATTGGGTGGCTTTGACACCACTCGGTTTTCATGTTGTCCCCTCCTTTTCAACACACTTAGTCCATCGGTTCATAAGTTTCTGTATGCCCTCAGAAAAAAAAACTGTTTTCGGCTGAGTGACGAGCCACACATGCACCGCTGCTTTCACTTGTTGGTCACTGGCAAAGTGACGGCCTCTTAAAGCGTCTTTGAGTGTACTAAACAGGTGAAAGTCCGAAAGGGCCAGGTCAAGACTTTAGGGAGGATGCTCCAACACCTCAAAGTTCAATTGCCGGAGGGCTTCCTCATTATGGGTGGCAGTGTGTGGATGGGTATTGTCCTGCTGCAATGCAACACCTTTTGACAGTCGCCCTCGTGTTTCCATTGAATAGCTGGTTTCAACTGGAACCGGAGCATTTCACAATAAGGACACGTTTACCGCTGTGCCCCCCTCTTTATAGCGTTCCAAAATTGGGCCTTGTGAGTCCCAAAAAGTGTAACATCACTTTTCTGGCTGATGGTTGACGTTGAATTTCTTGTGATTGGTGATGGATGTTTCACTTCACACTCTGGTGTTTGCTCTCTGACTCGTAATGGTGGATCCACATCTCGTCTCCAGTGACAATGAGATTCAAAAAAGCATTCCCTCATGATGAAAGTGGTTCAAAAGGGTTGGCAGATTGTCACATGGTTGCGCTTGTGCTCCTCTGTGATTTTTTGGAACCCATCTTGCAGAAACTTGATGAAAGCCAAGTTGGTTGTTGTTGATTTCATGTGCAAAAACCATGACTGATGTTCAGATGTTGCACCATTTCGTCAATAGTCGACCGTCGGTTGTCCAGAACAATGGCCGCGACTCGTTCAATGTTTTCCTCGTGTGGACGTTGATGGCGTCCAGATCATTCATTGTCAGTGAAACTTGTGCGACTGTTTTTGACCATAGTAATCTGATCAACATACTCCACTGTGGTAAAGCACTGTTCCCATATTGTGCTGAAATTCTGCAATGGATTTCTGCTCCAGGTACACCTTCAGCCCACAAAATCGGATCACTGCACGTTGCTCTCTTCTTTGGTGCAAACGGACAGCGGAGCGTTCATGTTAACTCCATTATGACACAACTACTGACTGCTCAAGGTTGAAACTGCTTCACAATGGTGCAGACAGTTTGTGCTTGTACCTGCAAGTGCAATAATCAATGCAGGCAACACAACACAGTTTTAATAATCATTGCGGATACTTTTAGACTCCCCGTGGTGTGTGTGTGTGTTGTGTGTGTGTGTGTGTGTGTTGTGTGGTTATATGTATATATATATATATATATTATATATTATGTATTCTTCTTGATATTTCAGCTTTTTTCACTTGGAAGTTGTGGGTTACGATATGTAAATAAAGGTGGAAAAAGTATGATTTAATGCAATTAAATTCCAGGCGATAATGAAGGTAACAAAAGGTGAAAATTTTGAAAGCGGGGGTAGACTTTCTATCGGCACTGCACAAATATAGATATAGACAAGCCGGTAGGCGACATGGGTGGTCGCTATATAATTGCATACTAGTCATACAGTTTTTCAGATCGGGCTGAAAATGTTGACAAAAGGTGATTATAGTGCACATAAAAGCACGGAAGCCGATTTTTATTTTCGAAAAAAAAAAATATATAAATATTTTTAGGATTTTTCAAAGAATTCAAAGTCCCGTTGCTACGCAACGGTGGCTCCATAGCAACGGTGCTCAAAAACGTACAACTAGATCCTAGTATTGAACCTACCAGTCAAGTTTCATCAAAATCGGTTGACTCCGCTGGCCTCCAGAGCTGTTCATTACTACATACAGACAGACGGAAAACCTGAGAATAACGGTAGTCTAGCGACCACCCAATATGTATATATTGTGTGGCGGGCCGGGTCCGGTGGCGAGAACGACCGCTAGGTGGGGGAGTTACGTCGTCTCCCACCAGACTCCCGGAATTGTAGGCCGTCGCTCACGGATAACTCCGTGAGGCGGCGGATCACTTAACCGACCGTGGACGCCAATACCTCCACCGCGTAGCGTAGGGTCTTTTGTGAAAACCAATTTACCTAATTAACCATGCGGTGTCGTCTACCGGGGAACCACGCCCTCGGCACGTCTTGCTCAAACCGCGGTCACTCTACCGACTGCGGTAGAGTTCCGACTACTGACTACCAACTCCGGTTCAGGTGCAGTCGAGCAACTGCCAAAGCCGTGCCGGCTAGGATGAACAGATTAACGGGAACAAAGACCCAGCTAAAACTCAAGGTCGGAACCATGCTGACCAATGAAGGAAAAGACGAAAACGAACTGGGAACATTTCTACAATAATTTATTATAATAAACGAGGAAATGTATGTGGCACAGAAACATTTATTGGTGTTATGCAGGCAAAGAAAGAAGATGTGGTCGACAATTTACAGCAACTTACAAGTAGATACAGAGCAGACTTACGTGGGAATACAGGCAAGATTTACAATGATCGAAAACACTTATACAGTTTCTACTTATTAGACTGGCGCCACACACTCAGACACACACTCAGACCACACTTGGACAAAATAAACCAGTTGAAGGCAAAGGACTTTTGCAGCCAGGGAGGGAGGCGGGCTGAGGTCACAGTTCTTTCGAGTACCTGAGTCTCGGGGAAGGAATGCTCCGTGGTGCGGCACCTGCCAACGGTCGTGCAGTCAGGTCCACAGCCGCCCGTGTGGAGTTTGGGTCTGTGGAGAGCTCGAGTGGGCCGGGACCAGTAGTTGGGGCGACGTGACGGAGCCAAGCAGCAGGAACCCCTTCGTTTTCCAACCAACTCCGCCCTCCAAGCACAGAACGAACGACCCCCAAAGAACTGAACGAACGACCCCCAATGAACTCAACGAACGACCCCCAAATAACTCAACGAACGACCCCAAAGAACTCAACGAACGACCTCAAGAACTAAGAGGATGGTGTCGTGGTTTATAGACCCTCCTCAGGGGAGGGGCCTTGGTGAAGCTGACGTCACTGTCCGCATTGATTGGATGGGGCTCCCATGGGTCCGCCCTTTCTGGGCGGGCCTCGGCCAGGCACCGGCGAGCCCGCCACTCCACACGTGTGGACTCGTCAAGAAAGAGTTGGAGCATTTGGAGAAGCCGAATAGAACTGCGACAGCGAAATTCTGTCTCGGAAAACGAGCCTCCAGAGACAACAGGTGACCGTGGTACGTTGTGCCAGCGAACCGGAGGCTGCAAGCGCTCGGTACCGTGGATCGCAATGGAGGATGGGATATAAAAATTATTACCCTAACTAAAAAAACATCGCAACGCACCCTTCGATTTCCCACTAAACAGAAGAGGGTTCTGTCTACACATATACTAACGCATAACTGACTTGGGACACCTGTATGTTTATGCGTAAGGTTCCTGGAACCGTAACAATATATATTATATTATACATACACAAGCAGTAGGCGACATGGGTGGTCGCTATATAATTGCATACTAGTCATACAGTTTTTGACGGATCGGGCTGAAATTTTTGACAAAAGGTTGATTATAGTGCGCATAAAAGTGCGGAAGCCGATTTTTTATTTCGAAAAAAAAAATATAAAAAAATATTTTTCGGATATTTTTCAAAAATTCCAAGTCCCTTGCCAGGCAACGCGGTGTCCATAGCACGTGCGCTCAAAAGCAACAACTAGATCCTGGTATGAACCTACCAGTTAAGTTTCATCAAAATCGGTTGACTCCTCTGGCCTCCGAGACTGTCCATTACATACAACATCAGACAGACGGAAACCTGAGAATAACGGTAGAGTCTAGCAACCACCCAATATGTATATATATATAATATATATATATATTATATATATATATATATATATCTACACACACACACACACACAAATAGCGTAGACAACAGCATACCATGAGGCTCCCAAGTATGTAACCCGTGCAAACGTCAAAGCAATTAATTATATAAATAAAGAATTTGACTTCCGGTTCCGGGTTTGAGGTGACGGCTGTTTCTCGAGGTCTCTGCCGACTTTCTCAAGTTAAGTTTCCCGTCCTTATTTGTCCTGTTTTAACTGTTTATTTTCTCACCTACATGTTTACTGTGTGTTCAAGTTGGTTTTGTTTCAAAATCTGCTATTTTGTAGTTTCGTCTCACCTTGTTCTATCCTTTTCTTTGAGCCTACCCGTTTTCCCTTCTAGGTGTACGATCGTTTTTATTTGTTATTCTTCCCTGTTACCTCAGTTCCTATCTTCCCCACTTTTCCCACCCCAATCTATCCTCTAACGACGCACCTCTGTTTCATGTCTTTAAAATTTTAAAAATAACAAAAAACCAAAACCTTTCCCTCATCCTCGCGTACCTATTCCTCCTTCTTCTTATTCTCCTTCATACCTTGTCTAAAAATTCCAACCTTACAGCGTTTTCTCTCCATTCTCTTATTCCCTTTATTGCATCCATCATAATGTCTCCAATCACATCTCTGAACTAAAATTTTAAAACCCCAGTTTTCTGATGAATGTTCACTTTCCATCAACCATTCTTTTTTTTTCCAACTTCAGTGCCAACTCGCCACTCTCACCCCTCCCTCTCAAAGCAACCATCCACATCCTTCCCCCTTCAACCGTCCCCTCACCTTTCTCAAAAACTCCCCTTCACCTTCTCCCTCCAATCCCCCCCTCACTCCCCTTCTCTTATTTGCCCCCCCACCCCCCTACATCCACAAAGCTGCCCTCTTTCCTGCCCTCTCTCCTCCATTCATCACTCACCTTCTCCAATCTCAACTGCCCTCTGACCCCTCTCTTATTACTCCCTACTGTACCTCAACACATCACCACAGAGCCTTTCCTCCTCCTCTCCGTACCTCCCCAAGCTCTTCTGCAACCCCCATATTCTTTCAACAACTCTCCTTACCTTCCCCCCTCTCCCCTTCCCTCCCCCCTCCCCTGCACCAAGGCTCCTCCCCTCCCTTTTCATTAATATGTGGACCTCAACATCTGGGGCCTTCTCTCAAACCTGACATCTTTCCATACAGGTTGCCACTGACAAACCAGACATAATCTGTTCAACAGAACTTTCCTCCTTCAAGACATCTCTGACTCCCAAGTATCTTCTCTCTGGTTACTCCCTCCTCCAGTATGACAGACTGAGCCTCGTCCTGGTGGAGGAGTTGCTCGCTTCATCAAAGACTCCATTCCTCACTCTCCATGCACTGCCCTCACTCTCCCACACTCCCAGGATACCTTTGGCTACGGCTTCCCCTCCACTCCTCACTATTCGAAAACATGGACCAACTTCTTTTTCTCATTCAAACTTCTCTTCTTCATATGTGGCGACTGCAATTGTCATCATGCCAGTTGGCTAGGTGTGGGTACCTCTCTACCTGTCATGGGCACATCAGCAAAGATTCTGCGACCATTGGGACTGACTCAATTGGTCAACTCCGACCAGATCTCAACAAACGGTACTCCATCTCTTCTGGATCTAGTTTGACAATTTCGCCTGACCAATATCTACTGTTCTTCTCCCTCCAATCGGTTCTTCTGACCACGTCCTTGTCAAGTGGACATCTCTCTGGCTATTATCAGAAACCACTTCAGCGCTTCAAGTCTGGCATTTCACTCAATGCCGACTGGCATGGATTCAAGCAGCCATCAACTTCTAGACTGGTCTCCCATCGGTACTTTCTCCAACATCAACTCATCCTGAATCTTTTGAAGAAACTTGCCCTCCCTCATGCACAGAATTTATCCTCTCTGTCTTCAGTTGTCCTCCCCTTCCTCCCGTCCTTGGTTCACTGAAGCTTGTGGCGAGCAGTTGTCCTGAAACAACTTGCCTTTGCCTCATGGAAACAAACCAACTGAGGTAATCTCAGTTCCTTCCACCAAGCTTGGAACAAGGTGTGTATCTACCTCAGGAGACCAGAAAACAACATCTTGCTAAGCTCAAGTCTGAACTCTCAAACCTCTCTCCCTCCTCCAAATCCTGGTGGCATCTAAATCACATCTTTTCTGGTGTAAGTTGCCCCTCCATCCCCTCCTTACTCAAATGGCCGCACTGCTGTTATACCGCACGTGAAAAAGCTGATGCCTAAACCATGTTTGCATCGAAATCTTGTGTCCAAAACCAATTGCTTCCTGTACCTGACCTATGACATGACGCTGACCATGTATTATATGCCATCACATCATCTCCAAGCTTGGAGGTGTCTGTGTGTACTCAACCTTTTCGCCTGAGTTTGAAGCCCATGGTCACAAATCAACAAAGCAGAATGTTCGCGATCCAATTTCGACCTATTGTGGGCTCATCAGGGCACACACGCTAATCGTTTATTTGTGACATGTTAGGCTCATAAAAACGTCTGAGCTTGAGCTGTATCGCTTGGGTTAAAATGTCGACGAGCTATAGAAACGTCAGATTGTTCTTGAATGCAGATGATGTGTGTGCACCATCCTTTGATGGATGTTGTCAGGTTCTCGTCTGATGGCTTGCTTGTACTTTTAAAAGATCAGATGCGGATCCGGATCCACACCAAAAACGAATCAGTTCGTCCTTGTCACACACCCAACCTGTCCACAACATTTCATCCGGACCTCCACACTTTTGAGACATCCTGTACACAAACGACAAAGCCAGGAAGGTAAAACATCACCGCTTCACCTTCAATGATGGAGGTTAATACCTTTCACAAATATCAGAGTGGTCACCAGTTCGTGAAAAGACTTAACCAAAACGTTGTCAGTCACTCACGAGAATGTTGTCAATTAACTTAGAGCTTAGACCGCAGAGTGGAGCAATAGACATGCTGAGAGATACCGGCTTAATGTGATTAATAGACCTCATCAGTGCCGTTCCACAATGTAACCTTTTGTGCATTAACAAGTGTAATAGTTTGACTTTTGGAAATTCGAACATGTTGCCTCAGAGTAAAATTTCCACCTCGACGACACAAGAACCGTCGCTCAATTAACGGGCAATCACATGTTCTTAAAATGTAACTTCTTTTTTCTTGACTGTTCGACACATCGACGGGGCTTCACACAGTGGATCACGAGAGGTCCTGCAGATGCATTCCCCTTCGGAAGGTGGGAGTGCGGGCACAAGGCGAGAGGACAGGAAATGGGAGGCCAGAAGGGAATGAGTAGGAGAAAGGAGTTGCGGGCGCATTTAATGCCTTTTAAGCAGAGCAGCGAGCGTTGATGTTGCCACGAGAGGCGTACCGGGCATCCGGTCCACGAACCACAGCCATAATTCAAGTGGGTCATTTTCACCATGCAGTCATTTCTGCTATGCATCAAGATGTTTATTTGTTACGTCAGATAGTTCAATGTAACTACAATTCTAATAGCGCGTGTGCAAATTAATTACGTGTGTACCTTCGATTCCGTATCGTCTGGTTCCAGTGTCCCAAACAACCAATAATACGAGGACTCTGGACATAGTAATGCCAACATAACAGATTCCGTTGGAGAACCAAATCGCATTGAAGGACAGAGCTCTTCCATATTTTCCCATGCATCAATGATGGACTGAACCATTTTAGATCATTGTCTAAAACCAACTCCGCGACCAATGTTTCACGCCAAAACCACTCCGTGGCCAACGTTTACTCCCCAAAACCACTCCTGTGACCAACGTTTCGCCAAAACCACTCCGTGACCAAGTTCCACTCCAAAACCACTCCGGACCAACGTACTTTCCAAAACCACTCCGTGGGGGACCCCAAACGTTTAACTTTCCAAAAACACTCCGCGACCACGTTACTCCAAAACCACTCCGCGACCAACTTCACTCAAAACCACTCCGTGACCAACTTCACTCCAAAACCACACCGCGACCAACGTTCATCCAAAACCCCCGTACCAACGTTCACGCCCAAAACCACTCCTGAACCAACCGTTTACTCCAAACACTCCGTGACCAACGTTTACTCCAAAACCACTCCGTGACCAACGTTCACTCCAAAACCTCTCGCGAACATGTTCACGCCAAAACACTCCGTGGACCAACGTTATCCAAAACCACTCCATACCAACGTTACTCACCAAAACCACTCCACGACCAATTCACTCCAAAACCACTCCGACCAACTTCACTCCAAAACCACTCCGCTGACCACGTTCACTCCAAAACCACTCCGCGCCCAGTTCACTCAAAACACACCGGCCAACGTTTATCAAAACCATCCATGAGCCAACTTCACTCCAAAAACCCTCCCGGGACCAACGTTCACTTCCAAAGACCACTCCGTGACCAACGTTTACTCCAAAACCACTCCTCGACCAACGTTTATCCAAACCACTCACGTGACCAACGTTCACTTCCAAACCACTCCGCGCACAACGTTCACTCCAAACCACTCCGTGACCAACGTTCATCCAAAACCACTCCGTGACCATAGTTCACGCCAAAACCACTCCGTGACCAACGTCTACTCCAAAACACTCCGTGGACCACGTTCACTCCAAAACCACTCCGTGGACCCAACGTTTTACTCCAAAACAACACCGGGACCACATTCACTCCAAAACCACCCACAGACCAACGTTCACTCCAAACCAACTCCGACCAACGTTCACTCACAAACCCACTCCGTGACCAACTTCATCTCCAAAACCACTCCCTGACAACGTTTTACTCCAAAACACTCGGTGAACCAACGTTCACTCCAAAATCCACTCCGTTGACCAACGTTCACTCCAAAACCACTCACGACCAACGTTCCTCCAAAACCACTCCCGACCACACGTTTACTCCAAAACAACACGGGACCAAATTCACTCCAAACCACTCCACGACCAACGTCAACTCCAAACCACTCCACGACCACGTTTACTCCAAAACCACTCCCGACCAACGTCAACTCCAAAGACCACTCCACGACCAACGTTACATCCAAACCAACTCCACGACCAACGTTCACTCCAAAACTCACTCAAACGACCAACGTTTACTCCAGAACCACTCCGTGACCAACTTCATGCCAAAACCACCTCGCGACCAGACGTTTACTCCAAAACACTCCACGACCAATGTTCTGCCAAAACCACTCCCGTGACCAACGTTTACTTCCAAAAACCACTCCGTGACCAACGTTTACTCCAAACCCCACTCCTATGACCAACGTTCACTCCAAAACCACTCCGTACCAACGTTCACTCCAAAAAACCACTCCGCGACCAACGTTTACTTCCAAACCCACTCGGTGACCAACGTTTACTCCAAACCCACCATGACCAACGTTCCACTCCAAACCACGGTAGACCACGTTCACTCCAAAACCACTCCGCGACCAACGTTACTCCAAAACCCACCTGCACGTATGACCCGATCAAACCCACTCCGTGCCCAACGTTTTACTCCAAAACCACTCGGACCAGTTTACTCCAAAAAACCACTCGCGACCAATGTTTCATGCCAAAACCACTCTGCGACCAAGTTTACTCCAAAACTACCGTGACCAATGTTCACGCCAAAACCACTCCGTGACCAACGTTTACTTCCAAACTACCTCCGGTGACCAATTGTTCACGCCAAACCAACTCCGTACCAACGTTTACTCCAAACTACTCCGTGACCCAACGTTCACTTCCAAAACCACTCCGTGACCACGTTACTCCAAAACCACTCCGCCACTAACGTTTACTCCAAAACCACTCCGCCACTAACGTTACTCAAAAACCACTCCGTGACCACGTTTAACTCCAAACCACACCGGACCAACGTTCACTCCAAAACCCCTTTCACATTGGTGCTGCAATGGTTGCATGTCATTATGATGTATCATGCTGCAATTCGGCGTATGTGTGTGCATACATTGAGAAGAGAATTTATGTTTTTTTTCTCTTTTTTTACAATGTTCGAGGCTCGATGAGAGCTAAACACAGAACGTTAAACAAAAGAGCAGCGACAAGAGGGTGGGAGAGGAAGAAAAAATCATCGGGAACAGAGGACATTCGATCCTGTGGAAGGGAGTACGGACGCGCGGTACACAGGGTAAACAAGATGGACACCACAGGGACTGTCAGGGAAGAAATCAAGAATTTGAAGAGGTGGGTTTGGGGTGATAACGCGGGTAGAAACATCGAGGTTGGGAGTGGGGAATAAGAGATGGTGGTGGAAACAGCGTTTTGAAAAGAGACCTTGGAGGGAAGAGAGGGATTGAAGAGAGTGAGGGAGTTTGTTTCCAAGGCGAGAAAAAAGAGGAATGAAAGAGTGAAGAGTGAGCAGTGATCTTATTTTGGTAGGTTTCCAGAAGGGATTGCTGGCGACCTGAGACCCTGCAGAAATAATGGTGGGAACAAAATCGCAACAAAGCAGGGGGAGTGGCCAAGGGAAGAGACGGTAGAAGACAGAGGACCACCGTCCTGCCTCGTGATGAGAGTATGAGAGCGCCACAAAGACAACCTTCATTGTGGGAGATACCAATGAATCCGAAAAATTGCCTTGGTTCCACAGGTGAAGCCGAAGAAGGAGGAGACGGGAGCACCAGCCCAGAGGGGAGAGCATGACCCATCAGGATGTGGACACAAAGCTTTGTATGTGGTCAGGAGTCAGTGGGCTGATAAGAACTTTGCACATGAGGATTCCCAGTACGTGTGACTGGCTTTGGAGGCCAGGTGGAAAATGTGGCTTTCCCAGGAAGGATCATGCAGATAGTGACCCAGAGCTTGAATGAAGACTTCTTCAAGAGGATTGTTGAGAAAAGTAGTGAGTGGAGTGGGGGGGGGGTTAGACAGTCATTTCAGAGACATATGAGAGGTGGTTTATCCGGTGAATACATGTTCCACGTGTGGACCAGTTTTGGATTTATCCAGATCTGCAATGAGCGAAGAAGC
Organism: Eptatretus atami; assembly: GCA_035128595.1. Classification (NCBI taxonomy): domain Eukaryota; kingdom Metazoa; phylum Chordata; class Myxini; order Myxiniformes; family Myxinidae; genus Eptatretus; species Eptatretus atami. The sequence continues at coordinate 1,977,905 of CM068953.1, forward strand.
TGCTTGCTTGCCAATCTGAGGGATGACAGATGTACAGGCAAGGGGAGTCAATCAAGCAAAGAGATAAAGAGGATTTCCCAGAGATCGGAGAGATCATTGATGAACCAGAAAAAAACAGGGCCACAACATGCCTCGTGAGGAAACTTCAGCCTGACAGAAGGGGATAAAGAACTCCATTTTAGGTCACACGTTGGCTGCACAGAGAGGAAGTCTGCGAGCCATGAAGGGACATGCCTTGGATACCAAAGGAAGAAGAGTTTTGGTGAGCAGGGCAGGTTGCCAACCGTGTCAAAAGCACACGCAGCGAGGAGATGGCTCTGATTTCATGATGGCAATAGACCCTATCCATTTTGGGAGATCAGAAGCAGCATATCACTCGAGTACCGTGTCTAATCCAAAATTATGATCGAAACAAGCCATTGGAGAAGAGGAAGATTTAATCTGAAGATGATATTACATAACCTTGCTATGAGATGGAAGAAGGCTGATTCGTCTGTATTGCAGGATCTGTTTGCTCCTTTTTTGCAGGGCGGAATGTTTGCTGATTTCCAAGCAGATGGCATAATACCTTGAGCAAATGAGAGTTAATAAATACGAGAGAGAGCGAGCAAGAGCAGAGCAGTTTTTAGAACACGTGGCTATGCTGTCTGACCGTTGCAGAATCTGAGTCGAGTTTTACGTGAGCCTCCACCTTATAGGAAAATATCACAGGTCCAGGACAGTTGTGCTTCAATGGTTCATCACAAAGTGTGCCATCCTCGGATCGACGTTAACCTGTTTCTCATCCAATACCATTACTTTGGTGGATGACATGGTTGTCTTTATGAAGAGTCGATGAGTATTGACCAAATCATAAATTCCTACCCAAATTGGCTCCAGTCGAACAATCAGCCTGCAGCCTTCGGAAATATTGGCCAACATTTTCTGAAATCAGATTATTCTCACATTTAAGATAATGAAGACGTGTAACAATAAAATGATGAGTGGATTTAAATGTATCATTAATTAGCCATAAGTATCGTATGGTATGGATGTTATGGTATAGCTTACTTAAGACCAAAGGATATCAGAAAAACCTTTTTGAACTCACCAATTTTCTTCTCACTACCCCTCCCTACTCCTGAAACTCCCCCCCCCCCAACCTCGTCCCCCCTGCAGGAAGAGACGAATTGAGGAGAAGAAAAGTTTGACTGCAACGCAGTACAAGACATGGGAGCAGAGAAGACGGCAATGGGAAACACACGGAGAGAGAAAGGTTATGCATCACAGAAGCGTCCAAAGCAAACGGTTTGCAAAAGAGATGATGCGAAGGGCGTAAAATAGATCGACATAGTGAGAAGGAGGTGAGGGAGCACAATGTAATCGCAGTACAATAATAAGAAAGACTGCTAGGGAACAGAACTTCGAGTCAAAGCAAAAACAACGTCGGTAGCAACAGAAAGGTCAATGTGGAGAGCAAGAGAGAACGGAGAACTGTGAGGAAATGATTAGAAGGGAAGAAGGAAAGAAGAGACAGTTCCGGAGAGAGGTCGGAAAGTCAGAGCTGGATGCAGGTTATATCTATATATGTACAGTATTATATGTATACAGCACGTACATGGCGTTGAAAACTGAAATCACTTTCCATATCTAAGTGTTGAGGGTCGAGCATTGATTGCTCATAGGATTAAAAGGAAGGTTTACTCCGTTCTCCAGGTTATTTGAATAAATCACACAGTGAAATTATCTGAACAAACTTTAACAGACTAGTCAACCTGCTCTTTTGGGATTCTAGAATTAAATCGAACCGATATCTCTTTCTTTTTGTGTCATATTGATGTGTCAATCAAGGCCACCACACCTAGATGAAAGTCCTTTTTGACCCAAAGTGCAGAGATCTTTCTCGACATAATTACTGTACATGAATGGTCCACGATTTGTGACGTTGTTTTGCTTTTGCAGGATGGTAAGCACAGTCATAACACCATGTACACTCACGTTATTTAGCCCCCCCCCCCCCCAATTGACTAGTCCCAAAAATCGGGGGTTATGTATCTGTCTCGATTTTCGTTAGTCGCGTGCGTGCGTCTGTCCACAACCATTTATCGACGTGCTTTACCATGTTGTTCAATTGGCACACAGTAAGAAAATGATGCTTACACAAGACATCATTTCTCAGATGAGATCCAAGTATGCCGCTGGCGGCCATTTGGTACTTAATGTCTCACCATTTTTTGGACACGCATGGTCCGATTTGTTCAAACTTGCACCACGCACAGTACATGATGGCTTACAACGGCACCCCACTTTATTATTTTGTTTTTGTATTTGTTTTGTTTTGCAAATATGACAAAGATGGACCACATCACGTCTCCTTTTATAGTATAGAGTACAACATTTACAGTCCTCTGTACCATGATGGTGTTACATGTGAAAAAAAAATGACGTTTGGTCGCTCTTTCGTGACCATCTATTTACAGATGCTTTATGAACTAGAGGTACAGCACTTATTTTAAAGTTGACAATCTGTGGATATAATAGTGTGCAATTGCCTAGGTGACCATAAATACCTACACGTTGTTTGCACTTCAGGGGAAATGCGGCGAAAGAACATCTGCAAGTCACCAAGACATCGTCCCCAGCCGGCTGTCCGCCTCTTGCACGCCTCCCGCGGCCTCGCCCGAGCCACTCCTACCTAACCGACGCAACCGAGCCGCAACCTCCCGTAAAGATGGCTGTGGTTGTATCTTCCATTATAGCAATAGCATACCTGATTGATAGCGGACCGTCCATGGTCCAGGAAAAAGGAAATTGTACCGTTATTCTGGGAATTTTGATCCTTCTTCTTTCACATAAAGTTTAAAACCCTCTTCCCAACTCGCCCATCAGGTTATGTAATAAATATGGCTTTCAACATTTATTCAAGTCAATAAAGTCAAACAAGTACATTATGTAAATTCCCAAATCGCACAGTTTGGGTAAAGTTATCTCTATATCTTCTTGCAAAATAAACAATTAATGTTTAACCAAATTCACAACATCCATTTTTCCTTCAAACTTCTTCCTTAAAAAAAAGGTTAAAATCCCGATCTTACTTGCATCCCTTTTGTTTAGAAGGTCCGTCATGTCAATGTTCGCAGCAGCATGCATGACATTTTGTCATGAGGTTTTCGGCTACGAGCGATGCCAACACCTGTGATAAGGTAAGCAACGACAGCTACACTGCCATGTCATTGCTTCCTTAACTGTCTTTATCATGCATTACACGTATAAATGTCTTATAATTTCCATTCTTTGGAAAAGTAAACGCTTGGTGGTTTGTGACGGTAAAGGCTTGTCGTTTTCCTTACCTGTCGTGAGTTCGATTTCGAAATTTGTCAGTGAAGATGGTAACTTGGACAACAGCATGCCTTATACCTGAAGTAAACACACTCGCCTATAAGATGTCCAGCCTGGTTTGAATCCCGACCCAGCTATAAACTGTCATGTCGGTTTCACAGCAGGTTGAATTCGTCAATGTGCTGTGCCGTCTCTCGTATGGACGTTAAACGATATCACATCTGCCGAACATTAGTTGTTGACGTAAATATCCCACTGTGTCATTCGCGAGAGTTCAGTAGCATCTCTCTCTCTGTGTGTT
>CM068953.1:1986121-2000014 GCA_035128595.1 Eptatretus atami
CAGAGAGAGATTCTCGTTTCCGAGAACTTTTTGAACAGCCCCTCGTGTTTCTGGAAACGTGGATTCTTGAAGTCTTTCCATGACTCACTTCCTGGTGTCGCAGAATTATTCCGACCTTTGCTGAGGTACACCTTCAGTACTCTGTGAGATATTTCATGGTATAACGTCACCTAAATGGAGGAGAATGAGTAACATAACCGTACATGGTGATTAGTCTATACGTGTATGTGTGTGTAGTGTATGTGTGTGTGTGTATCTGTGTATATGTTTGTGTGTGGAAACATTCCTTCATGTTTCAAACCTTCAAGACCATTCATTCTTATCCTCCTTCATTTTTGTAGTTGAGCACTTCATAAAGCCTGGTGTTGGCTTCGTCGTGAGGTGGCTGGCTTGGGATCCGAGGGTCCTAAGTTTGAAGCCCCTACCGTTGAATTAACACCAGGTGGGGTTGATCCTTCCAAGGCCTGTCATCCTTCAAGGTCGGCAAAATCAGTAACGCAGTTACTGGTATAGGGGCATAGCATCAGTGGCAGATTTTGTGCCCCAACAAATCAGCTACCTAGCAGCCAAGCTGCCATATCCACGAAGATAGAGCAATTTCATAACTTTGGTTTTTCCATTGTTCATTAGTGGATTGAATGACAGTTGGGACAAACCAAGACTTTAAGTAATCACGTTAAAAAGTTTGAAACCTCTTTTAACTCCAGAGTTCAAAATGTACATTCATTCAACAAGAAAAAAAATCACACGCATGCACGCACAACACACGCACGCAACGCACGCCCGATGCTCCTGTGACTGGACTGTGAGGCATTTTTATCGAGTTGGTTCCAGCTTTGTGTGTATTGTGTGCGTGCGTGGCGTCCCGCTTGTGTGTGTGTATGTCATGCATGTGTGCTTCCAATGTGTGCGTCGTCCTGCACGTGTGCGTGTGCGCACATTTCGTTTACCCAACGATAACTGGAGAACCTTTGAAGGGATTTTGACGCAACTTGGTACCAGTATGGACTGTGGTAGAAAGATGAACCGATTCGATTTTTGGGGTTCAACAGGTCAAATGATGGAAACACGAATCAAAATCCTGCCCTTGGAAGTATTTTTGGCATAATCCTCACTCAAGTTTAAAAACATTGATGTCATCCCTCTTCTACGGTCTGTCTGTCTGTCTGTCTGTCTGTCTGTCTGTGTCTCTCTCTCTCTCTCTTCTCTCTCATCATCTCTCTCATCTTCTCTCTCTCTCTCCTCTCTCTCTCCTCTCTCTCTCTCTCTCTCTCACCGACCTTAAGTTTTTTACTAGACTTTTAATTGAGAATCCAATGTAACCAGTTGGTTGACATGTAATGGCGGGTGGAGGTATATCCATCGACGCATTCGTAACAAATTACATGTCCAGTTCAAACTTTTAAACTTGATTATATGGCAGTATTCACCAATTGTGCCTTATAGTTTGCAGGCCAAGACCATCAAAAAACTTTTGAGGCATTTTTTTTGTTCAAAGCTGGCAACCATGACGAGAAGTATCACTATGGTATAAGGTTCAGAAACACGCGGTTCGCCAAAATGGCATTTGACTTAAGGTCAAATTTGGGGTCAATTGAGGTCAAATTTGTGTTTTCCCTCTTGTCGTGTGCTTTCAAAACAAATGGTAATGTTGGCAAGAAGCGAATTGAGGAATTAAAGAGATACTAGGTTTTAAAATTTGCAAAATATAGGTAATTGTGAAGGAATTAGGATTTAAAATTGCTCGTTAACTCAATTATGGATCGAATACACACAAAGTAAAGAATTGTTCTTTTAACGTCACTTCTTCCTGAAAATAATTCAGTTTCTCTCAAAGAGGCACTACGATGCTGAAACATCATTTTCCCGGTGTCCCCATACTTTGCCAATTAATGTTGCTGTTGAAATCCTTGAGATTTGATCGACATGTCGACTGCCTGCCATGTTTAGGATCCATCTGCATCAGTACAACCCATGCAGGTATACATGTTGCCCCTTCCGATGAACAAATGCAAGTGTGTGTGCGGCACTTAGTTTTTGCATCCAACAAGTAACCAACTCAAAACAGCTGCTTGGAACAGAGATTCTAGGCGGGGTGGCCCCGCTGTCATACATTCCATTGTGTACAATGGAATGTACCTTGACCCATTAGTGTGGACTCGTTGACATCTATGTTGTCGCTGAATCCAAAATAAGTCTGCCCAGGTTCATAGGGGTACCAAACCATCAGGGATCAAGTGTTGTTGTTGTCTCAAATTTCTCAGAATGTCATTGCAATACTTGTGTCCATGCGTCTAACTGTGGTCGATGCCCTATTGGCCACCAGCAGCGTTAAAAGATCCACCAGTTTTTCCGATCTTGTAAAGCCTGGTGTAATGTCATGCCCAGGTCCGACATATTTTGTGTTAACTTTTTCCCCCTTCGAACAGTGGCAAACACTACGTCTTGAGCGATATTGAAGATTCTTTTGCCTTTGTTGCGGGATGTCCATTCCTCCTGTTTGATCATCATCAGTTCAGCACATAGTCCGCCAAAGAGGACAGACAGAAACAGATATCAGCTATCTGGAACAATGCTTCCACTGCAAATCTGCTGTTATGTTGAATTCCAACAAATGGCTTCCACCCTCCATGCTGTATCATGACCAGGCATAACGTCTAAGTCGGCTCGGAGTCGAAGTGCAGAGTGGACGATTTCCTGCAGCTCATGAGTGGAAGGAGCTGTAGCTCGGATGTCATGGATTGTATCATCACTGTCATCTTTTCCTCAAATATCTGACAGGGCAACTGGCAATAACATACTGAGATTTGTCAACTGGGATAAATAAGGAGTGGTCCATTTCGACTTGCATGTCTTATAAAGGAACCTCGTCACCAATAACCTCTGCAATGCAGTATAGAACGTCTGCCTTCTGGACAAGTAGCTGTCAGGGATGCTTGCTCAGTGCATTACATAGTTCTACATACTTTCTCCAAAGCCTTTCTCATATAGTAACCATTACCAGCAGACAGGCCCACAGTAAACTGTCCCCCATGGTCATTCAGGATTGGATCTGAGCACAGAGAATGGAACGTGCTCTCTTCTTTTTCAACCGTTTGCTCGAATTCAACATAGCATTGTTTGTGATACTTCCCTTCCTGCAGCTATTAAATCTATAAATTGGCCATCCGATACCGACATGACATAGTCCTCTTCGACAGGTCCAATGCATGTTTTGGCGACACGCTCTTTTCACATTATGCTGTGGAGGCATAACCTTTCCTGATTCGTTGGCAGCAAGATACAACGTTCCCAATCAACTGCAGCGTGCCTGTACTTTCGCAGTTCATAGGCGCGAACCTGCAGTCCTGCCTCATCGAACATCGCTTTACGTGGTATCATCTGCAAGTTCCTGCTCCTTCGATGCCGTATATCGCAGACAAGCGGCTCTCCGATGCGGAAGTGCATGTAGCAGGTCTTGTGCACTCATTACGCACTCCAGCCCAGTCCTCAATCTGGCTATACGTTCTCAGCTCTGTTCAAGTAGCGCAGCCTGGATGCCCGATCCTTAAGTTGATGTCCTTTCAGCAAGCAGCACTGGATCCTTTTCTCCCTGTCGGTCAGAAGCCAGACTTAGCTTCTCACGTCTGACTTTCCCTTCCTGGCAAGATAACAACTGGAGTAGTCAACCGTTAACTGCGTACTTCGCTTCCGTTTAAGCGTCGCCAAATGGGAACGAACTTCATCACCATCCATTTCTTGGAGGCTTGAAAGAGACACACCACCATTCTCCACACCAACAGAAAAAGCAAGCAAAGCTGAGAGAAACAGCAAAGCACACACATGTAGTGTTACTGGAGAGAAGGGATGCTTATGCTTATGTCAACAATATAGTTTCGCACTAAACATGTCAAGTACATTCTCGGACAGGTTGCGTGCATACATGTACCTACCCACCAAAAAGAGTTGAGTAGTGCGGTCTGAACAACAAATGGTATAATCTACACCTCAAGCTGTATTGGTGATACGTGTGCCCTTGAAAAGTGTTTGCCTTGATACATTGCATAGCCTGGCAAAGCGAAGCGGGAGTATATCTAGCGACATGTCCTACCTTAAGCACTTAAGACTGGTGTGCAAGGAGAAGTAGGATTCATACTGCAGAGATAACACCTCCCTCTAACGAAATTGAAGAGTTTGGAAATACAAAACTAATCCATTGAAAAAGTCAATCTCGCCACGCGGCCATTTTCCGTGCGGGGGGAGGAAAGCCTGTCATGGCAACACACCGGAAACATGTGATCGACGGCTTTGTGACAACCAGCACGCCCTATTAGTGGATGTCGAAACAAACGCCGCGGAGAAAATGGCTGCCGCGTGGAAGCAGGACCTCTTTTAATGGATAGTTGCTTATACAAAATCTTCAAATTTTGTTAGTAGTGGTTATCTCTTCCTAAGAAATGTGACGGACTTCAACTAACACAGAGCCAAAGTTTCAATGGCGATCAAATTTGTAGTTTTTTATTTGAGAAAGGAAAAAACCCATTTCCTCTAGGATTCCTGACGGACAGTATGCATATTTGTTTTTCATCCCTTGACCTTTTTGACCTTCTATATACTGCTACAAAATTATGCTAAATTAGCGTGACTTGCACTTTCAAGTCCCGGGAAGGTGCTCCATAAATGATTCTGTACTTAATCTAAAAAGTCAAGTCGATAAAAGTATCAGTCAGGAGAGGGGTCCCAACTCCCTGAAAAACCAATCTGCATAAAGAGGAATTCACAACTTTATATTTCAAGATTTCTTCACGATTACCTATAATATGGAATTAAAACCTGGTATTGTCATTAATTCCTCAATATTTCATGCCAGACCATAACATTATTTGAAAGCTACAGATAAAAGATTGGGAAACACACAATTTTTTGACCTTAGGGTCCCACAGCTGTTAGTCACTTGTTACTGTCCAAGCTGTTTAGTCACTTGAATTATCCAACAAGGGCTCACTTGTTGCTCCAACCGCTAACCCATATATATATATACATTATATATATATACATATATATATATATATATATATATATATTGGTGGCGGATCCGCGGTGGCGGATTCTCACCCGGTCCTTGCGCGCACCCTCACCACCACGTCTCCTGGCGCATCTATAACACCGGACAGCTCAGCACAGGCGGGCCCTCGGGGTCCCCAAACGCGTTCTTCAATCGCCAATACCAACGCTAATCCTGTACCTACCAAGTTGGCGGAAATAGAACCCCCGCCTTACAGCACTGGTTTTGTCAAGATGCGAGCGTTGTTCTGCCGGTGTCTGTAACCATTTTTGCGTTTTATATGCCAAATCGAATGGATCGTTCCTCGACGCGACCACAAATTAATCCATCACGGCAATTCATACGAACCATTCAGATTATTGCGGGAAATCGGGGAACACAACACAAGCAACGATTCACGACAAATATTTTTTATAACAATCCTCAAACCCGCTTCTTAACTAACGGGAACCACGGACTACAGGCTTTCGAGGCGGGTCGCTACGAGCCATATGCTTATCACACGTGCAACAACTACAGAAGACCAGACAAGCCATCATGCAAGACAAGACAGAGTTACTTGGTGATGTTTCATGGACGAGAGGACAGTGTCAAAGCACGGATGTCACTTCGCAACAGGCGGATGTCCACGAGATTCGAGCCCTTCCAGCTCGAACGCACGGCGTGGCAAATGGAGGCGTCGTTACTCCTGCCCCCTTCGTCACCCGCAATGCGGTCTCCGCGCTCTCTGACCCGCCCCGTAAAGGTCGACGATGCGCCCTCAGCTGAATCTCTCTCATGCGTCCAGATTACAAATCCAGGCCTGGCCTGTTCACCGAGACAAGGCCCAAATCGAGCGTGCCATGGCCTCCGGCAAGCGATCGGCCCAAAACATGGCCGCAGCCCGTGCGTGTGCAGCAGACCCGTCAGAGGCTTCCGTCGTCTCCCCTCCTGCCTTCCCGCCTTCGAAAGCCCGACTTCTCAACTGCGTCCTCTCAGTTCTCTTTCTGTCGAATCACCTTTTCTTTCCTTTTCCACGCTCGCCTCTCAAAGCCGCGCTCGGCATCTCTCTCACGGAGAAATCCTTGAGTAAGGCAGGTTCAGCATCTCTCCGCAGATCCAACCTGTCCATCTTTCGTTTCCTTCGCTTCGAAACACACGAGCCACGCCTCGAAGCGACTGTTTCCACACAACCGAACTTTTTTACGAAGCCTTTGTTCCTCGCTTCGACAGCCATACCCCGCAGCACGCCTCGCAGAATCCGACTGTTCTTCCAACACAGCACTTCTTTTACGAAGCTTCGTTCGCTCGCTTCGACACAACGACGCACCCTCTCTCAACCGACTGCAGTTTTGTACTCTGCCAACTGAACCCTTTCCCTCTTTTAACAGTTTTCTTTCGTTCGTGACATCTTCGAACCACTCGCTCCTCCCCCTTTTCGAAAGCTGACAAAACTCTCCCTTAGCTTCACTCCTCTTTTGGCCACACGCCTCTCAGCCGACTGGGCGGGCCTCGCTCCGGTAATGGGGAAGAAGAAGAGGGAGCCCTCGTTCCACCACCCACCCACAACAATAAAACAGCCTCTTACACCTCCCACACACATATAAACGTCCATTTACCAAACAACCTACTAAACAGGCAATTTAGTAGGAGGATCTGCAGCTAATCCTATACTTAGTAGTCCAATAAGGGCCATTTCGTAACATTATATGTTGTGCTATATATGAATCAAAAAGTATCTGCAATACACATTTTTTTCAATAACATAACTACATGAGCATGTACAAGAGAATCATTTTTTAGCTCGCCTGTTCGCAAAGAACAGAGACTATGCCGCTGATACCCCCGGTGTGAAGGTCAGCGTCAGCCGTCAACGTGAGCCGTGAGCGTGAGCGCTGAAAACTGTTAAAGTTTTTGGTGCCAAGTTATTTTTTCCTTTCAAATGTTTTTTCTACCACACTACATTTTTTATACGCCCGGATATATATATTATCACTGTACATATGCATAACTCACGTCCTCTCGTCCTTCACCACTATATCAATATTATATAACTTTAGTATATATATTAGTACATAGGGTATCAACTGTGGATACGGTATGTCGGGTGTCATTTTAAGTGGTTGCCATTCAACGCCGGTCTGTTTTCCATCCGTTCCTGTCCGCATCTAATCCCAAAAGTTTTCACTTTCACTTTCATATTTGGTTACATAGGTACAGACTGTGGAGACGCAGCCTGTGTCGGCGACATTACGCTTCGTCACTAAAAGTGTTGCCATGGCAAACCAGCGATGCTGTTTTCCATACCGTTCGGTCCTCACTCTTAACTCCCAAATTTTTCAACTTTCACTGTTCATATTTTCGGTACATAGGTACAGACTGTGGACGACGTGTGTCGGAGCATACGTCGTCATCTTAAAGTGGTTGCCATGGCAACCAGATGCTTGTTTCCATCCGTTCCTATCCGCCCAACTCTAACTCCCAAGTTTTCACTTTCACTTTCATATTTGCCGTACAATAGGTCCAGGACTGTGGAACCGGCTGTCGTCGCGACATACGTTCGTCATCTAAAGGTGTTGCCATGGCAACCAAGGCATGCTGTTTCCAATCCGTTCCTGTCCGCCCACTCTAACTCCCAAAGTTTTTCAAACTTTCACGTTTTCATATTTGGTACAAATAGCGTACAGACTGTGGGAGATGGTGTGTCCGCGACATCGTTCCTCATCTAAAAGTGGTGCCATGTGCAACCAGGATGCTGTTATCCATCCGTTCCTCTCTGCACTCTATCCCAAGTTTTCAACTTTCACGTTCATATTTGGTACATAGGTACAGACTGTGGAGACGGTGTGTCGCGAATAGCGTTCGTCATCTAAGTGGTTGCCAGGCAACCAGGATGCTGTTTTCCATCCGTTCCTGTCCGCGCTCTAACTCCAAGTTTTCTACTTTCACGTTTCATATTGGTACATAGGTACAGACTGTGGAGACGTTGTGTCGCGACCTACGTTTGTCATCTAAAGTGGTTGCCATGGCAACCAGGATGCTGTTTTCCATGTAGTAGCACAATTCTGTAATATACTTCTTGTTCGGGGCGTATATTGTGCCCCACTTGTGCTCTTGTTACTGATTACAATATATAAATACATATATTCGCTTAAAATTATTTGGATCAGACTTCACTGCAATGCTTTATAAAAATATTAATTATTAGATGAGTCCTTTTAAAAACGATAAATGTATAAACAGGCGAGCATTGGTGGCTTTGACACCACTCTGGTTTTCCATGTTGTCCCCTCCTTTTCAACACACTTAGTCCATCGGTTCATAAGTTTTCGTATGCCCTCAGAAAAAAAAACTGTTTTCGGCCGAGTGACGAGCCACACATGCACCCTGCTTTCACTTGTTGGTCATGCAAAGTGACGGCCTCTTAAAGCGTCTTTGAGTCGTACTAAACAGGTGAAAGTCCGAAAGGGCCAGGTCAAGACTTTAGGGAGGATCTCCAACACCTCAAGTTCAATTGCCGAGGGCTTCTCATTATGGGTGGCAGTGCGTGGATGGTATTGTCTGCTGCAATGCAACACCTTTTGACAGTCGCCTCGGTGTTCCCTTGAATAGCTGGTTTCACTGGAACCGGAGCATTTCACAATAAAGGACACTGTTTACCGCTGTGCCCCCCTCTTTATAGCGTTCCAAAAATTGGGCCTTGTGGAGTCCCAGAAAAGTTAAACATTCACTTTTCTGCTGATGGTTGACGTGAATTTCTTCTTTGATTGTGATGGATGTTTCACTCACACTCTGGTGTTTGCTCTCTGACTCGTAATGGTGGATCACATCTCGTCTCCAGTGACAATGAGATTCAAAAAGCATTCCCTTCATGATGAAAGTGGTTCAAAAGGCTTTGGCAGATTGTCACATGGTTGCGCTTGTGCTCCCTGTGAGTTGTTTTGGACCCATCTTGCAGAAACTTTATGAAAGCCAAGTTGGTTGTTGTTGATTTCATGTGCAAAAACCATGACTGAATGTTCAGATGTTGCACCATTTCGTCAATAGTCGACCGTCGGTTGTCCAGAATCATGGCGGGACTCGTTCAATGTTTTCCTCTGTTGTGGACGTGGATGGGCGTCCAGATCGTTCATTGTCAGTGAAACTTGTGCGACTGTTTTTGACATAGTAATCTGATCATACATACTCCCTGTGGTAAAGCACTGTTCCATATGTGCTGAATTCTGCAATGGATTTCTGCTCCGGTACACCTTCAGCCACAAAAACGGATCACCTGCACGTTGCTCTTCTTTGGTGCAAACGGACAGCGGGCGTTCATGTTAACTCCATTATGACACACTAACTGACTGCTCAGGTTGAAACTGCTTCACAATGGTGCAGACAGTTTGTGCTTGTACCTGCAAGTGCAATAATCAATGCAGGCAACACAACACAGTTTTTTAATAAATCATTGCGGATACTTTTAGACTCCCGTGTGTGTGTGTGTGTGTGTGTGTGTGTGTGTGTGTGTGTGTGTGTATATATATATATATACATATATATATATATATATATGTATTCTTCTTGATATTTTCAGCTTTTTTTCACTTGGAAGTTGTGGGTTACGATATGTAATAAGGTGGAAAAAGTATGATTTAATGCAATTAAATTCCAGGCGATATGAAGGTAACAAAGGTGAAAATTTTGAAAGCGGGTTGTAGACTTTCTATCGGACTGCACAAATATAGATATAGACAAGCCGTAGGCGACATGGGTGTCGCTATATAATTGCATACTAGTCATACAGTTTTTCCAGGATCGCGCTGAAAATGTTTGACAGAGGTTGATTATAGTGCACATAAAAGCACGGAGCCGATTTTTGATTTTCGCAAAAAAAAAATTATAAATATTTTTTAGGATTTTTTCAAAGAATTCAAAGTCCCGTTGCTACGCAACGGTGGCGTCCATTGCACGGTGCTCAAAAGCGTACAACTAGATCCTAGTATGAACCTACCAGTCAAGTTTCATCAAAATCGGTTGACTCCCTGGCCTCCAAGCTGTTCATTACATACATACAGACAGACGGAAAACCTGAGAATAACGGTAGTCTAGCGACCACCAATATGTTATATATTTGTGCGGGCCGGGGGTCCGGTGGCAGAGAACGACCGCTAGGTGGGGGGAGTTACGTCGTCTCCCACCAGACTCCCGGAATTGTAGGCCGTCGCTCACGGATAACTCGTGAGGCGGCGGATCACTTAACCGACCGTGGACGCCAATACCTCCACCGCGTAGCGTAGGGTCTTTTTGTGAAAAACCAATTACCTAATTAACCATGCGGTGTCGTCTACCGGGGAACCACGCCCTCGGCAACGTCTTGCTCAAACCCGGTCACTCTACCGACTGCGGTAGAGTTCGACTACGACTACCAACTCCGGTTCAGGTGCAGTCGAGCAGAAACTGCCAAGCCGTGCCGGCTAGGATGAAACAGTTAACGGGAACAAAGACCCCGCTAAACTCAGATCGGAACCATGGCTGGACCAATGCAAGGAAAGACGAAAACGAACTGGGAACTTTCTACAATAATTTATTTATAATAAACGAGGAAATGTATGTGGCACAGAACAGGTTTATTGGGGTGTTATGCAGGGCAAGAAAGAAGATGTGGTGCGACAATTTACAGCAACTTACAAAGTAAGATACAGAGGCAGACTTACGTGGGAATACACAGGCAAGATTTACAATGATCGAAAACACTTAATACAGTTTCTACTTATTAGACTGGCGCCACCCACACTCAGAACACACTCAGACACACACTTGGACAAAATAAACCCAAGTTGAAGGCAAAGGCTTTTGCAGCTAGGGAGGGAGGCGGGCTGAGGTCACAGTTCTTTCGAGTACCTGCAGTCTCGGGGAAGGAATGCTCGTGGTGGCGGCACCTGCCAACGGTCGTGCAAGTCAGGTCCACAGCCCGCCGTGTGGAGTTTGGGTCTGTGGAGGAGCTCGAGTGGGCCGGGACCAGTAGTTGGGGCGGACTGAGCGGAGGCCAAGCAGCAGGAACCCCTTCGTTTCCAACCAACTCCGCCCTCCAAGCACAGAACGAACGACCCCCAAAAGAACTGAACGAACCGACCCCAATGAACTCAACGAACGACCCCCAAATAACTCAACGAACGACCCCAAAGAACTCACACGACCCTCAAGAACTCAAGACTGGGATGTGTCGTGGTTTATAGACCTCCCTCAGCGGGGAGGGCCTTGGTGAAGCTGACGTCACTCTGCCGCATTGATTGGATGGGCTCCATGGGTCCGCCCTTTCTGGGCGGGGCCTCGGCCAGGCACCGGCGAGGCCCCGCCCACTCACACGTTGTGGACTCGTCAAGAAAGAGTTGGAGCTTTGGAGAAGCCGAATAGGAACTGCGACAGCGAAGATTCTGTCTCGAAAACGAGCCTCCAGAGACAACAGTGGACCGTGGTACGTTGTTGCCAGCGAACCGGAGGCTGCAAGCGCTCGGGTACCGTGGATCGCAATGGAGGATGGGATATAAAGATTTATTACCCTAACTAAAAAAACATCGCCACGCACCCCTTCGATTCCCACTAACAGAAGGAGGGGTTCTGTCTACACATATACTTAACTGAACGGCATAACTGACTTGGGACACCTGTATGTTGTATGCGTTAAGGTTCCTGAACCGTAACAATATATATATTATATATATATACATACACAAGCCAGTAGGCGACATGGGTGGTCGCTATATAATTGCATACTAGTCATACAGTTTTTGACGGATGGCTGAAATTTTTTGATAAAGAGGTTGATTATAGTGCACATAAAAGTGCGGAAGCCGATTTTTTATTTTCGAAAAAAAAAAAATAATATATTTTTCGGATTTTTTCAAAAATTTCAAAGTCCCGTTGCCAGCAACGGCGGTGTCCATAGCAACGGTGCCAAAGCATACAACTAGATCCTGGTATGAACCTACCAGTTAAGTTTCATCAAAATCGGTTGACTCCTCTGGCCTCCAGAGCTGTCCATTACATACATACAGACAGACGGAAAACCTGAGAATAACGGTAGTCTAGCAACCACCCAATATGTATATATATATATATATATATATATTATATATATATATATATATATTATTATATATCTACACACACACACACACACAAATAGCGTAGACAACAATGCATACCAATGAGGCTCCCAAGTATGTAACCCGTGCAAACGTCAAAAGCAATTAATATATAAATAAAGAATTTGACTTCCGGTTCCGGGTTTTGAGGTGACGGCTGTTTCTCGAGGGGTCTCTGCCGACTTTCTCAAAGTTAAGTTTCCCGTCGTTATTTGTCCTGTTTTAACTGTTTATTTTCTCACCTACATGTTTACTGTGTGTTCAAGTTTGGTTTTGTTTCAAAAATCGTGCTATTTTGTGAGTTTTCGTCTCACCTTGTCTTATCGGGTTTCTTTGAGGCCTACCCGTTTTTCCCTTCTAGGTGTACGATCGTTTTTATTTGTATTCTCTCCCTGTTACCATCAGTTCCTATCTTCCCCACTTTTCCCACCCCAATCTATCCCTCTCAACGACACCCTCTGTTTCATGTCTTAAAATTTTAAAAAATAACAAAAAAACCAAAAACCCTTTCTCCCTCCATCCCTGCGAGTACCTATTCCTCTTCTTCTTATTCTCCTTCATACCTTGTCTAAAAATTCCAACTGTTACAGCGTTTCTTCTCTCCATTCTCTTAATTCGCCTTTATTGCATCCATCAAGTAATGTCTCCAATCACATCTCTGAACTAAAAATTTTAAAACCCCAGTTTCTGATGAATGTTCACTTTCCATCAACCATTCTTTTTTTTTTCCAACTTCAGTGCCAACTCGCCACTCTCAACCCCTCCTCTCAAAGCAACCATCACACTCTTCCCCTTCAACCGTCCCCTCACCTTCTCAAAAACTCCCCCTTCACCTTTCTCCCTCCAATCTCCCCCCTCACTCCCCCTTCTCTTTATTTGCCCCCCCCCACCCCTCTCACATCCACAAAGCTGCCCTTTTTCCTGCCCTCTCTCTCTACCATCTCAATCACTTCCACTGCTCAGATCTTCAACTGCCTCTGACCCCTCTCTTATTCTCCTACTGTACCTCAACACATCACCACAGAGCCTTTTCTCCCTCTCATCCGGTTACCCTCCCCAAGCTCTTCTGCAATCCCCCAATTCCTTTCAACAACTCTCCTTACCTTCCCCCCTCCTCCCCTCCCCTCCCCCTCCCCTGCAGCCAAGGCCTCTGCTCCCCTCCTTTTCATTAATAGTGTGGACCTCAACATCTGGGGCCTTCTCTCAAACCTGACATCTTTCCATACAGGTTGCCACTGACAAACCAGACATAATCTGTTCAACAGAAACTTTCCTCCTTCAAGACATCTCTGACTCCCAAGTATCTCTCTCTGGTTACTCCCTCCTCCAGTATGACAGACCTGAGCCTCGTCCTGGTGGAGGAGTTGCTCGCTTCATCAAAGACTCCAAATTCCCACTCCTCCATGCAGCTGCCCTCACTTCTCCCCCACACTCCCCAGGAATACTTTGGCTACGCTTCCTCCACGTCCTCACTATTCGAAAACATGGACCAAACTTCTATCTTCTCATTCAAACTCTCTCTTTTCAGTATGTGGCGACACATGCATTGTCATCATGCCAGTTGGCTAGGTGTGGGTACCTCTCTCACCTGTCATGGCACATCAGCAAAAGACTTCTGCGACTCATTGGGACTGACTCAATTGGTCAACTTTCCGACCAGGATCTCAACAAACGGTACTCCATCTCTTCTGGATCTGATTTTGACAAATTTCCCTGACAATATCTACTGTTCTTCCTCCGCTC
>CM068953.1:2002189-2018565 GCA_035128595.1 Eptatretus atami
TTCACGCCAAAACCACTCCGTGGCCAACGTTTACTCCAAAACCACTCCGTGACCAACGTTTACGCCAAAACCACTCCGTGACCAACGTTCACTCCAAAACCACTCCGTGACCAACGTTTACTCCAAAACCACTCCGTGACCAACGTTAACTCCAAAAACACTCGCGACCAACGTTTACTCCAAAACCACTCCGCGACCAACGTTCACTCCAAAACCACTCCGTGACCAACGTTCACTCCAAAACCACACCGCGACCAACGTTCACTCCAAAACCACTCCGTGACCAACGTTCACGCCAAAACCACTCGTGACCAACGTTTACTCCAAAACCACTCCGTGACCAACGTTTACTCCAAAACCACTCCGTGACCAACGTTCACTCCAAAACCACTCCGCGACCAATGTTCACGCCAAAACCACTCCGTGACCAACGTTACTCCAAAACCACTCCAGACCAACGTTTACTCCAAAACCACTCCACGACCAACGTTCACTCCAAAACCACTCCGCGACCAACATTCACTCCAAAACACCGTGACCAACGTTCACTCCAAAAACCACTCCGCGCCCAACGTTCACTCCAAAACCACACCGGGACCAACGTTTACTCCAAAACCACTCCATGACCAACGTTCACTCCAAAACCACTCGCGACCAACGTTCACTCAAAACCACTCCGACCAACGTTTACTCCAAAACCACTCCGCGACCAACGTTTACTCCAAAACCACTCCGTGACCACGTTCACTCCAAAACCACTCCGCGACCAACGTCACTCCAAAACCACTCCGTGACCAACGTTCACTCCAAAACCACTCCGTGACCAATGTTCACGCCAAAACCACTCCGTGACCAACGTTTACTCCAACCACTCCGTGACCAACGTTCACTCCAAAACCACTCCGTGACCAACGTTTACTCCAAAAACAACACCGGAACAACTTTCACTCCAAAACCACTCCACGACCAACGTTACTCCAAAACCACTCCACGCCAACGTTCACTCCAAAACCACTCCTGACCAACGTTCACTCCAAAACACTCCGTGACCAACGTTTACTCCAAAACCACTCGGTGACCAACGTTCACCCAAATCACTCCGTGACCAACGTTCACTCCAAAACACTCCACGACCAACGCGACTCCAAAACCACTCCGCGACCAACGTTTACTCCAAAACAACACCGGGACCAACATTCACTCCAAAACCACTCCGACGACCAACGTTCACTCCAAACCACTCCACGACCAACGTTTACTCCAAAACCACTCCACGACACAACGTTCACTCCAAAACCACTCCGACGACCAACGTTTACTCCAAAACCACTCCACGACCAACGTTCACTCCAAAACCACTCCACGACCAACGTTTACTCCAAAACCACTCCGGACCAACGTTCATGCCAAAACCACTCCGCGACCAACGTTTACTCCAAACCACCCACGCACAATGTTCATGCCAAAACCACTCCGTGACCAACGTTTACTCCAAAACCACTCCGTGACCAACGTTTACTCCAAACCCACTCCATGACAACGTTCACTCCAAAACCACTCCGTGACCAACGTTCACTCCAAAACCACTCCGCGACCAACGTTTACTCCAAAAACCACTCGGTGACCAACGTTTACTCCAAACCCACTCCCATGACCAAGTTTCACTCCAAACCACTCGTGACCAACGTTCACTCCAAAACCACTCCGCGACCAACGTTTACTCCAAACCCACTCCTGACCAACGTTTACTCCAAAACCACTCCGTGACCAACGTTTACTCCAAAACCACTGGGACCAACGTTTACTCCAAAACCACTCCGTGACCAATGTTCATGCCAAAACCACTCTGCGACCAACGTTTACTCCAAAACTACTCCGACCAATGTCACGCCAAAACCACTCCGGACCAACGTTTACTCCAAAACTACTCGTGACCAATTTCACGCCAAAACCACTCCGTGACCAACGTTTACTCCAAAACTACTCCGTGACCAACGTTACTCCAAAACCACTCCGTGACCAACGTTTACTCCAAAACCACTCCGGCCCAAACGTTTACTCCAAAACCACTCCGCGCACTAACGTTTACTCCAAAACCATCCGTGACCAACGTTTACTCCAAAACCACACCGGGACCAACGTTCACTCCAAAACCCCTTCACAATTGGTGCTGCAATGGTTGCATGTTCATTTGATGTATATCATGTGCAATTCGGCGTATTGGTGTGATACATTGAAGGAAGGATTTTTTGTTTTTTCTCTCTTTTTTTACAATGTCGAGCTCGTATGAGAGCTAAACACACAGAACGTATAACAAAGGGAGCAGGCGACAAGAGGGTGGGAGAGGGAAGAAAAAACAGTGGGGAACAGAGACATTCGATCTGTGGAAGGGAGAGACGGGGGCGGGTACACAGGTATAACAAGATGGACACCACAGGGACTTTCAGGAAGGAAATCAGAGAATTTGAAGGAGGTGGGTTTGGGTGGATTAACGCGGGTAGAAAACATCGAGGATTTGGAGGGGAAATAAGAGATGGTGGTGAACAGCTGTTTTGAAGACCTGGAGGGAAGAGAGGGATGAAGAGAGTGAGGGAGTTTGTTCCAGAGGCGAGAAAAGAGGAATGAAGAGTGAAGGTGAGCAGTGATTCGTGATTTGGTAGTTTTCCCAGAAGGGAGTTGCTGGGGCCTTGAGCACCCTGCAGAAATATGGTGGGACAAATCGCAGACAAAGCAGGGGGAGTGAGGCCAGGGAAGAGACGTAGAAACAGAGGACCACCGTCCTGCCTGCGGTGAGAGAGTGAGAGGCCCAAAGACAACCTCATTGTGGGAGATACCAATGATCCGAAATGCCTTGGTTTCCACAGCGTGAAGCGAGAAAGGAGAGAGACGGGAGCACCAGCCCAGAGGGGAGAGCATGACTCCATCAGGATGTGGCACAAGCTTTGTATGTGGTCAGGAGCTCAGGTGGGCTGAGGAAGACTTTGCACAATGGAGGATTCCCAGACGGTACTGGCTTTGGAGGCCAGGTTGGAAATGTGGCTTTCCCAGGAAGGATCATGGCAGATAGTGAGACCCAGAAGCTTGAATGAAAGGACTTCTTCAAGAGGATTGTTGAGAAGTAGATGAGGTGGGGTGGGGGGGGTTAGACAGTCCTTTCAGAGAGACATAGTGAGAGTGTGAGATTTATCCGGGTTGAATGACATGTTCCACGTGTTGGACCAGTTTGTGATTTTATCCAGATCTGCAGAGAGCGAAGAAGCTGCTGCTTGCCAATCTGAGGGATGACAGATGGTACGGCAGAGGGGTGGAGTCATCAGCAAAGAGATAAAGAGGAATTCCCAGAGATTCGGAGAGATCATTGATGAAAACCAGAAAAAGAACAGGGCCACAACACTGCCTTGAGGAACTTCAGCCTGGACAGGAAGGGGGATGAAAGAACTCCATTTAGGGTCACACGTTGGCTGCGACAGGAGAGGAAGTCTGCGAGCCATGAGTGGACATGGCCTTGGATACCAAAGGAAGAGAGTTTGGTGAGCAGGGCAGGGTGCCAGACCGTGTCAAAAGCACACGCTATGTCGAGGGAGATGGCTCTGATTTCATGACTGGCAATGAGGACCTCCATCCATTGTTGGGAGAGCAGAAGCAGCATATCCACGGTCGAGTGACCTGGTCTGAAACCAAATTGATGATCGGAAATCAAGCCATTGGAGAAGAGGAAGGATTTAATGTCTGAAGCGATGATGGATTACATAACCTTGCTGATGATTGGAGAAGGCTGATTGGTCTGTAGTTGCAGGGATCTGTTTTTGCTCCTTTTGTGCAGGGCGATGTTTGCTGATTTCCAAGCAGATGGCAGATGACCTTGAGCAAATGAGAGGTGAATAGAATAGAGAGAGAGGGCGAGCAAGAGCAGAGGGGCAGGTTTTTAGAACACGTGGGCTGATGCTGTCTGGACCAGTTGCAGAATCTGAGTCGAGGTTTTACAGTGAGCTCTCCACCTTATCAGGAGAAAATGACACAGAGTCCAGGGACAGTTGGGTGCTTCATGGTGCATCACAAAGTGTGCCATCCCTCGGATCGACGTTAACCTGGTTTCTCATCCAATACCATTACTTGGTGGATGACATGGTGTCTTTATGAAGAGTCGATGAGATTGACCAAATCATAAATTCCTACCCAAATTGGCTCCAGTCGAACATCAGCCCTGGCAGCCATTCGGGAAAGACTTGGGCCAACATTTCTGAAATCAGAATTATTCTCGACATTTAAGATAATGAAGAGTGTAGACAGAAATGATGGTGGATTTAAATGTGATCATTAATTAAGCCATAAGTTATCGTATGGTATGTATGGTATAGTATGGTATAGCTTAACGTTAAGAAGCCAAAGGATATCAGGAAAAATCCTTTGAACATCACCAATTTGTCTTCTCACTACCCCTCTGACTCCTGAAACTCCCCCCCCCCCACCTCGTCCCCCTGCAGAAGAGACGAGATTGATGGAGGAAAAGTTTGACTGCAATCGGCAGTACAAGGACATGGGAGCAGAGAAGACGGCAATGGAACAGCAGCGGAGACGGAGGAAAGGTTGATGGCATCATCAGAAGCGTCCAAAGCAAACGGTGCAAAAGGAATGGATGCGAAGGGCGTGAAAATAGTCGACATAGTGAGGGAAGGAGGGTAGAGGGAGCAAACAATGTAATCGGCAGTACAGATAATAAAGAAAGACTGCAGGACACAGAACTTCAGAGTCAAAGCAAGAAACAGACGTCGCGAGCAACAGGAAAGGTCAGATGGGTTGGAGAGCAAGTAGAGGAACAGGAGAAGACTGTGATGGAAAATGATTGAGAAGGGAAGAAGTGGAGAGAGAAGAGGACAGTTCCGGAGAGGAAGGATCGGAAAGTCCAGAGCTGGGCATGCAGGTATATCTATATATGTACAGTATGTATATGTATACAGCACGTACATGGCGTGAAACTGTAACATCACTTGGTCCAGTATCTAAGTGTTGAGGTCAGCATTGATTGCTCATATGATTAAAAGGAAGGTTTACCTCCGTTCTCCAGGTATATTGAATAAATCACACAGTGGAAATTATCTGAACAAACTTTAACATGACTGAGCAACCGCTCTTTTGATTCTAGAATTAGAATCGAACCGAGTGATCTCTTTCTTTATTGTGGTCATATGATGTGTCATCAAGAGCCACCACACCTGAGATAAAGTCCATTGTTTGGACCCACCAAGTGGCGAGATCTTTTTCTCGACATAATGTACTGTACATGAAGGTGGTCCACGATTTGTGACGTTGTTTTGCTTTTGCAGGAATGGTAAGCACAGTCATAACACCATGTACACATCACGTTATTAGCCCCCCCCCCCCCCCCATTGGACTTAGTCCAAAACGGGGGGCTTATGGATTCGGTCTCGATTTTCTGTCCGTGCGTGCGTCTGTCCACAACCATTTATCGGACGTGCATTTACCAATGTTGTTCAAACTTGCACACAGGTAAGAAATGATGGCTTACACAAGCACATCATTTTCTCGAGATGAGATCCAAGATTGCCGACTGGCGGCCATTTTGTTACTTAAATGTGTCCTCCACCATTTTTTGGACACGCATGGTCCGATTTTGTTCAAACTTGGCACACGCACAGTACATGAATGGCGGACACGTGCACCCCACTTTATTTTGCAATATGATCAAGATGGACACATGCACGTCTCCTTTTATAGTATAGATGTACAACATTACCAAGTCCTCGTGTACATGATGGTGTACATGGTGGAAAAAAATGACGTCTTGGTTCGTTCATTTCGTGGACCATCTTTACATATGCTTTGATGAACTATGAGGTACAGCACTGAGTTTTAAAGTTGACAATCTGTGGATTATAATTAGTTGTGCAAATTGCCTAGTTACCATAAATGACCGTACACGTTGTTTGCGAGCTCAGGAGGAAAATGGCGGCGAAAGACATCTGCAGAGCTCCACCAAGACATCGTCCCGCCTAGCCGGCTGTCCGCGCTCTGCACGCCTTCGCCGGCGCCGCCTCGCCCGAGCCGCGCGTCCCTACCTCAACCGAGCTGCAACCCGAGCCGCAACCTCCGGTAAGAGTGGCTGTGGATTGGTATCTGTCATTCATAGCCAATAGCATACGTGATTTCTCTCTAGATGGACACCACAGGGACTTTCAGGAAGGAAATCAGAGAATTTGAAGGAGGTGGGTTTGGGGTGGATTAACGCGGGTAGAAAACATCGAGGATTTGGATGGGGGAAATAAGAGATGGTGGTGAACAGCTGTTTTGAAGACCTGGAGGGAAGAGAGGGATTGAAGAGAGTGAGGGAGTTTGTTCCAGAGGCGAGAAAAAAGAGGAATGAAAGAGTGAAGGTGAGCAGTGATTCGTGATTTTGGTAGTTTTCCCAGAAGGGAGTTGCTGGCGGACCTTGAGCACCCTGCAGAAATATGGTGGGGACAAATCGCAGACAAAGCAGGGGGAGTGAGGCCAGGGAAGAGACGGTAGAAGACAGAGGACCACCGTCCTGCCTGCGGTGAGAGAGTGAGAGGCCCAAAGACAACCTCGCGGGTGTGGGTGTTTTGGGGAAGCCTGAAGAGTTGTGCAGTGCCTTCAAGACCACTATCCTTGATGCTGCCAGTGGATGTCTTGGAACCCACCGTCAGGCGAAGAAGAACTTTGTCTCCCAAGGGACAATTAATACCATTGACCAGAGTTGCAGGGCCAGGCTTAATGGCAGAAGCTCAGCTGTTCAGGGAGTTGAGGCACAAAACTATACATGTGGTCAAGAGATTCTCATCCTGCTTCTAGAGAATTTGTGCATTGTGTTCCTCGAAGCGCGTCCCTCGGTGTACTGCAGTTAGAGCGGAGGGTGGTAAGCTCTTGATAGAGGAGTCCGGAGTGATGTTCCGCTGGGCCGGTTACTTTGAATGGCTGTACCAGGCTGATCCACCAGCTGTTCAGTTAAATGTCAGGGGTGTAACTATCCCTATTGCTGACCCGCCAATCAACTCTGAACCATCTTAATTTGTGGAAACACAGGCTGCGGTGAACCAGTTGAAAGGGTGAAGCTCCAGGGATCTGTAGTATCCATGCTGAACTTCTCAAGGCTGGTGGAAATGCTGTACTCATCTCATTGCATGCAGTTCAGTGCTCTGCCTGGAACACAGGCTCATCCCAACTGACTGGAAGAGGGCCTTGTTGACCCTCTCTGGAAAGGGAAGGGTGATCGCCAGGACTGCAACAGCTTATGAGGGTGATTTCTGCTCTCAGTGCTGGGCAAAGTCTTTGCTCAGATAATTCTTGATAGGGTTCGCCACATCTGCTTGAGGACCAGTGCCCAGAGCATTTGGTTTTACACCAAAGAGGTCAACGATTGACGGTATCCTTGCTCTTCGGGTCCTCACCGAACGCAGACGAGTTTCGGCAGGGGCGCTTGCAGCCTATGTTGATCTCTGTAAAGCGTTTGATTCAGTGAATCGGATGCCCTCTGGAGGATTCTTGGTCTTCGTGGGGTGTCACAAAAACGGATCCATCTGTTGTCTGAACTATACTCTGGTACTGAGAGTGCTGTGAGATATGGTGGTACCATCGCTGACTTATTTCCATTGTTACTGGAGTTTGTCAGGGTGTGTACTGGCCCCCACACATTTCAGCACTTGTATGGACTTGATTCTGTGGAGGATTTCGGAGATATCAAGTTGCAGTGCATCATTTACGTCTGGTGTTGGCTTAATGGTTAGGGTGGTGGGCTTGGGATCTTAGGATCCGAAGTTCAAATCCCCCTATCCGTTGAATTAATACCAGGTGGGGTTGATTCTGCATGTCATCTTTCCGAGGTCGGCAAAATGAGTGCCAGCTTACTGGTATCCTGTGTCGGAGTGGCGACCCATCCAGGATTGTGCCCAATAGCCAAGGAGACTGCTTAGGCAGCATCAACGCTCTGCACAGAGTATGGTCCCAATGGATGGATGGATGGATGGATGGTGCATCATTTGGGAATGACAATATCACTGACCTTGATTTTGCAGACATACAGTCATCTTTGGGGAGATGCTGCATCTCGTTATGGAGCCCTCGAGGTCATGGATGAGGAGTTGTAGACGCTGGGATTACAGGTTTTTCGGGTCAAAATTAACATCCATGCTTTCAGTGACATCTTGGATGGTGCTATTTTGTCCACCGTGAGGATGTTGAGTTCATGGAGAGATTCACTTACCTTGGCAGTGCTATTCATGTCTTTGCATGTTGTGAGCCAGAGGTGAGTAGACATCTGGGTCAGGCCTGGAGATCATGGATTCACTGGATCATGGGTGTGGTGCTGTCAGTACCTGTGCAAGAGGAAAGTCCAAGTCTTCAGGTCCTTGTTGCTTCCAGTCTTTCTCTATGGATGTAGGATTTGGACTCTAACCAGAAATCTGAGATGGAGACTTAACTCCTTCGGTACCAGGTCTTTTCAGAGAATCCTTGGCTATCACTTGTCAGACTTTGCGTCCAATGAGCGGTTGCTGAGAGAGACTCAGATGAGATTTGTTACCTGTCTAGTCCGTGAGCATCAGCTGCGGATGTAAGGACATGTGGCTCGTTTTCCTGACGCTGATCCTGCTCACCAGATTCTCCCAGCAAGAGAGTCTCATGAGTGGAGGAGGCCAACGGGCCGATCACGTGCCTCGTGGTTGCAGCAGGTTGATCGACATCTCAAGGAGATGGGGATGGGTCAGCCATCTGCCTGGGGGATGGCCAGACCGAGGCCCTTGGAGTACCGGTGAAATTGGCAACGCGCTGCTCCGGCACATGCTCCCATACCTTGCCTGACCGGACCTGACCCTCAAAATGTTCTATGGACAAGCAATGCTGGGACAGGAGACTTCTGCGTACATCGACATCGCAGAGGGACCATTTGTACGCTCTGCATCATTTCGTTATCCTATGCAGATATGGATGATATGGATGATAAAATCATTCTTTTACTATAATTGGTACCTTATCTTTGCTGCCAAGTGTAGCTCCCTGCTCAACAAGCAGACGGACCACTGCCAGCTGTCCTCCACGGCAAGCCCAGTGTAGTGCCGAACCACCCAGCTGCACACATGTGGCAGAACATCATACA
Organism: Eptatretus atami; assembly: GCA_035128595.1. NCBI lineage: Eukaryota > Metazoa > Chordata > Myxini > Myxiniformes > Myxinidae > Eptatretus > Eptatretus atami. Next base: position 2,011,317 of record CM068953.1, read on the forward strand.
CCTTCCACACATTGTAAACTATAGCTTCACAATGGCATTTTGATTAATTTGCATTATCCCAGAAGGCAAAGGTCTTCTACTCTCACTATTTTAATTAATTGTTTTTTTCCTCAAATAAAAGAGAGACAAGTTATGTCTGCACTCTGGATATATGTTGATTTTCGGGATGCATTCAGTACACCATGTCAGCCTGTGCAGGTGTCTCTCTTCACTAAATTTGTAAAACCTCGAATAGAAATCTGTATTTGAGTTCTCGTCAGTCCCTTTATTGTCGGCAATTAATGCCATAAAAACTGATTATGCTTGAAGTGCTAAAGGATATAAGATAACGAAATCGGTCCACAACATTGATTCAGGTTTTATTACCTCCCTGATATCACCTGGTAAGATAGCATTGAAGTTTGTGGTTGGAGCACTCACCCCTGAGCCATCACACCTTCGTTGGAATCTCCGCCAAGCCATAAAATGTCGTCCTGGTGTTTTGACGCAGTGCGATGAATTATGAAAGTTTGAAACATGAAGCTCGGAATCCCATCTGCTAACATTAGTTGGTGGACCTTTGACGTGCGCTGTCGTTCGCCAAAAGTCGGCTCGTTGTCGCAGGCACCTTGAATAAATGACACTATTCTGCCTGGACTATGGATATTCAGTCCTTCTTGGCTCTTTGACTCCAGATTACACCATTTGCTTTCTTAGAGGATGACTGCTGTCTGGACAGCAGCTTCAGCAAAATGAACAAAATGAACCAGGTGAGGTGGTTCACTGATGTTCCTTTGTAATTCGGTCTTATCATGCGACATGTCGCAGGTCTGTCTACAAGAGCTCCACATTACTGCTGCTGCTGCTGCTGCTGCTGATGTGTTACTGTTTGTTGGTGTTGTTGTTGTTGTGTGCACCGATTGGTGGGACAGCTGCTGGACCCCACTCACATTTGTCACGTGACTCAATCTGACATGGCACCCAGACAAAATGATATGGCCGCCATCTTGGGCCTAAGATATCAGGCCTGTAGGCCTTTGCTGATTATATATGACCATGTTTGTTGCGTCAGATTTCCATTGGCTTTGTTATTAGCAAAAGACGGCGTTACATAATTTTGTAGCGGCCTCATATGGGTTAAACAATCCGTGATCACGTGACGAATCAGCTCGTTCTGATAAAACCGTGGCGGAGACTGACATGGATGAGAGTGTCGAGTTCATCTCTTAATGGCGCAGTCAATGTGTCGTCCCCGCTTCATGTGCAGCACAGGGCTGTGGGTAGCATCATTGGCTGAGGGCGCAGCTGTGCCACTGATGCTGCGCCGATCAACAGTACGCCGGTACTCATTCCACCGACCTCAGAAGATGACAGGCTGAGTCAACCCCACCTGGTGTTAATTCAACAGCTGACAGTGGGCTCAAACTCAGGACCCTAAGATCCCAAGCCAGCCACCCGACCCCTAAGCCAACACCAGGGTTCTCCCACTGGATTCTCCCACAGGGCCCGTCACTGGATTTTGTCGCAGGTCGTGACCACAGTGCGGTCATTCTCGTTTGGATACCAATTCATCAGTTCATGAATTCCTTGTGCCAGTCTATATCTTTGAAACGTGTTATCTCATTTTACTTTGCAGAAGAAAGCTGCTTTAACTAGTTCAGTACCATACCCTGTCTTGGAAGGTGGTGAGGCTCCAGCTGACAGCAGGTATTTCACAACCTCAAGATGTCCTTCCATTGACGCCCGGTGAAGTCCAGTGCGGCATAGCTGCACACGAAGGTGAGTGGAAACAAACAACCATCGTTATTCTATAAAATCAACAAAAAACCCAGGTCATTCGCACTTTCTGCACTTCTAGCCGGAAGAGTGTTTCCTCTTGCATCTGTCATTAAGTGAGACACCAGCCTGAAGCAGACTTAGCAGACAAAGACGTGGCGATTTTGGCCTGCGTAGACATCCAATGTTACAACTTGATCGAACAATGACTTGGGGTTATTAACATCGATCACAGGTAACCAGCAAGAAGCCGGTAGTCAGGTGGCTTCACGTACACTTTCAACATCACCGTTACCGAATGGATACGACCACGGCACTACTACCGCTACTAATCCGCATGCCCAGCTAAGGAGCACAGCGAGCCCCTTGGGGGTGGCACTTCCCTCCATTGGGACAAGGGGAATGCGAGGTTAGGACAGAACTTTTGTAATCGCCAACTCTCCGTGAAGGACACCGTGGGATCTTTAATGTCCACAACTAATGTGGCGGACGGGACGCCTGTTTAACGTCCATCCGAGAGATGGCACACACATTGACGAATCACCCTGCCTGTGAAACACCGACGTGACAGTTTATAGCTGGGTCGGGATTCGAACCCAGGCTAAATATCTTGGAGGCGAGCCCGAATGGATACAGTCCGATATTTTGCACGAGGCTGCTTGAGGTCCTGATCATCAATTTTAGGCTGAGTACACCATTGTGTTCAGCACTATATATTTCTGAGATAACCATTCAATTTCCAGTGTAAATGTCCCATGTTGAGGTGTTTCACAATGGGGGGGTTCATGAGATATGTGATTTGTTAAATTTTGGACCATCTGGAATTTTCTTGTCCTATGTGCCTATCAAGCAGAGTTCAGGAGGACACCTCACCTAAAATCGATCTCCAGGACCCAAAGGACTCTCATGTCAAACTTGGTACATCCTTTAACGGAATTTACAATGGTCACGCGATTCTGACATAAATGGTGTGTTTTTGTGATTTGGGGACCCCTGGTGGTGCCGATGGGAGTTCCATAACTCATGGAGGTAATGGTGGCTTTTCTTTGCCTGAATCAACCCGGTGATGACATCTCTTCTTATTCTTTGTGGCCACATTTAAAATGTATTCCCCGTTTCTTGGGGGTTGGCCGACAGGCCGGGGGGAAGCTTGGTCCAAGTCTTTCGTGAACTGGCTGGCCAGGCCTGACGTTCAACTAGGGTTAGGGCAGGAATTTGGAATTTGTTCTGATGCCGGCGAAAGCTCACTGACTCTTCGCGAATGACACAGTGGGATATTTAACGTCCAACAACTAATGTCGGCAGATTGTGATATCCAGTTTAACGTCCATCCGAGAGACGGCACACACATTGACGAATCCCCTGCCTGTGAAACACCGACATGACAGTTTATAGCTGGGTCGGGATTCAAACCCAGGCTGGACATCTTATAGGCGAGTGTGTGTACCTCTAGGGTATAGGCCATCCTGTCTGTCCAAGTTACCATCTTCACTGGACCAAATTTCGGAATCGAACTCACGACAGGTAAGGACAACACGACAAGCCTTTACCCGCACAACCACCAAGCCGCTTTACATTTTCCACCAACAAGGAAATTATAAGGACATTCTATACCGTGGTATGCATGATAAAGAACGAGTTAAGGAAGCATGACATGGCAGTGTACGCTGTCGTGTCGCTTACCTTATCACAGGTGTTGGCATCGCCTCCCTGCAGCCAGAAAACGCTCAATGACACCCAAATGTCCATCGCATGCTGCCTGCAGAAACATTGACCCATCGACCGGACCTTCCTAAACAAAAGGGATGCAAGTAAGAGTCGGATGTAACCTTTTAAGGAAGTTTGAAGGGATAAAAATGGATGTATGTGAATTTGGTTAAACCATTAATTGTTTTATTTTAGCAAGACTAGATATCAGAGATAACTTTTACCATACTGTGCGATGTCGGGAATTTACATCAATGTACTTGTGACTTTATTAGAATACATTGCAAATATTTGTTGAAAGCCCATCTATTTATTACATAAGCTGCATGGGTCGAGTTGGGAAGAGGGTTTTAAACTTTATCGTGAAAGAAAGAAGGGATCAAAATTCCAGAATAACGGCTACAATTTCCTTTCTTTTCCTGGATCCATGGACGAGGTCCGTCTATCAATCACGGTATGCTATTGCTATGAATGACAGATACCAATCCCACAGCCACTCTTACCGGAGGTTGCGGCTCGGGTTGCAGCTCGGTTGAGGTAGGGACGCGGCTCGGGCGAGGCGGCGCCGGCGAAGGCGTGCAGAGCGCGGACAGCCGGCTAGGCGGACGATGTCTTGGTGGAGCTCTGCAGATGTCTTTCGCCGCCATTTTCCCTCCTGAACTCGCAAACAACGTGTTACGGTCATTTATGGTAACCTAGGCCAATTTGCACAACTAATTATAATCCACAGATTGTCAACTTTAAAACTCAGTGCTGTACCTCATAGTTCATCAAAGCATATGTACAAGATGGTCCACGAAATGAACGACCAAGACGTCATTTTTTTTCACCATGTACACCATCATGTACACGAGGACTGTGTAAATGTTGTACCCTATACTATAAAAGGAGACGTGCATGTGTCCATCTTTGATCATATTGCAAAATAAAGTGGGGTGCACGTGTACGCCATCATGTACTGTGCGTGTGCCAAGTTTGAACAAAATCGGACCATGCGTGTCCAAAAATGGTGGAGGACACATTTAAGTAACAAAATGGCCGCCAGTCGGCAATCTTGGATCTCATCTCGAGAAAAATGATGTGCTTGTGTACCATCATTTCTTACCTGTGTGCCAAGTTTGAACAACATTGGTAAATGCACGTCCGATAAATGGTTGTGGACAGACGCACGCACGGACACGAAAATCGAGACCGAATCCATAAGCCCCCCGTTTTGGACTAAGTCCAATGGGGGGGGGGGGCTATAACGTGATGGTACATGGTGTTATGACTGTGCTTACCATTCCTGCAAAAGCAAAACAACGTCACAAATCGTGGACCACCTTCATGTACAGTACATTATGTCGAGAAAAGATCTCGCCACTTTGGGGTCCAAACAATGGACTTTATCTCAGGTGTGGTGGCTCTTGATGACACATCATATGACCACAATAAAGAAAGAGATCACTCGGTTCGATTCTAATTCTAGAATCCAAAAGAGCGGTTGCTCAGTCATGTTAAAGTTTGTTCAGATAATTTCCACTGTGTGATTTATTCAATATACCTGGAGAACGGAGGTAAACCTTCCTTTTAATCATTGAGCATACAATGCGACCCTCAACACTTAGATACTGGACCAAGTGATGTTACAGTTTCACGCCATGTACGTGCTGTATACATATACATACTGTACATATATAGATATACCTGCATGCCCAGCTCTGGACTTTCCGATCCTTCCTCTCCGAACTGTCCTCTTCTCTCTCCACTTCTTCCCTTCTCAAATCATTTTCCCAGTCTTCTCCTGTTCCTCTACTTGCTCTCCAACCCATCTGACCTTTTCCTGTTGCTCCGACGTCTGTTTCTTGCTTTGACTCTGAAGTTCTGTGTCCTGCAGTCTTTCTTTATTTCTGTACTGCCGATTACATTGTTTGCTCCCTCTACCCTCCCTTCCCTCACTATGTCGACTATTTTCACGCCCTTCGCATCCATTCCTTTTGCACGTTTGCTTTGGACGCTTCTGATGATGCCATCAACCTTTCCTCCGTCTCCGCTGCTGTTCCCATTGCCGTCTTCTCTGCTCCCATGTCCTTGTACTGCCGATTGCAGTCAAACTTTTCTTCCTCCATCAATCTCGTCTCTTCCTGCAGGGGGGACGAGGTGGGGGGGGAGTTTCAGGAGTCAGGGAGGGGTAGTGAGAAGACAAATTGGTGATGTTCAAAGGATTTTCCTGATATCTTTGGCTTCTTAACGTTAAGCTATACCATACTATACCATACCATACGATACGATACTTATGGCTTAATTAATGATCACATTTAAATCCACCATCATTTCTGTCTACACTCTTCATTATCTTAAATGTCAGAGAATAATTCTGATTCAGAAATGTTGGCCCAAGTCTTTCCCGAATGGCTGCCAGGGCTGATGTTCGACTGGAGCCAATTTGGGTAGGAATTTATGATTTGGTCAATCTCATCGACTCTTCATAAAAACACCATGTCATCCACCAAGTAATGGTATTGGATGAGAAACCCAGGTTAACGTCGATCCGAGGGATGGCACACTTTGTGATGCAACCATGAAGCACCCAACTGTCCTGGACTCTGTGTCATTTTCTCCTGATAAGGTGGAGAGCTCACTGTAAAACCTCGACTCAGATTCTGCAACTGCCAGACAGCATCAGCCCACGTGTCTAAAAACTGCCCCTCTGCTCTTGCTCCCCTCTCTCTCTATTCTTTCACCCTCTCATTTGCTCAAGGTCATCTGCCATCTGCTTGGAAATCAGCAAACATTCGCCCTGCACAAAAAGGAGCAAAAACAGATCCCTGCAACTACAGACCAATCAGCCTTCTCCCAATCATCAGCAAGGTTAGTAACCATCATCGCTTCAGACATTAAATCCTTCCTCTTCTCCATGGCTTGATTTCCGATCATCAATTTGGTTTCAGACCAGGTCACTTCACCGTGGATATGCTGCTTCTGCTCTCCCAACAATGGATGGAGGTCCTCATTGCCAGTCATGAAATCAGAGCCATCTCCCTCGACATAGCGTGTGCTTTTGACACGGTCTGGCACCCTGCCCTGCTCACCAAACTCTCTTCCTTTGGTATCCAAGGCCATTCCACTCATGGCTCGCAGACTTCCTCTCCTGTCGCAGCCAACGTGTGCCCTAAATGGATTCTTTCATCCCCCTTCCTGTCCAGGCTGAAGTTCCTCAAGGCAGTGTTTGGGCCCTGTTCTTTTTTCTGGTTTTCATCAATGATCTCTCCGAATCTCTGGGAAATCCTCTTTATCTCTTTGCTGATGACTCCACCCTCTGCCCTACCATCTGTCATCCCTCAGATTGGCAAGCAGCAGCTTCTTCGCTCTCTGCAGATCTGGAAATAAAATCACAAACTGGTCCAACACGTGGAACATGTCATTCAACCCGGATAAATCTCACACTCTCACTATGTCTCTCTGAAAGGACTGTCTAACCCCCCCCCCACCCCCACCTCATCTACTTCTCAACAATCCTCTTGAAGAAGTCCTTTCATTCAAGCTTCTGGGTCTCACTATCTGCCATGATCCTTCCTGGGAAAGCCACATTTCCAACCTGGCCTCCAAAGCCAGTCACCGTCTGGGAATCCTCCATTGTGCAAAGTCCTTCCTCAGCCCACCTGAGCTCCTGACCACATACAAAGCTTGTGTCCACATCCTGATGGAGTCATGCTCTCCCCTCTGGGCTGGTGCTCCCGTCTCTCTCCTTTCTCGGCTTCACGCTGTGGAAACCAAGGCATTTCGGATCATTGGTATCTCCACAATT
>CM068953.1:2019358-2034294 GCA_035128595.1 Eptatretus atami
CACGTGACAAACGTTCACCTCCAAAACCACTCGTGACCAACGTTTACTCCAAAACCACTCCGCCAACGTTTACTCCAAAACCACTCCGCCACTAACGTTTACTCCAAAACTCATCCGTGACCAACGTTTACTCCAAAACCACACCGGGACCAACGTTCACTCCAAAACCCCTTCACAATTGGTGCTGCAATGGTTGCATGTTCATTTGATGTATATCATGTGCAATTCGGCGTATTGGTGTGGATACATTGAAGGAAAGATATTATTTGTTTTTTTTTCTCTTTTTTTTTGACAATGTCGAGGCTCGTATGAGAGCTAACACACAACGTATAACAAAGGGAGCAGGCGACAAGAGGGTGGGAGAGGGAAGGAAAAACAGTGGGGAACAGAGACATTCGATCTGTGGAAGGGAGACGGACGGGCGCGGGTACACAGGGTAAATAAGATGGACACAACAGGGACTTTCAGGAAGGAAATCAGAGAATTTGAAGGAGGTGGGTTTGGGTGGATTAACGCGGGTAGAAAACATGAGGATTTGGATGGGGGAAATAAGAGATGGTGGTGAACAGCTGTTTTGAAGACCTGGAGGGAAGAGAGGGATTGAAGAGAGTGAGGGAGTTTGTTCCAGAGGCGAGAAAAAAGAGGAATGAAAGAGTGAAGGTGAGCAGTGATTCGTGATTTTGGTAGTTTTCCCAGAAGGGAGTTGCTGGCGGACCTTGAGCACCCTGCAGAAATATGGTGGGGCAAATCGCAGACAAAGCAGGGGGAGTGAGGCCAGGGAGAGACGGTAGAAGACAGAGGACCACCGTCCTGCCTGCGGTGAGAGAGTGAGAGGCCCAAGACAACCTCAGTGGGAGATACCAATGATCCGAAATGCCTTGGTTTCCACAGCGTGAAGCCGAGAAAGGAGAGAGACGGGAGCACCAGCCCAGAGGGGAGAGCATACTCCATCAGGATGTGGACACAAGCTTTGTATGTGGTCAGGAGCTCAGGTGGGCGAGGAAGGACTTTGCACAATGGAGGATTCCCAGCGGTGACTGCTTTGGAGGCCAGGTTGGAAATGTGGCTTTCCCAGGAAGGATCATGGCAGATAGTGAGACCCAGAAGCTTGAATGAAAGGACTTCTTCAAGAGGATTGTTGAGAAAGTAGATGAGGTGGGGGGGGGGGGGGTTAGACGTCCTTTCAGAGAGACATAGTGAGAGTGTGAGATTTATCCGGGTTGAATGACTGTTCCACGTGTTGGACCAGTTTGTGATTTTATCCAGATCTGCAGAGAGCGAAGAAGCTGCTGCTTGCCAATCTGAGGGATGACAGATGGTACGGCAGAGGGTGGAGTCATCAGCAAAGAGATAAAGAGGATTTCCCAGAGATTCGGAGAGATCATTGATGAAAACCAGAAAAAGAACAGGGCCACAACACTGCTTGAGGAACTTAGCCTGGACAGGAAGGGGGATGAAAGAACTCCATTTAGGGCACACGTTGGCTGCGACAGGAGAGGAAGTCTGCGAGCCATGAGTGGAATGGCCTTGGATACCAAAGGAAGAGAGTTTGGTGAGCAGGGCAGGGTGCCAGACCGTGTCAAAAGCACACGCTATGTCGAGGGAGATGGCTCTGATTTCATGACTGGCAATGAGGACCTCCATCCATTGTTGGGAGAGCAGAAGCAGCATATCCACGGTGAAGTGACCTGGTCTGAAACCAAATTGATGATCGGAAATCAAGCCATGGAGAAGAGGAAGGATAAATGTCTGAAGCGATGATGGATTCATAACCTTGCTGATGATTGGGAGAAGGCTGATTGGTCTGTAGTTGCAGGGATCTGTTTTGCCTCTTTTTGTGCAGGGCGAATGTTTGCTGATTTCCAAGCAGATGGCAGATGACCTTGAGCAAATGAGAGGGTGAAAGAATAGAGAGAGAGGGGAGCAAGAGCAGAGGGGCATTTTTTAGAACACGTGGGCTGATGCTGTCTGGCCAGTTGCAGAATCTGAGTCGAGGTTTTACAGTGAGCTCTCCACCTTATCAGAGAAAATGACACAGAGTCCAGGGACAGTTGGGTGCTTCATGGTTGCATCACAAAGTGTGCCATCCCTCGGATCGACGTTAACCTGGGTTTCTCATCCAATACCATTACTTGGTGGATGACATGGTGTCTTTATGAAGAGTCGATGAGATTGACCAAATCATAAATTCCTACCCAAATTGGCTCCAGTCGAACATCAGCCCTGGCAGCCATTCGGGAAAGACTTGGGCCAACATTTCTGAATCAGAATTATTCTCGACATTTAAGATAATGAAGAGTGTAGACAGAAATGATGGTGGATTTAAATGTGATCATTAATTAAGCCATAAGTATCGTATGTATGGTATGGTATAGTATGGTATAGCTTAACGTTAAGAAGCCAAAGATATCAGGAAATATCTTTTGACATCACCAATTTGTCTTCTCACTACCCCTCCCTGACTCCTGAAACTCCCCCCCCACCTCGTCCCCCCTGCAGGAAGAGACGAGATTGATGGAGGAAGAAAAGTTTGACTGCAATCGGCAGTACAAGGACATGGGAGCAGAGAAGACGGCACAATGGGAACAGCAGCGGAGACGGAGGAAAGGTTGATGGCATCATCAGAAGCGTCCAAAGCAAACGGTGCAAAAGGAATGGATGCGAAGGGCGTGAAAATAGTCGACATAGTGAGGGAAGGGAGGGTAGAGGGAGCAAACAATGTAATCGGCAGTACAGATAATAAAGAAAGACTGCAGGACACAGAACTTCAGAGTCAAAGCAAGAAACAGACGTCGGAGCAACAGGAAAAGGTCAGATGGGTTGGAGAGCAAGTAGAGGAACAGGAGAAGACTGTGATGGAAAATGATTTGAGAAGGGAAGAAGTGGAGAGAGAAGAGGACAGTTCCGGAGAGGAAGGATCGGAAAGTCCAGAGCTGGGCATGCAGGTATATCTATATATGTACAGTATGTATATGTATACAGCACGTACATGGCGTGAAACTGTAACATCACTTGGTCCAGTATCTAAGTGTTGAGGGTCAGCATTGATTGCTCATATGATTAAAAGGAAGGTTTACCTCCGTTCTCCAGGTATATTGAATAAATCACACAGTGGAAATTATCTGAACAAACTTTAACATGACTGAGCAACCGCTCTTTTGGATTCTAGAATTAGAATCGAACCGAGTGATCTCTTTCTTTATTGTGGTCATATGATGTGTCATCAAGAGCCACCACACCTGAGATAAAGTCCATTGTTTGGACCCCAAAGTGGCGAGATCTTTTCTCGACATAATGTACTGTACATGAAGGTGGTCCACGATTTGTGACGTTGTTTTGCTTTTGCAGGAATGGTAAGCACAGTCATAACACCATGTACACATCACGTTATGAGCCCCCCCCCCCATTGGACTTAGTCCAAAACGGGGGGCTTATGGATTCGGTCTCGATTTTCGTGTCCGTGCGTGCGTCTGTCCACAACCATTTATCGGACGTGCATTTACCAATGTTGTTCAAACTTGGCACACAGGTAAGAAATGATGGCTTACACAAGCACATCATTTTTCTCGAGATGAGATCCAAGATTGCCGACTGGCGGCCATTTTGTTACTTAAATGTGTCCTCCACCATTTTTTGGACACGCATGGTCCGATTTTGTTCAAACTTGGCACACGCACAGTACATGATGGCGTACACGTGCACCCCACTTTATTTTGCAATATGATCAAAGATGGACACATGCACGTCTCCTTTTATAGTATAGATGTACAACATTTACCAAGTCCTCGTGTACATGATGGTGTACATGGTGAAAAAAAATGACGTCTTGGTTCGTTCATTTCGTGGACCATCTTGTACATATGCTTTGATGAACTATGAGGTACAGCACTGAGTTTTAAAGTTGACAATCTGTGGATTATAATTAGTTGTGCAAATTGGCCTAGGTTACCATAAATGACCGTAACACGTTGTTTGCGAGCTCAGGAGGGAAAATGGCGGCGAAAGACATCTGCAGAGCTCCACCAAGACATCGTCCGCCTAGCCGGCTGTCCGCGCTCTGCACGCCTTCGCCGGCGCCGCCTCGCCCGAGCCGCGTCCCTACCTCAACCCGAGCTGCAACCCGAGCCGCAACCTCCGGTAAGAGTGGCTGTGGGATTGGTATCTGTCATTCATAGCAATAGCATACCGTGATTGATAGACGGACCTCGTCCATGGATCCCAGGAAAAGAAAGGAAATTGTAGCCGTTATTCTGGAATTTTGATCCCTTCTTTCTTTCACGATAAAGTTTAAAACCCTCTTCCCAACTCGACCCCATGCAGCTTATGTAATAAATAGATGGGCTTTCAACAAATATTTGCAATGTATTCTAATAAAGTCAAACAAGTACATTGATGTAAATTCCCGACATCGCACAGTATGGTAAAAGTTATCTCTGATATCTAGTCTTGCTAAAATAAAACAATTAATGGTTTAACCAAATTCACATACATCCATTTTTATCCCTTCAAACTTCCTTAAAAGGTTACATCCGACTCCTTACTTGCATCCCTTTTGTTTAGGAAGGTCCGGTCGATGGGTCAATGTTTCTGCAGGCAGCATGCGATGGACATTTGGGTGTCATTGAGCGTTTTCTGGCTGACGGAGGCGATGCCAACACCTGTGATAAGGTAAGCGACACGACAGCGTACACTGCCATGTCATGCTTCCTTAACTCGTTCTTTATCATGCATACCACGGTATAGAATGTCCTTATAATTTCCTTGTTGGTGGAAAATGTAAAGCGGCTTGGTGGTTGTGCGGGTAAAGGCTTGTCGTGTTGTCCTTACCTGTCGTGAGTTCGATTCCGAAATTTGGTCCAGTGAAGATGGTAACTTGGACAGACAGGATGGCCTATACCCTAGAGGTACACACACTCGCCTATAAGATGTCCAGCCTGGGTTTGAATCCCGACCCAGCTATAAACTGTCATGTCGGTGTTTCACAGGCAGGGTGATTCGTCAATGTGTGTGCCGTCTCTCGGATGGACGTTAAACTGGATATCACATCTGCCGACATTAGTTGTTGGACGTTAAATATCCCACTGTGTCATTCGCGAAGAGTCAGTGAGCTTTCGCCGGCATCATGAACAAATTCCAAATTCCTGCCCTAACCCTAGTTGAACGTCAGGCCTGGCCAGCCAGTTCACGAAAGACTTGGACCAAGCTTCCCCCCGGCCTGTCGGCCAACCCCCCAAGAACAGGGGAATACATTTTAAATGTGGCCACAAAGAATAAGAAGAGATGTCATCACCGGGTTGATTCAGGCAAAGAAAAGCCACCATTACCTCCATGAGGTTATGGAACTCCCATCGGCACCACCAGGGGTCCCCAAATCACAAAACACACCATTTATGTCAGAATCGCGTGACCATTGTAAATTCCGTTAAAGGATGTACCAAGTTTGACATGAGAGTCCTTTGGGTCCTGGAGATCGATTTTAGGTGAGGTGTCCTCCTGAACTCTGCTTGATAGGCACATAGGACAAGAAAATTCCAGATGGTCCATAATTTAACAAATCACATATCTCATGAACCCCCCCCATTGTGAAACACCTCACAATGGGACATTTACACTGGAAATTGAATGGTTATCTCAGAAATATATAGTGCTGAACACAATGGTGTACTCAGCCTAAAATTGATGATCAGGACCTCAAGCAGCCTCGTGCAAAATATCGGACTGTATCCATTCGGGCTCGCCTCCAAGATATTTAGCCTGGGTTCGAATCCCGACCCAGCTATAAACTGTCACGTCGGTGTTTCACAGGCAGGGTGATTCGTCAATGTGTGTGCCATCTCTCGGATGGACGTTAAACAGGCGTCCCGTCCGCCACATTAGTTGGTGGACATTAAAGATCCCACGGTGTCCTTCACGGAGAGTTGGCGATTACAAAAGTTCTGTCCTAACCTCGCATTCCCCTTGTCCCAATGGAGGGAAGTGCCACCCCCCAAGGGGCTCGCTGTGCTCCTTAGCTGGGCATGCGGATTAGTAGCGGTAGTAGTGCCGTGGTCGTATCCATTCGGTAACGGTGATGTTGAAAGTGTACGTGAAGCCACCTGACTACCGGCTTCTTGCTGGTTACCTGTGATCGATGTTAATAACCCCAAGTCATTGTTCGATCAAAGTTGTAACATTGGATGTCTACGCAGGCCAAAATCGCCACGTCTTTGTCTGCTAAGTCTGCTTCAGGCTGGTGTCTCACTTAATGACAGATGCAAGAGGAAACACTCTTCCGGCTAGAAGTGCAGAAAGTGCGAATGACCTGGGTTTTTTGTTGATTTTATAGAATAACGATGGTTGTTTGTTTCCACTCACCTTCGTGTGCAGCTATGCCGCACTGGACTTCACCGGGCGTCAATGGAAGGACATCTTGAGGTTGTGAAATACCTGCTGTCAGCTGGAGCCTCACCCACCTTCCAAGACAGGGTATGGTACTGAACTAGTTAAAGCAGCTTTCTTCTGCAAAGTAAAATGAGATGAAACGTTTCAAAGATATAGACTGGCACAAGGAATTCATGGAACTGATGAATTGGTATCCAAACGAGAATGACCGCACTGTGGTCACGACCTGCGACAAAATCCAGTGACGGGCCCTGTGGGAGAATCCAGTGGGAGAACCCTGGTGTTGGCTTAGGGGTCGGGTGGCTGGCTTGGGATCTTAGGGTCCTGAGTTTGAGCCCACTGTCAGCTGTTGAATTAACACCAGGTGGGGTTGACTCAGCCTGTCATCCTTCTGAGGTCGGTGGAATGAGTACCGGCGTACTGTTGATCGGGGCGCAGCATCAGTGGCACAGCTGCGCCCTCAGCCAATGATGCTACCCACAGCCCTGTGCTGCACATGAAGCGGGGACGACACATTGACTGCGCCATTAAGAGATGAACTCGACACCTCTCATCCATGTCAGTCTCCGCCACGGTTTTATCAGAACGAGCTGATTCGTCACGTGATCACGGATTGTTTAACCCCAATATGAGGCCGCTACAAAATTATGTAACGCCGTCTTTTGCTAATAACAAAGCCAATGGAAATCTGACGCAACAAACATGGTCATATATAATCAGCAAAGGCCTACAGGCCTGATATCTTAGGCCCAAGATGGCGGCCATATCATTTTGTCTGGGTGCCATGTCAGATTGAGTCACGTGACAAATGTGAGTGGGGTCCAGCAGCTGTCCCACCAATCGGTGCACACAACCACAACAACACCAACAACAGTAACAACATCAGCAGCAGCAGCAGCAGCAGCAGTAATGTGGAGCTCTTGTAGACAGACCTGCGACATGTCGCATGATAAGACCGCCAATTACAAAGGAACATCAGTGAACCACCTCACCTGGTTCATTTTGTTCATTTTGCTGAAGCTGCTGTCCAGACAGCAGTCATCCTCTAAGAAAGCAAATGGTGTAATCTGGAGTCAAAGAGCCAAGAAGGACTGAATATCCATAGTCCAGGCAGAATAGTGTCATTTATTCAAGGTGCCTGCGACAACGAGCCGACTTTTGGCGAACGACAGCGGCACGTCAAAGGTCCACCAACTAATGTTAGCAGATGGGATTCCGAGCTTCATGTTTCACACTTTCATATATTCATCGCACTGCGTACAAAACACCAGGACGACATTTTATGGCTTGGCGGAGATTCCAACGAAGGTGTGATGGCTCAGGGGTGAGTGCTCCAACCACAAACTTCAATGCTATCTTACCAGGTGATATCAGGGAGGTAATAAAACCTGAATCAATGTTGTGGACCGATTTCGTTATCTTATATCCTTTAGCACTTCAAGCATAATCAGTTTTTATGGCATTAATTGCCGACAATAAAGGGACTGACGAGAAACTCAAATACAGATTTCTATTCGAGGTTTTACAAATTTAGTGAAGAGAAGACACCTGCACAGGCTGACATGGTGTACTGAATGCATCCCGAAAATCAACATATATCCAGAGTGCAGACATAACTTGTCTCTCTTTTTATTTGAGGAAAAAAAACAATTAAATTAAAATAGTGAGAGTAGAAGACCTTTGCCTTCTGGGATAATGCAAATTAATCAAAATGCCATTGTGAAGCTATAGTTTACAATGTGTGGAAGGTGTATGATGTTCTGCCACATGTGTGCAGCTGGGTGGTTCGGCACTACACTGGGCTTGCCGTGGAGGACAGCTGGCAGTGGTCCGTCTGCTTGTTGAGCAGGGAGCTACACTTGGCAGCAAAGATAAGGTACCAATTATAGTAAAAGAATGATTTTATCATCCATATCATCCATATCATGCATAGGAATAACGAAATGATGCAGAGCGTACAAATGGTCCACCTCTGCGATGTCGATGTACGCAGAAGTCTCCTGTCCCAGCATTGCTTGTCCATAGAACATTTTGAGGGTCAGGTCCGGTCAGGCAAGGTATGGGAGCATGTGCCGGAGCAGCGCGTTGCCAATTTCCACCGGTACTCCAAGGGCCTCGGTCTGGCCATCCCCCAGGCAGATGGCTGACCCATCCCCATCTCCTTGAGATGTCGATCAACCTGCTGCAACCACGAGGCACGTGATCGGCCCGTTGGCCTCCTCCACTCATGAGACTCTCTTGCTGGGAGAATCTGGTGAGCAGGATCAGCGTCAGGAAAACGAGCCACATGTCCTTACATCCGCAGCTGATGCTCACGGACTAGACAGGTAACAAATCTCATCTGAGTCTCTCTCAGCAACCGCTCATTGGACGCAAAGTCTGACAAGTGATAGCCAAGGATTCTCTGAAAAGACCTGGTACCGAAGGAGTTAAGTCTCCATCTCAGATTTCTGGTTAGAGTCCAAATCTCACATCCATAGAGAAAGACTGGAAGCAACAAGGACCTGAAGACTTGGACTTTCCTCTTGCACAGGTACTGACAGCACCACACCCCATGATCCAGTGAATCCATGACTCTCCAGGCCTGACCCAGATGTCTACTCACCTCTGGCTCACAACATGCAAAGACATGAATAGCACTGCCAAGGTAAGTGAATCTCTCCATGAACTCAACATCCTCACGGTGGACAAAATAGCACCATCCAAGATGTCACTGAAAGCATGGATGTTAATTTTGACCCAGAAAACCTGTAATCCCAGCGTCTACAACTCCTCATCCATGACCTCGAGGGCCTCCATAACGAGATGCAGCATCTCCCCAAAGATGACTGTATCGTCTGCGAAATCAAGGTCAGTGATATTGTCATTCCCAAATGATGCACCATCCATCCATCCATCCATCCATTGGGACCATACTCTGTGCAGAGCGTTGATGCTGCCTAAGCAGTCTCCTTGGCTATTGGGCACAATCCTGGATGGGTCGCCACTCCGACACAGGATACCAGTAAGCTGGCACTCATTTTGCCGACCTCGGAAAGATGACATGCAGAATCAACCCCACCTGGTATTAATTCAACGGATAAGGGGGATTTGAACTTCGGATCCTAAGATCCCAAGCCCACCACCCTAACCATTAAGCCAACACCAGACGTAAATGATGCACTGCAACTTGATATCTCCGAAATCCTCCACAGAATCAAGTCCATACAAGTGCTGAAATGTGTGGGGGCCAGTACACACCCCTGACAAACTCCAGTAACAACTGGAAATAAGTCAGCGATGGTACCACCATATCTCACAGCACTCTCAGTACCAGAGTATAGTTCAGACAACAGATGGATCCGTTTTTGTGACACCCCACGAAGACCAAGAATCCTCCAGAGGGCATCCCGATTCACTGAATCAAACGCTTTACAGAGATCAACATAGGCTGCAAGCTGCCCCTGCCGAAACTCGTCTGCGTTCGGTGAGGACCCGAAGAGCAAGGATACCGTCAATCGTTGACCTCTTTGGTGTAAAACCCAAATGCTCTGGGCACTGGTCCTCAAGCAGATGTGGCGAACCCTATCAAGAATTATCTGAGCAAAGACTTTGCCCAGCACTGAGAGCAGAATCACCCCTCATAAGCTGTTGCAGTCCTGGCGATCACCCTTCCCTTTCCAGAGAGGGTCAACAAGGCCCCTCTTCCAGTCAGTTGGGATGATGCCTGTGTTCCAGGCAGAGCACTGAACTGCGTGCAATGAGATGAGTACAGCATTTCCACCAGCCTTGAGAAGTTCAGCATGGATACTACAGATCCCTGGAGCTTCAGCCCCTTTCAACTGGTTCACCGCAGCCTGTGTTTCCACAAATTAAGATGGTTCAGAGTTGATTGGCGGGTCAGCAATAGGGATAGTTACACCCCTGACATTTAACTGAACAGCTGGTGGATCAGCCTGGTACAGCCATTCAAAGTAACCGGCCCAGCGGAACATCACTCCGGACTCCTCTATCAAGAGCTTACCACCCTCCGCTCTAACTGCAGTACACCGAGGGACGCGCTTCGAGGAACACAATGCACAAATTCATCTAGAAGCAGGATGAGAATCTCTTGACCACATGTATAGTTTTGTGCCTCAACTCCCTGAACAGCTGAGCTCTGCCATTAAGCCTGGCCCTGCAACTCTGGTCAATGGTATTAATTGTCCCTTGGGAGACAAAGTTCTTCTTCGCCTGACGGTGGGTTCCAAGACATCCACTGGCAGCATCAAGGATAGTGGTCTTGAAGGCACTGCACAACTCTTCAGGCTTCCCCAAAACACCCACACCCCCCAAATCCCCACTCTGCCTGTTCGCAAACTCCTCAGCTACCCTCTCATCCTTGAGCTTGCCAACATCCAGCCTAGGCTGGCATGGTACCATTCTCCTGGATTTACACTGCAACTTCAGAGTTGCTACAACAAGCATGTGGTCGGTATTGAAGAACTGAGCACTCCGGTAGACCCTGCAGTTCTGAATCATCCTCCAGCGACCTTCAACGAGTGCATGGTCAATCTCCTTTGCAACAGCATCAGCATTGGAACACCACATCCAGCGATGAGCCTGTGGGCGCTGAAACCATGAACCAGCCACCCTCAGTCCATGACTGCAAAGTCATGCAAAGTCAAGACTTCTTGCAAAGTCAAGGAACTTCGTGTTCTTCTGGTTCACAGTTCCAGACCCATAGGGACCAACACATGTCTCATAACCATCCCTATCATTTCCGGTCAATGCATTTAAATCCCCCAAGAATAGAAGAGTATCTTACCCGGGGCACCGATCAACCGCAGACTCAAGTGCGGCATATAATGTGTCCTTCACAGTGAGATCACTCGCTTCAGTTGGAGCATAAACAGAGACCAGCGAATGACACCCAAGGAGTGACGAATCCTCAGTCTCATAATACGCTCGTTGACCGGTGTTACCTCAACTTACATGGGAGTCAGCTTGTTGGATACAGCTACAGGAACACCTTGGGTAAGGTAACCATCAGAGTGACCAGACTCGTTGCAGGTGTAACCCACGCCATGATCTCAACACCATCCGGTCTACAAACCTCAGAGAGTGCTGTAATACCGATGTCCAAATGCTGGAGCTCCGATGATAGCAGAGAAAGGTGATCATCCTCTCCTATGGATGGGACATTCCAGGCACCCACCCGCCTCAAGTTAATTCAAGGAGACTGCAGTCTGGTGGAGTACACCTTAGCACAACCCAGACACACACCACCACAATCCGACCGAGGAACGTTACCCCATGCTTTTCCTCCCATCATCAAATAATTGGGTCCCAAAGGCTTTGACGGAATTCCGTCACCTGGTGAGCTGCCTTGCGAAGGGCAGCTGCATAGGAGGTACTCCCACGGAGTGGGTTTTCAGTTTTCTTTGCATTTTTTGTTTTGTTTTGCGGAATGATGTGATCTTTATGGGTGGATATCTCAAACCTGTTCTGTCCGTCTATGTCATCACAGCTGAATAGTTGTCCACTGCACGTTGCGACGCGCACTGGGCACACAGACTGCACGGAGTACCTCATCGGAGCTGGTGCTAAAATCAATGCTCGTGATTGGGTGAGTCTAAGAACATGGACCAAAACCGGTGGGAACCTGCACACTCTCAGATATCCATTGCAACATTAAAAGCATTTTTTTTTAAAAATAGGACTCTGGACCTGTAGCTTATCTGGTCCCTGGCCTGATGTTGTAACCCAAATTTGGAAGCATTCTGACTGGTGGGTCTGGAGAAGAAGATTTTTGCAGAATTAATGCGATTTTCACAAAAGTTGACTAAATCAGCCATTTTGACACACTTCCGGTCACGTGATCTGCATGACTTCCGTAATATAATTAGCATCCCTGCCCTTGTCTAATGTTGCAACCCAAATTTGGTAGCATTCTGACTGGTGGGTCTGGAGAAGAAGATTTTGGAAGGAATTTGTGGGACCGCCATTTTCATACACTTCTGGTCATGTGATCGGCATGGCTTCCGCAATTTAACATCAGGAGCCTGTCCTCATGTTGTCACCCAAATTTGGTAGCTTCCTGAATGGTGGGTCTGGAGAAGAAGATTTTTGGCCATTTTGACCTACTTAAAATCATGTGACTGGAATGAGCTTTGCAATTCCTGTTACTAGTCAGGAGAGGAAGGTTGCCGCCAAATTTCAGCCGGATCGGCCCAGCGGTTTGACCGGAGAAGTCAAAAAAGGAGACGGACGGATGGACAGACACACGGGTGGTGCGTGATTATAATACCTTATATTGAATGTAAATTCCAGATAAGCTAAAAACTTGTCGTCACAAAGGGATTTTTTAAAGAAAGTAATTTTTTCTGTACTTTTATGCATGTGTTGGCTTGCCTTTGCAAAAGGTGAAATTCTTGAATTAAAATTCAAGTACATGCTCACGGAATGAGCTTTTCTCCCAAAGAAGGTTCGCTTCGAGTGCGAACTGAGGAAAATTCGAACTGAGGAAAATGATTGACAGGTCAAGCCAGATTTGATCTGTGCCTTGCCGCAGGTACCACGTAGACCTGTACTAACCTGTTTCGTGGTCGGGTTGTTGGCGACTAAACCGTCTCCCCCACCAAGTTTCTTGGTGAGGAGGGTGTATGATAAGGACACCCAGCAGGAATAAAACAAAACCTGTCAAAGGACGAAGGTGCTCCTTGTGAGCCAACGGCCATCCATATCTAGTGCCCAAAGGTGTCTGCAGACATCCTCATGCAGTTGGGTTACTTTTTTATTCGGAGGTTGGCGGCAGGATTTGTACTCCGGCCACCGTAAAACACTTCATTCTGCAAAACCCTCAAATGTAAGGAAATCTGAAAACCCACTCCGTGGGAGTACCTCCTGTGCTGCTGCCCTTCGCAGGGCAGATCACTGGATGACGGGATTGGCGCAAAGCCTTCGGGACCCCCATTCCTTGATGATAGGACAACCATGGGGGTAAACCTCCAGGGTCAGATTGCGGTAGTGTGTGGCGGAGTGGTGCTGAGGTGGCATCGACCAGACGGCAGTCTTCTTGGGTTAACCAAAGACAGTCCCTTCGGGTGGGTGCCTGGAATGTCCTATCCCGAAGAGAGGATGATCACCTGTCTCTGTTATCATCTGAGCTCAAGCGTGTGAACATCAGTATTGCAGCACTTGATAAGGTTTGGAGACCGGATAGTGGCAAGATCATGGTGGGTGGTTACACCTACTATTGGTCTGGTTGCACTGATGGTGACCATGCCCAAGGAGTTGCTGGAGCTGTGTCCAATAAGCTGACTCCAATGATAATAGAGGTAATGCCGGTCAACGAGCTTATTATGAGACTCCTTGGGTGTTGTTTCCCTGGTCTCAGTTTATGCTCCAACTGAGGCGAGTGATCTCACCATGAAGGACGCATTCAATGCCGCGCTCGAGTCTGATTGATCAGTGCCCCAGGTATGGTACTCTTCTAGTCTTGGGGGATTTCAATGCATCGACTGGAACTGATAGGGAAGGTTATGAGATATGTGTTGGTCCCCGTGGGTCTGGAACTGTGAACCAGAATAGCACTAAGTTCCTTGATTTTGCAGGAAGTCATGGATTTAGGGTAGCTGGCTCATGGTTTCAACACCCACAGGCTCATCGCTGGACTTGGTATTCCAATTCTGTGGTGTGGCAAAGGAGATTGACCATGTGCTCATTGATAAGTCACTGGAGGATGATCCAGAACTGCAGGGTCTACGGGAGTGCTCACTTCCTCATTACCGACCACAGGCTTGTTGTAGCAACTCTGAAGTTGCAGCTTAAATCCAGGAGAATGGTACCATCCCAGCCTCGGCTGGATGAGAGGGTGGCTGAGGAGCTTGCGAACATGCTGAGTGGGGATTTGGCGGTCTGGGTGTGCTGGGAAATCCTCAAGAGTTGTGGAGTGCCTTCATGACCAGCGTCCTTGATGTTGCCAGTGGATGTCTTGTAACTCACCATAAGGTGAAGAAGAATTTTGTCCCTCAAGGGGACATTGGATACCATTGACTGGAGTTGCAGGGCCAGGCTTAATGGCAGAGATGAGCTGTTCAGGAAGCTGAGGTGTAAAACTGTACGTACACTAAGGGTGGACAAGGAGGCCTTTGTGCGAGGAATCTGTGAGGGGGTAGAGCATCACATGTGGTATCATCACATCTCACAGCACTCTCAGTTCCAGAGTATTGTTCAGACATCAGATTAATCAGTTTTGGTGGCACCCCACGAAGACCAATAATCCTCCAGAGGACATCCTGATTCCCTGAATCGAACGCTTTGCAGAGCTCAACATCGGCTGCAAGCAGCCCCTGCCGAAACTCTTGTCTGCGTTCGGTGAGGACCCGAAGAGCAAGGATACGGTCAATTATTGACTGCTTTGGTGTAAAGCCTGACTGCTCTGGACGCTGGTGCTCAAGCAGATGGTGGCGAACATGATCAAGAATTATCCGAGCAAAGACCTTGCCCGGCACTGAGAGCAGCGTCACCTCTCGGTAGCTGTTGCCGTCCTGGCGAACAACCTTCCCTTTCCAGAGAGGGACAACAAGGCCCCT
>CM068953.1:2035638-2058678 GCA_035128595.1 Eptatretus atami
ATCATGGCAGATCGTGAGACCCAGAAGCTTCAATGAAAGGACTACTTCAAGAATTAAGCCTGGCCCTGCGACTCTGGTCGATGGTATCCAGTGTCCCTTGAGAGACAAGTTTCTTCTTCGCCCCACGGTCAGTTCCAAGACCTCCACCGGCAACATCAAGAACGGTGGTCTTGAAGGCACTATACAACTCTTCAGTGTACCCCAAAGCACCCAGACCCCTCAAATCCCCACTCAGCCTGTTCGCAAACTCTTCAGATACCCTCTCATCCTTGAGCTTGCCAACATTCAACTGAGGCTGGGATGGTACCATTCTCCTGGATTTACGCTGCAACTTCAGAGTTGCTACAACAAGCCTGTGGTCGGTATTGAGGAAGTGAGCACTCCGGTAGACCCTGCAGTTCTGTGTCATCCTCCAGCGACCATCAATGAGGACATGGTCAATCTCCTTTGCGACACCACCAGCGTTGGAACACCAAGTTCAGCGATGAGCTTGTGGACGCTGAAACCATGAACCAGCCACCCTAAGTCCATGACTTCTTGAAAAGTCAAGGAACTTTGTGCTTTTCTGGTTCACAGTTCCAGACCCATGGGGACCAACACGTGTCTCATAACCATCACTATCAGTTCCAGTCGATGCATTGAAATCCCCCAAGAATGGAAGAGTATCTCTCCTGGGGCACTGATGAACCACAGACTCGAGCATGGCATAGTATGCGTCCTTCACGGTGAGATCACTCGCCTCCGTCGGAGCATATACTGTACAGAGACTCGGGAAACGACACCCAAGGAGTGACGAATCCTTAGTCTTATAATACGCTCGTTGACTAGTGTTCCCTGAACTATCATTGGAGTCAACTTATTGGACACAGCCAGAGCAACTCCTTGGGCAAGGTAATCATCTCCCGGTGCTGTGCACCAAAGGCTGTGTGGGATGTGGTCCCAGCATTTCACCACTCATAGTTTGGGTTCGCACATTATCTGATATATATGTATATACACATGCACAAACCTTCATGTTATGAATGAAAAAGTAGTATCTTTGCCATACACGTTGGAAATGGGACAGCCGGTTTCACATCCCCACCAAAGAATAGCATGCTCCGTGAAGCATCATCTTGTGCTGGTACTCAGCCAGACAGCTTCGAGACGATTACTTTAGCGCCCAGCTATCTTGCTGTCCTTTGCAAAGTATGTAGTGAAGTCTTATTCAATGTAATTTAAATTTTGGGGCGATCCACATTCGGATCATGCAAAATAGCATTATTTCGAGCCCTTCAAGCTGTTTCCACTCATAACATCCTTTATGTTGTGCCCCGGCAGGAAGGAGACACCGCACTACACGATGCAGTCAGACTCGGAAGATACAAACTTGTTCGACTGCTCATCCTGCACGGAGCTGACCTGCAGATAAAAAACTGCGTAAGCCTCATTTGGTCCTTCCTTGTTACAGCAAACCCTGGGATATTGCAGGAGTGGGACTTGACACTCAAACCTTTTGACTTCAATGTGACGACTTATTTTAGCAGAATAATAATTTAAGACTTAAGGAGTCTTAAAATGGATACAGACTTAACTTACCAGAAATGTAATGACGGAGGGCCTACATAAGGGTGTACAACAGCAACAGGCACAGTGGCCAATCAGTCCGGCATTGTGACAATAGGGATAATAGTTGCAGCACAACAATGGAAACCTTATGTACACAAGACTATCACTAACTTAGAATTCGCCCCGTCTGCCTTTTGGACGACAGAGCAGCCTCTCAGCTGGACTACCAGAGGAAGTTTTAACAACGCAAATTAAATCACCAAAGCATCAGCACAATGACCCAACAAGTATCCCCAAGCCTACAAACCTGTTGATTTTACCCTTGTTGGGGTATCCTGCAAACTGAAGTGAGGCATCTTCATGATGGGTGAAAACTTGAGAACTCAGCCAGGCCTTAAGGCCTATTCTGATGGGCATTAAGGCCTGACTGGGGTATCCAGGCCTGAAAGCCTCATTGGGTGGTCCAGGCCTTAAGGCCTATTCTGTGGACATTAAGGCCTGATTTGGTTATCCAGGCCTGAAGGCCTCATTTGGTTCTCCAGGCCTGAAGGCCTCATGGGGTTCTCCGGGCCTTAAGGCCTCATTGGGTTCTCCAGGCCTTAAGGCCTCATTGGGTGGTCCAGGCCTTAAGGCCTCATTGGGTGGTCCAAGCCTTAAGGCCTCATTGGGTTCTCCGGGCCTGAAGGCCTCATTGGGTGGTCCAGGCCTTAAGGCCTCATTGGGTTCTCCGGGCCTGAAGGCCTCATTGGGTGGTCCAAGCCTTAAGGCCTCATTGGGTTCTCCAGGCCTGAAGGCCTCATTGGGTGGTCCAGGCCTTAAGGCCTATCCTACAATTGCATTACCCATCCTGCCATCCTGGCTGTTAAAGGACATCGAGACGGTGCGGTTATTTTTCGTATCGTTGACAAAACGCAGACAAGATTCGCAGCTCCCACGGGGTATTGGAACCAGACGTGAGAATGAAGTAAACCGATTCCTTGTCATCCCTGGCTGTGATTTCAGGCCAATAAGACACCGTTGGATCTGGTGCGGAAGTGGGAGGGAGAGCGCCGTGGGGCGTTTGAGCGCGCAGCCTCCAGCGGCTGAAGGAGTCGGCAGAAAGGCAGGTGCCTGGAGGGATGAAGAGCCGAGGAAACGGAGGGGACGATGAGTTTACGGTGTTTTATAAGAGGTCTGGGCCGACCACCGACCGAGGCCTCATGTTGTGGCCGATGTCATGGAAGTCGTTGCACCAAACCGGCCACGTCGACCCCTTCACTTGATCACACACACGTCATGAATCTGAGGGGGTTTGAGAACAGTATTTTCTCCCTGTTTCTTGTCCCTTTTCTTATTACGTCATCAGTATCATCCAACGTCGGCCTTGAGTATGAACCTCGAAAGGGAGAACCGTTCGATCGTTATTTATTAATTACTAGAGGAGTCCGATGGAGTTATATTCCAATATTTTGGAATGAGATTCATATTTATTATTCGATATGCTGTGACGATTGGACTGCTTGTAGATAAGATAACATGTTGTAACATCAAAAGCTCACAATGTTTTTATCATCACTGCATATGTTTCATTATTTAATTAAAAACCTTTGATAACTAACTTATTACTCGGAGCCCGACGCAGCACTTGAGTTTCCATCCTTGTGTGAGACGTTTTTGCTTTTGCCCTTTCTTGTCCCTGTCCCTCAGTGCTGTTGTTTGTTGTTTCTGGAAAGTTCCACGAATAAATGTGTTCACCGAACACAACACACATGACACGTAACGACTGCGTCGTGATTACGTGGGTTCCTCGAACGAACTCCCTTTTAAACGCCTCGACGGCTCCGCGTGTGAAGGCCACCCACGTACGTGATGACGTAATCACGTTAACCTTGCGTCAAGTCGTAACGAGCGCGTTCGGCGTGCGTCGACGTTCAGTACAACGCGTACGTACATGAAGTGTATAAACGTCGCCAATTATGAGGTAGATTGAAGATAAGAGTGTGAGCACACGAAGGTGTGAAAATGGTTTTGGCGGACGAGGGATCCGATTGCTGAATTGCCATGACGTCAGCGGTGCGTCATCGAACAACGGTTCGTGTCTGTCCGTTTTCCGCCCCCCCTCCCCCCTTCCCCTTTCCTCCTCACACTCTCGGCTGTTTGACCGGTTTGTACTCGGGTGTTTCTCGTGTCGTCAATCCGCTTCGTCGTGAGGCCGGAGTGGCGCGGCCGCGGATCGGCCGCGGATCGACGGACAAGGAAAGGTCGCGACCGGGAGCCAGAGGCGGTTATATCGTCAGCGATCCCAACATCGCGATCATCTCTACACCTTGGGTCTACCTGGGCAACGGTCGTTTTCCTGAGGTGCTCGGCAGACGCGATGCCTGATTGGGGGAGGATTAAAGTTTCCGCGTTACCCTGGTAATCGACCGTCACCTCAGCGAGGGGACCCAGAGGAAGAAGAAGTAGTAGGGTTGGGGGACGACGAGGAGGAGGAAGAAGAAGAAGAAAGGCAACGCTGGTTCCACCGACGGACAGGACTGAAACGGCGATGTCTTTCCTTAACTTCCTCAAGTTCTTCAAGCTGGGCCCTGATAAGAAGAGGGCGAAGCAGTACGAGCACGTGAAGCGCGATGTGAATCCTCAGGAGTTCTGGGAGATTCTGGGCGAGTTGGGTGATGGAGCTTTCGGAAAGGTTTACAAGGTGTGCTCGAGCTTCTTCTTCTTCTTCATCATCATCATCATCATCATCATCATCATCTTCTTCTTCCTCTTCTCACGTGTTACCCTTTGACTTGAATATTACAAAAGTGTATTTTCAGCAAACAGAGTTCGCGGTTTCCTCGTCTCGTGGACCGAAATTGCCATACGTGTGTGTGTGTCTGTCCGTCCGTGTGTGTGTGTGTCTGTCCGCCGTGTGTGTCGTCGTGTCTTGTAGTGCTGTGTGTGTGGGGTCTGTGTGTCCTACGTGTGTGTGTGTGTCTGTCGTCCGTGTGTGTGTGTCGTACGTGTGTGTGTGTGTGTCTGTCCGTCGTGTACGTGTGTGTCTGTGTCGTCGTTGTGTGTCGTCCGTCCGTGTGTGTCTGTACGTGTGTGTACGTGTGTGTGTGTGTCGTGTCCGGTCCTGTGTTGTGTGTGTCTGTGAGTGTGTGGGTGTGTGTCTGTCGTCCGTGTTGTGTCTGTGTGTGTGTCTGTCCGTGTGTGTGTGGTGTGTGTCTGTACGTGTGTGTTGTGTCTGTACGTGTGTGTATGTGTCTGTCCGTGTGGTTTGTGTGTGTGTGTGTGTGTCTGTCCGTACGTGTGTGTGTGTGTGTGTCTCTGTCTCGCGCCACCTTAACCCATGTATATTTATATTTACCACCCCGATCTGCCGTACAATATATTAAAAGGACATATGAAAGGTTTATGTGCGTTTTACCTGGCCCACCTGTCGCAGTGCTCGCTAATATCTATTGGGGTTGTAACCTGAGAGCACACCTGAGCTGTATTCCTGATGTTACCTGCTTTGTGCTAATGGTTGTGGTGACCTGCAAAGAGAGCACACACACACACATGTGCCAACAACAGTAGGACTCGGTGTGCTGATTGGACGGTTGGTGTCATGTGCTCCCCAAAGTATGACGTAGTGATTATCGAACCGTCAATGGTTCTAGGACAATGATAACGATGGTTTTGTTCATTGTTTCTCAATTGCATAAATGAATCGCCTTGGGTTCATAAAGACCAATGGATCAATATGTAATTACCTTCACCATAGGAGAGGCCCATGCACGTGGGTCTGTCTGTCTGTCTGTCTGTCCACACATAATATAATGTGCTTTTGTAGGCCACAAACGCCACCTGCTGATATACAGTATTCCATATTCTCTTCTTTTTTTAACCGAGTACCTCTTATTAGGAACTCAGAAACAACCCATAAAAGAGAGAGATACACTCCGCCTATAAGATGTCCGCCTGGGTTTGAATCCCGACCCAGCTATAAACTGTCATGTCGGTGTTTTCACAGCAGGGTGATTCGTTCATGTGTGTGCGTCTCTCGATGGACGTTAAACTGGATATCACATCTGCCGACATTAGTTTTTGGACGTTAAATATCCCACTGTGTCATTGCGAAGAGTCAGTGGCTTTCGCCGGCATCATGAACAAATTCCAAAATTCCTGCCCAACCCTAGTTGAAACTGTCAGGCCTGGCAGCCAGTTCACGAAAGACTTGACCAAGCTCCCGGCCTGTCGGCCAACCCCCTCAAGAACAGGGATTACATTTTAAATGTGGCCTACAAAGAATAAGAAGAGATGTCATCCCCGGGTTGATTCAGGCAAGAAAAGCCACACACATTACCTCCATGAGGTTAATGGAACTCCCATCGGCACCCCAGGGGTCCCCAATCACAACAACCATTTATGTCAGAATCCGCGTGACCATTGTAAATTCCGTTACAGGATGTACCAAGTTTGACATGAGAAGTCCTTTGGGTCCTGAGATTCGATTTTAGGTGAGGTGTCCTCCTGAACTCTGCTTGATAGGCACATAGGACAAGAAAATTCCAGATGGTCCATAATTTAACAAATCACATATCCATGAACGCCCCCGCCATTGTGAAACACCTCACAATGGGACATTTACAAACTGGAAATTAATGGGTTATCTCAGAATAATATAGTGCTGAAACAATGGTGTACTCAGCCTAAAATTGATTGATCAGGACCTCAAGCAGCCTCGGCAAAATATCGGACTGTATCCATTCGGGCTCTCGCCTTCCAAGATATTTAGCCGGGTTCAATCCCCCGACCCAGTCTATAAACTGTTCACGTCGGTGTTTCACACAGGCAGGGTGATCGTCAATGTGTGTGCCATCTTCGGATGACCGGTTAAACAGACGTCCCGTCCGCCACATTAGTTGGTGGACATTAAAGATCCCACGGTGTCCTTCACGGAGAGTTGGCGATTACAGAAAAGTTCTGTCCTAACCTCGCATTCCGCCTTTCCTCAAATGGAGGGAAGTGCCACCCCCAAGGGGCTCGCTGTGCTCCTTAGTTGGCAATGCGGATTAGTAAGCGGTATATGCCGTGGTCGTATCCATTCGGTAACGGTGATGTTGAAAGTGTACGTGAAGAGCCACCCTGACTACCTGCTTTCCTTGCTGGTTAAGCCTGTGATCGATGTTAATGAACCCCAAGTCATTCGTTCGATCAAGTTGTAACATTGGATGTCTAAACGCAGGCCAAAAATCGCCACGTCTTGTCCTGCTAAGTCTGCTTCAAGGCTGGTGTCTCACTTAATGACAGATGCAACGAGGAAAACACTCCTTCGGATAGAAGTGCCAGAAAGTGGCGAATGACCTGGGTTTTTTTGTTGATTTTATAGATAACGATGGTTGTTTGTTTCCACTCACCTTCGTGTGCAGCTATGCAGCACTGGACTTCACCGGGACTCAATGGAAGGCATCTGGGTGTGAAATAACCTGCTGTCAAGCTGAAGCCTCACCCACCTTCCAAGACAGGGTAAAATGGTACTGAACTAGTTAAAGCAGCTTTCTCTGGCAAAGTAAATGAGATGAAAACGTTCAAAAGATATAGACTGGCACAAGGAATTCATGGAACTGATGAATTGTATCCAACTGAGAATGAACGCACTGTGGCACGACCTGCGACAAAATCCAGTGACGGGGCGCTGTGGGAGAATCCAGTGGGAGAACCCTGTGTTGGCTTAGGGGTCGGGTGCTGGCTTGGGATCTAGGGTCCTGAGTTTGAGCCCCACTGTCAGCTTGTGAATTAACACCAGTGAGGTTGTACTCAGCCTGTCATCCTTCTGAGGTCGGTGGAATGCAGTACCGGCGTACTGTTTGATCGGGGCGCAAGCATCAGTGGCACAGCTGCGCCCTCAGCCAAATGATGCTACCCACAGCCTTGTGCTGGCACATGAAGCGGGGCGACACAGTTTGACTGCGCCATTAAAGAGAATGAACTCGACACCTCTCATCCTATGTCAGTCTCCGCCACGGGTTTTTATCAGAACGAGCTGATTGTTTCACATGATCACGGATTGTTTAACCCCAATATGAGGCGCGCTACAAAATTATGTACGCCGTCTTTTGCTAATAACAAAGCCAATGGGAAATTGACGCAACAAACATGGTTATATATAACAGCCAAAGGCCTACAGGCCTGATATCTTAGGCCCAAGATGGCGGCCATATCATTTTGTCTGGGTGCCATGTCAGATTGAGTCACGTGGACAAATGTGAGGTGGGGTCAGCAGCTGTACACCAATCGGTGCACACAACCACAACAACACCAACACAGTAACAACATCAGCAGCAGCAGCAGCAGCAGTAATGTGGAAGCTCTTGGTAGACAAGACCTGCGACAATGTCGCATGATACAGACCGCCAATTACAAAGGAACATCAGTGAACACACCTCACCTGGTTCATTTTGTTCATTTTGCTGAAGCTGCTGTCAGACAGCAGTCATCCTCTAAAAAGCATGGTGTAATCTGGAGTCAAAGAGCTCATATTGAAGGACTGAATATCCATAGTCCAGGGGCAGATATGTCATTTAATTCAAGTGGCCTGCGCCAACGAGACGAACTTTTGGCGAACGACAGCGGCACGTCAAAGTCCCAGCCCAACTAATGTTAGCAGATGGGATTTCCAAGCTTCATGGTTTCACACTTTCATATATTCATCGCACTGCTGCAACAACACCAGGACGACATTTTTATGGCTTGGCGGAGATTCCAACGAAGGTGTGATGGCTCAGGGGTGAGTGCTCCAACCACAAACTTCATGCTATCTTACAGGGATATCAGGGAGGTAATAAAACTGAATGCCAATGTTGTGTACGCGATTTCGTTAATCCTTATTATCCTTTAGCACTTCAAGCATAATCAGTTTTTATGGCATTAATTGCCGACAATAAAGGACTGACGAGAAACTCAAATACAAGATTTCTATTCGAGTTTTTACAAATTTAGTGAAGAGAAGACACCTGCACAGGCTGAAATGGTGTACTGAATGCAGCCCGAAAATCACATATATCCAGAGTGCAGACATAACTTGTCTCTCTTTTTATTTGAGGAAAAAAAACAATTAAATTAAAATAGTGAGAGTAGAAGACCTTTGCTTCCTGGATAATGCAAATTAATCAAATGCCATGTGAAGCCTATAGTTTTAACAATGTGTGAAGGTGTTATGATGTGCTGTGCCACATGTGTGGGCAGCTGGGTGGTTCGGCATTCTACACTGGGCTTGCCGTGGAGGACAGCTGGCCAGTGGTCCGTCTGCTTGTTGAGCAGGGAAGCTACACTTGGCAGCAAAGATAAGGTACCAATTATAGTAAAAGAATGATTTTATAATCCATATCACCATATCGTGCATAGGAATACGAAATGATGCAGAGCGTACAAATGGTCCACCCTCTGCGATGTCGATGTACGGCAGAAGTCCCTGTCCGCAGCAATTGCTTTTCCATAGAAACATTTTGGGGTCGGTCCGTCAGGCAAGGTATGGGAGCATGTGCCGGAGCAAGCGCGTTTGCCAATTTCCCACCGTACTCAAGGGCCTCGGTCTGGCCATTACCCCAGGCAGATGGCTGACCCACCCATCTCCTTAGATGTCATCAACCTGCCCTGCAACCACGAGGCACGTGATCGGCCCGTTGCCTCCTCCACTCATGAAGACTCTCTTGCTGGGAGAATCTGGTGAGCAGGAGCCAGCGTCAGGAAAACGAGCCACATGTCCTTACATCCGCAGCTGATGCTCACGGACTAGACAGGTAACAAATCTCAACTGAGTCTCTCTCAGCAACCGCTCATTGGAGCGCAAATCCTGACAAGTGGATAGCCCAAAGGATTCTCTGAAAAGACGCTGGTACCCCGAAGGAGTTAAGTCTCCATTCAGATTTCTGGTTTAGATCCAAAATCTCACATCCATAGAGAAAGACTGGGAGCACAAGGACCTGAAGACTTGGACTTTTCCTCTGCCAGGTACTGACAGCAACCACACCCCAATGATCCCAGTGAATCCATGACTCTCAGGCCTGACCCAGATGTATACTCACCTCTGGCTCACACAATCAAAGAAACATGAATAGCAGCCAGGTAAGGTGAATCTCTCCATGAACTCAACATCCTCACGGTGGACAAAATAAGCACCATCCAAGATGTCCACTGGAAAGCATGGTGTTAATTTTGACCCAGAAAACCTGTAAATCCCGGAGCGTCTACAACTCCTCATCCATGACCTCGAGGGCCCATAACGGTGCAGCATCCCCAAAGATGACTGTATCGTCTGCGAATCAGGTCAGTGATATTGATCATTCCCAAATGATGCACCATCCCATCATCCATCAATCATTGGACCATACTCTGTGGCAGAGCGTTGATGCTGCCTAAGCAGTCTCCTTGGCTATTGGGCCAATCCTGGATGGGTCGCCCTGCCGACACAGGATACCAGTAAAGCTGGCAACTCATTTTGCCGACCTCGAAAGATGACATGCAAATCAACCCCACCTGGATTAATTCAACGGCTAAGGGGGATTTGAACTTCGGATCCTAAATCCCAAGCCCACCAACACTAACCATTAAAGCCAACACCAGACGTAAATGATGCAACTGCAACCTTTAGATATCTCCGAAATCCTCCACAGAATCAAGTCCATACAAGTGCTGAAAAATGTGTGGGGGGCCAGTACAACACCCCTGACAAACTCCAGTAACAATTGGAAATAAGTCAGCCGATGGTAGCACCATATCTCACAGCACTCTCAGTACCAGAGTATAGTTCAGACAACGTGTCCGTTTTTTGTGCACCCACGAAGACCAAGAATCTCCAGAGGGCATCCCGATTCACCTGAATCAAACCTTTCGGTCTGGTGCGCGCCCTGCGGCTCGTCTGCGTTCGGTGGACCCGAAGAAGCAAGGATAACCGTCAATCGTTGACCTCTTTGGTGTACCCAAATGCTCTGGGCACTGGTCTAGCAGATGGTGGCGAACCCTATCAAAGAATGTATCTGAGCAAAGACTTTGCCCAGCCACTGAAGAGCAGATCACCCCTCATAAGCTGTTGCAGTCCTGGCGATCACCCTCCCTTTCCAGAGAAGGGTCAACAAAGGCCCCTCTTTCCAGTCAGTTGGGATGATGCCTGTGTCCAGGAGAGCAACCTGAACTGCGTGCAATGAGATGGTACGCATTTCCACCAGCCTTGATGAAGTTCAGCCATGGATACTACAGATCCCTGGAGCTTCACCGCCTTTTCAACTGGTTCACCGCATAGCCTGTGTTTTCCACAAAATTAAGATGGTTCAGAGTTGATTGGCGGTCAGCAATAGGGATAGTACACCCCTGACAATTTAACTGAACAGGCTGGTGGATCAGCCTGGTACAGCCATTCAAAGTAACCGGCGAGGACATACATCCGGACTCCTCTACCGCTTCACCCCACCTCTAACTGGTACACACCGTAGGGAACCGCCTCGAGGAACACAATGCACAAATTCCTCTAGAAGCAGATGAGAATCTCTTGACCAATGTATGTTTTGTGCCTCAACTCCCTGAACAGCCTGAGCTCTGCCATTAAGCCTGGCCCTCACCTGTTCATGTATTAATTGTCCCTTGGGAACAAAGTTCTTCTTCCGCTGATGGGTGGGTTCCAAGACATCCACTGGCAGCATCAAAAAGGAAGTGGTTCTTGAAGGCACTGCAACTCTCAGGCTTCCCCAAAACACCCACACCCCCACAAATTCCCACTGATGTCGCACTCCTCAGCTACCCTCTCATCCTGGTTGCCTAGCTGTGTTGGGTACACTCCTGTTACAGCACTTCAGAGTTGCTAAACAAGCATGTGGTCGGTATTGAGAACGAGCACTCCCGGTAGACCCTGCAGTCTGAATCATCCTCGCAGCGACCTTCACGAGGCCGGTCAATCTCCTTTGCAACAGCATCAGCATTGGAAACACCACATCCACGATGAGCCTTGGGGCTGCTGCCGCCCCCTCGTCCATGACTGCAAAGTCAAGACTTCTTGCAAAGATCGGAACTTCGTGTTATTCCTGGTTCACAGTTTCCAGACCCGCATAGGGACCCAGCACATGTCTCATAACCATCCCTATGCATTGGTCAATGCATTTAAATCCCCCAAAGAATAGAAGAGTATCTCACCCGGGGCATCCGTCAACCCGCAACTCAAGTGCGGCATATTTGTCCTCCGTTGGGGAGATCACTCGCTTCCAGTTGGAGCATAAACAGAGACAGCGAATGACACCCAAGGGAGTGACGAATCCTCAGTCTCATAATACGCTAGTTCACGCGGTGTTAGCCACAACTTTACATGGGAGTCAGCTTGTTGATACAACTACAGGACACCTTGGTAAGGTAACCATCAAGTGAACCGACTAGTTGCAGGTAACCCACGCATGAAATCTCAAGTCTCAACACCATCCGGTTCTAACAAACCTTCCGGAGAGTGCTGTAATACGCGATGTCCAAATGCGGAGCTCCGATTGATAGCAGAGAAAGGTGATCATCCCTACTTATGGATGGGACATTCCAGGCCCCACCCGCCCAAGTTAATTCAAGGAGACTGCAGTCCCTGGTGGAGTACACCTTAGCACAACCAGACACACACCACCACATCCGACCGGAGGTTTCCATGCTTTCCTCCTCATATTTAGGTCCCAAAGGCTTTGACGGAATTCCGTCACCTGGATGAGACTGCCTTGCGAAGGGCACTGGCATAGGAGGTACTCCCAACGGAGTGGGTTTTCAGTTTTTCTTGCCATTTTTTGTTTTTGTTTTGCGGAATGAGTGATTCTTTATGGGTGGATACTCTAAGCCTGTTCTGTCCGTCTATGTCATCACAGCTGAATAGTTGTCCCTGCACGTTGCGACGCGCACCTGGCACACAGACTGCACGGAGTAACCTTCATCGGAGCTTGGTGCTATCAATGCCGTGATTGGGTGAGTCTAAGAACATGGACCAAACCCGGTGGGAACCATCACACTCTCAGATACCATTGCAACATGACTTTTTTTTTTAAAAATGGAACTCTGGACCTGTAGCTTATCTGGTTGGCTGTAGTTGTTCCTTGGAAAGCATTCTGGGCGTGGTCTGGAGAGAGATTTTTGCAGAATTAAATGCGATTTTCACAAAGTTTACTAAATCACCATTTTGACCAACTTCCGGTCACGTGATCTGCATGACTAGCATCTAATATAATTAGCATCCCTGCCTTGTCTATGTTGCAACCACTTGGTAGCATCTGGACTGGTGTCTGAACGAGAGTTTAGAAGGAATCTTGTGGGACCGGCCATTTTCATACATACTGGTCATGTGATCGGCATGGCTTCGCAATTTAACATCAGGAGGCCTGTCCCATGTTGGTTTCACCCAAATTTGAGTAGTTCCTGGAATGTGGTCTGGAGAAGAAGATTTTTGCGCTTTTGCCTACTTTAAAATCATGTGGACTGGAACGAGCTTGCAATTCCTGTTACTAGTCAGGAGAGGAAGGTTTCGCCAATTCAAGCCGGATCGCCAGCAAGTTTGACGGAGAAGGTCGAAAAAGGAGCAATGGACGGATGGCGACCACGGGTGGTGCGTGATTATAATACGCTATATTGATTTAAATTCCAGATAAGCCTAAAAACTTGTCGTCACAAAGGGATTTTTAAAGAAAGTAATTTTTTCTGTTTACTTTTATGCATTGTGTGGCTTGCCTTTGCAAAAGGTTGAAATTCTTGAATTAAATTCAAGTACAATGCTCACCAGGATGAGTTTTTCTCCCAAAGAAGGGTTCGCTCAAGTGGCGAACTGAGGAAATATGACAGGTCAAGCCAGATTGATCGTGCCTTGCCGCAGGTACACGTAGACCTGTAACTAACCTGTTCCATGTTCGGGTTGTTGGCGACTAAACCGTCTCCCCACCAAGTTTCTTGGTGAGAGGGTGTATGGACACCCAGCAGGTAAAACAAAACCTGTCAAGGACGAGGTGCTCTTTGTGAGCACAAGGCTATGCATTTTCTAGTGCCCAAAGGTGTCTGCAGACATCCTCATGCAGTTGGGTTACTTTTTATTCGGAGGTTGGCGGCAGGATTTGTAACTCCGGCCACCGTAAAACACTTCATTCTGCAAAACCCCAAATGTAAGGAAATCTGAAAACCCACTCCGTGGAGTACTTCCTGTGCTGCTGCCCTTCGCAGAGGGCAGATCACTGGATGACGGATTGGCGCAAAGCCTTCAGGACCCCATTCCTTGATGATAGGACAACCATAGGGGTAACCTCAGGGTCAGATTGCGGTAGTGTGTGGCGGAGTGGTGCTAGAGGTGGCATCGGACCAGACGGGGCAGTCTTCTTGGGTTAACGCAAAGACAGTCCCTTCGGGTGGGTGCCTGGAATGTCCTTCCCGAAGGAGGATGATCACCGTCTCTGTTATCATCTGAGCTCAAGCGTGTGAACATCAGTATTGCAGCACTTGATAAGGTTTGGAGACCGGATAGTGGCGAGAATCATGGTGGGTGGTGATACCTACTATTGGTCTGGTTGCACTGATGGTGACCATGCCCAGGAGTTGCTGGAGCTGTGTCCAATAAGCTGACTCCCAATGATAATTGAGGTAATGCCGGTCAACGAGCTTATTATGAGACTCCTGGGGTGTTGTTTCCCTGGTCTCAGTTTATGCTCCAACTGAGGCGAGTGATCTCACCATGAAGGACCGCATTCAATGCCGCGCTTGAGTCTGATTGATCAGTGCCCCAGGTATGGTACTCTTCTAGTCTTGGGGATTTCAATGCATCGACGGAACTGAAGGGAAGCGTATGAGATATGTGTTGGTCCCCGTGGGTCTGGAACTGTGAACCAGAATAGCACTAAGTTCCTTGATTTTGCAGGAAGTCATGGATTTAGGGTAGCTGGCTCATGTTTTCAACACCGCACAGGCTCATCGCTGGACTTGTATTCCAATTCTGTGGTGTGGCAAAGGAGATTGACCATGTGCTCATTGATAAGTCACTGGAGGATGATCCAGACTGCAGGGTCTACGGGAGTGCTCACTTCCTCATTACCGACCACAGGCTTGTTGTAGCAACTCTGAAGTTGCAGCTTAAATCCAGGAGAATGGTACCATCCCAGCCTCGGCTGGAGAGAGGGTGCTGTGAGGAGCTTGCGAACATGCTGAGTGGGGATTTGGCGGTCTGGGTGTGCTGGGAAATCCTCAAGATTGTGGAGTGCCTTCATGACCAGCGTCCTTGATGTTGCACAGTGGATGTCTTGTAACTCACCATAAGTGAAGAAGAATTTTGTCCCTCAAGGGGACATTGGATCCATTGACTGGAGTTGCAGGGCAGGCTTAATGGCAGAGATGAAGCTGTTCAGGAAGCTGAGGTGTAAAACTGTACGTACACTAAGGGTGGACAAGGAGGCCTTTGTGCGAGGAATCTGTGAGGGGGTAGAGCTCACATGTGGTATCATCCACATCTCACAGCACTCTCAGTTCCAGAGTATTGTTCAGACATCAGATTAATCAGTTTTGGTGGCACCCCACGAAGACCAATAATCCTCCAGAGGACATCCTGATTCCTGAATCGAAACGCTTTGCAGAGCTCAACATCGGCTGCAAGCAGCCCCTGCCGAAACTCTTGTCTGCGTTCGGTGAGGACCCGAAGAGCAAGGATACGGTCAATTATTGACTGCTTTGGTGTAAAGCCTGACTGCTCTGGACGCTGGTGCTCAAGCAGATGGTGGCGAACATGATCAAGAATTATCCGAGCAAAGACCTTGCCCGGCACTGAGAGCAGCGTCACCTCTCGGTAGCTTTTGCCGTCCTGGCGAACAACCTTCCCTTTCCAGAGAGGGACAACAAGGCCCCTCTTCCAGTCAGTTGGATGATGCCTGTGTTCCATGAAGAGCACAGAACCGCACACAACGACATGAGTACAGATTTCCACCAGCCTGAGAATTTCAGCATGGATGCCACAGATCCAAAGAGCTTTACACTCATTTCAGCAGTTCAACCGCAGCCTGTGTTTCCACAAATGAAGGTGGTTCACAGTTGATTGGAGGGTCAGTGTCAGGGATAGTAACCCCCCTTGACATTCAACTCAGCAGTTGTTGGATCAGCCTGGTACAGCCGCTCAAAGTAACCAGCCGCAGGGGCCTTCACTTCGGACTCCTCTGTCAAGAGCCCACCACCCTCCGCTCTCACTGCAGTACACGGAGGGATGGGCTTGGAGGAACGCAATGTGCAATTTTCCCTG
Source organism: Eptatretus atami (assembly GCA_035128595.1). Taxonomy (NCBI): domain Eukaryota; kingdom Metazoa; phylum Chordata; class Myxini; order Myxiniformes; family Myxinidae; genus Eptatretus; species Eptatretus atami. The sequence goes on from CM068953.1 coordinate 2,051,411, forward strand.
TAAGCAGGATGAGATCACTTGACCACAGGTGATGCTCCACTTCCTCACAGATTCCTCACACAAAAGCCTCCTTGTCACAGTCAGCGCACGCACAGCTTTACACCTCAACTCCCTGAACAGCTCAGCTCTTTCTTTCTTCTTTTTTTATACAATGTTGAGGCTCGGATGAGAGCTAACACAAAGAACGTACAACAAGGGGAGCAGTAGACAAGAGGGGTGGGAGAGGGAAGGAAATAACAGTGGGGAACAGACATGAGATCTGTGGAAGGGAGAGGACGGGGTAGGGTACACAGGGAAACAGAATAGTTCTACAGGGACTTTCAGGAGAGAAGCAGGGAATTTGAAGGAGGAGGGTTTGGGGTGCATTAGCGGGGGTAGAAAAGATCATGGTTTTGGATGGGGGAAGATAAGAGATGTGGGTGAAAAGCTGTTTTGAAAGACCTGGAGAGAAGAGTTGGGATTAAAGAATTTGTCCCAAAGGTGGGGAAAAAGAGTAATGAAAGAGTGGAAGGTGAGCAGTGATTGTTGATTTTGGTAGTTTTACGACCAGAAGGTGGTTGCTGCGGACCTTGAGCACCCTGCGGAAATATCTGGGGGGGGGGGGGACATATCGCAGACAGAGCGGGGAGGGGGCGAGGCGAGAGAGGAGACTGTAGAAGACAGAGAGACCACGATCTGCCTGCGGTGAGAGAGTGAGAGACCCAAAGACTCAGCTCATCGCGTGAGATACCAATTATCCTGAATGCCCTAGTTTCACGGCAGTAATCTGAGAGAGGTGAGAGGCGGGAGTATCAGTCTGAGAGGAGAGCAGTACTCCATCAGGCTGCGGACGAAAGCTTTGCATGTTGTCAGGACCTCACGTGTGTGCAAGGAAGGACTTTGCATGATGGAGGATGCTGAGTCTGTGACTAGCTTTGGAGGCCAGCTTGGAAATGTAGCTTTCCAGGAAAGATCATGGCAGATCGTGAGACCCAGAAGCTTCAATGAAAGGACTACTTCAAGAATTAAAGCCTGGCCCTGCGACTTGGTCGATGGTATCCAGTGCCCTTGAGAGACAAGTTTCTTCTTCGCCCACAGGTCAGTTCCAAGACCCTCCACCGGCAACATCAAGAACGGTGGTCTTGAAGGCACTATACAACTCTTCAGTGTACCAAAGCCGCCCAGACCCCTCAAATCCCCACTCAGCCTGTTCGCAAACTCTTCAGATACCCTCTCATCCTTGAGCTTGCCAACATTCAACTGAGGCTGGGATGGTACCATTCTCCTGGATTTACGCTGCAACTTCAGAGTGCTACAACAAGCCTGTGGTCGGTTTGAGGAAGTGAGCACTCCGGTAGACCCTGCAGTTCTGTGTCATCCTCCAGCGACCATCAATGAGGACATGGTCAATCTCCTTTGCGACACCACCAGCGTTGGAACACCAAGTCAGCGATGAGCTGTTGGACGCTGAAACAATGAACCAGCCACCCTAAGTCCCATGACTTCTTGAAAAGTCAAGGAACTTTTGTGCTTTTTCTGGTTCACAGTTCCAGACCCATGGGGACCAACACGTGTCTCATAACCATCACTATCAGTTCCAGTCGATGCATTGAAATCCCCAAGAATGGAAGAGTATCTCTCCTGGGGCACTGATGAACCACAGACTCGAGCCTGGCATAGTATGCGTCCTTCACGGTGAGATCACTCGCCTCCGTCGGAGCAATATACTGTACAGAGACTCGGGAAACGACACCCAAGGAGTGACGAATCCTTAGTTTATAATACGCTCGTTGACTAGTGTTCCCTGAACTATCATTGGAGTCAACTTATTGGACACAGCCAGAGCAACTCCTTGGGCAAGGTAATCATCTCCCGGTGCTGTGCACCAAAAGGCTGTGTGGGATGTGGTCCAGCATTCACCACTCATAGTTTGGGTTCGCACATTATCTGATATATATGTATATACACATGCACAAACCTTCATGTTATGAATGAAAAAAGTAGTATCTTTGCCATACACGTTTGGAAATGGGACAGCCGGTTTCACATCCCCACCAAAGAATAGCATGCTCCGTGAAGCATCATCTTGTGCTGGTACTCAGCCAGACAGCTTCGAGACGAATTACTTTAGCGCCCACTATCTTGCTGTCCTTTGCAAAGTATGTAGTGAAGTCTTATTCAATGTAATTTAAATTTTGGGGCGATCCACATTCGGATCATGCAAAATAGCATTATTTCGAGCCCTTCAAGCGTTTTCCACTCATAACATCCTTTATGTTGTGCCCGGCAGGAAGGAGACACCGCACTACACGATGCAGTCAGACTCGGAAGATACAAACTTGTTCGACTGCTCATCCTGCACGAGCTGACTGCAGATAAAAAACTGCTTAAACTCATTTGTCCTTCCTTGTTACAGCAAACCCTGGAATATTGCAGGATGGGATTGACACTCAAACCTTTTGACTTCAATGTGACGACTTATTTTAGCAGAATAATAATTTAAGACTTAAGGAGCCTTAAAATGGATACAGACTTAACTTACCAGAAATGTAATGATGGAGGGCCTACATAAGGGTGTACAACAGCAACAGGCACAGTGGCCAATCAGTCCGGCATTGTGACAATAGGGATAATAGTTGCAGCAACAACAATGGAAACCTTATGTACACAAGACTATACTAACTTAGAATTCGCCTCGGTCCTGCCTTTTGGACGACAGACAGCCTCTCAGCTGGACTACCAGAGGAAGTTTTAACAACGCAAATTAAATCACCAAAAGCATCAGCACAATGACCCAACAAGTATCCCCAAGCCTACAAACCTGTGGTTTTAACCCTTGTTGGGGTATCCTGCAACCTGAAGTGAGGCATCTTCATGATGGGTGAAAACTTGAGAACTCAGCCAGGCCTTAAGGCCTATTCTGATGGGCATTAAGGCCTGACTGGGGTATCCAGGCCTGAAGGCCTCATTGGGTGGTCCAGGCCTTAAGGCCTCATTGGGTTTCTCGGCCTTAAGGCCTCATTGGGTGGTCCAAGGCCTTAAGGCCTCATTGGGTGGTCCAGGCTTAAGGCCTAATTGGTGGTCCAGGGCCTTAAAGGCCTCATTGGTGGTCCAGGCCTTAAAGGCCTATCTAAGCAACTCATTACCCAGCCTTGCCCATCCTGGCTGGTTTAAAGGACATCGAGACGGTGCGGTTATTTTTCGTATCGTTGACAAAACGCAGAACAGATTCGCAGCTCCCAGGGTATTGGAACCAGACGTGAGAATGAAGTAAACCGATTCCTTGTCATCCCTGGCTGTGATTTCAGGCCAATAAGACACCGTTGGATCTGGTGCGGAAGTGGGAGGGAGAGCGCCGTGGGGCGTTTGAGCGCGCAGCCTCCAGCGGCTGAAGGAGTCGCAGAAAGGCAGGTGCCTGGAGGGATGAAGAGCCGAGGAAACGGAGGGGACGATGAGTTTACGGTGTTTTATAAGAGGTCTGGGCCGACCCACCGACCGAGGCCTCATGTTTGTGGCCGATGTCATGGAAGTCGTTGCAACAAACCGGCCACGTCGACCCTTCACTTGATCACACACACACGTCATGAATCTGAGGGGTTTGAGAACAGTATTTTCTCCCTGTTTCTTGTCCCTTTTCTTATTACGTCATCATATCATCCAACGTCGGCCTTGAGTATGAATCGAAAGGGAGAAACCGTTCGATCTTATTTATTAATTACTAGAGGAGTCCGATGGAGTTATATTCCAATATTTTGGAATGAGATTCATATTATTATTCGATATGCTGTGACGATTGGACTGCTTGTAGATAAGATAACATGTTGTTAACATCAAAAGCTCACAATGTTTTTATCATCACTGCATATGTTTCATTATTTAATTAAAAAACCTTTGATAACTAACTTATTACTCGGAGCCCGACGCAGCACTTGAGTTTCCATCCTTGTGTGAGACGTTTTTGCTTTTGCCCTTTCTTGTCCCTGTCCTCAGTGCTGTTGTTTGTTGTTTCTGGAAAGTTCCACGAATAAATGTGTTCACCGAACACAACACACATGACACGTAACGACTGCGTCGTGATTACGTGGGTTCCTCGAACGAACTCCCTTTTAAACGCCTCGACGGCTCCGGTGTGAAGGCCCCACGTACGTGATGACGTAATCACGTTAACTTGCGTCAAGTCGTAACGAGCGCGTTCGCGTGCGTCGACGTTCAGTACAACGCGTACGTACATGAAGTGTATAAAGTCGCCAATTATGAGGGTAGATTGAAGATAAGAGTGTGAGCACACGAAGGTGTGAAAATGGTTTTGGCGGACGAGGGATCCGATTGCTGAATTGCCATGACGTCAGCGGTGCGTCATCGAACAACGGTTCGTGTCTGTCCGTTTCCGCCCCCCCTCCCCCTTCCCCTTTCCTCCTCACACTCTCGGCTGTTTGACCGGTTTGTACTCGGGTGTTTCTTCGTGTCGTCAATCCGCTTCGTCGTGAGGCCGGAGTGCGCGGCCGCGGATCGGCCGCGGATCGACGGACAAGGAAAGGTCGCGACCGGGAGCCAGAGGCGGTTATATCGTCAGCGATCCCAACATCGCGATCATCTCTACACCTTGGGTCTACCTGGGCAACGGTCGTTTTCCTGAGGTGCTCGGCAGACGCGATGCCTGATTGGGGGAGGATTAAAGTTTCCGCGTTACCCTGGTAATCGACCGTCACCTCAGCGAGGGGACCCAGAGGAAGAAGAAGAAGAAGTAGTGGGTTGGGGGACGACGAGGAGGAGGAGAAGAAAAGAAGAAGAAGAAAGGCAACGCTGGTTCCACCGACGGACAGGACTGAAAACGGCGATGTCTTTCCTTAACTTCCTCAAGTTCTTCAACTGGGCCCTGATAAGAAGAGGGCGAAGCAGTACGAGCACGTGAAGCGCGATGTGAATCCTCAGGAGTTCTGGGAGATTCTGGGCGAGTTGGGTGATGGAGCTTTCGGAAAGGTTTACAAGGTGCTGCGAGCTTCTCTTCTTCATCATTCATCATCATCATCAATCATCATCATCATCATCATCATCATCATCTTCTTCTTCCTCTTCTCACGTGTTACCTTTGACTTGAATATTACAAAAGTGTATTTTCAGCAAACAGAGTTCGCGGTTCCTCGTCTCGTGGACCGAAATTGCCATACGTGTGTGTGTGTGTCTGTCTGTCTGTCTGTGGTGTCTTCCGTCCGTGTGTGTCTGTCTGTCGTGGTGTGTCTGGTCCGTGTGTGTCTGTGTCTGTACGTGTGTGTGTGTGTCTGTGTCCGTACGTGTGTGTGTGTGTGTCTGTCCGTCCGTGTGTACGTGTGTGTCTGTGTCTGTACGTTGTGTGTCCGTCTCGTGTGTGTCTGTACGTGTGTGTACGTGTGTGTGTGTGTCTGTCCGTCCGTGTGTGTGTGTGTCTGTACGTGTGTGTGGTGTCTGTCGTCCGTGTGTGTGTGTGTGTGTCTGTCCGTCCGTGTGTGTTGTGTGTCTGTCGTCCGTGTGTGTCTGTGTGTGTGTGTCTGTCTGTGTGTGTGTCTGTCGTCGTGTGTGTCTTGTGTGTCTGTCGTCCGTGTGTGTGTTGTGTCTGGTGTGTCTGTCGTCGTGTTGTGGTGTCTGTGTCTGTACTGTGTGTGTCGACTGTGTTAGTGTCTGTGTCTGTACATGTGTGTGTCCGTACGTGTGTGTGTCTGTAAGTGGTGTGTGTCTGTCCGTCGTGTGTTCTGTACGTGTGTCTGTCCGTCCGTGTGTGTGTGTGTGTCTGTACGTGTGTGTTGTGTCTGTACGTGTGTTGTGTGTGTGTGTCTGTCGTATGTGGTGTGTGTCTCTGTCTCGCGCCACCTTAACCCATGTATATTTATATTACCACCCCGATCTGCCGTACAATATATTAAAGGACATATGAAAGGTTTATGTGCGTTTTACCTGGCCACCTGTCGCAGTGCTCGCTAATATCTATTGGGGTTGTAACCTGAGAGCACACTGAGCTGTATTCCTGATGTTACCTGCTTTGTGCTAATGGTTGTGGTGACCTGCAAAGAGAGCACACACACACACATGTGCCAACAACAGTAGGACTCGGTGTGCTGATTGGACGGTTGGTGTCATGTGCTCCCCAAAGTATGACGTAGTGATTATCGAACCGTCAATGGTTCTAGGACAATGATAACGATGGTTTTGTTCATTGTTTCTCAATTGCATAAATGAATCGCCTTGGGTTCATAAAGACCAATGGATCAATATGTAATTACCTTCACCATAGGAGAGGCCCATGCACGTGGGTCTGTCTGTCGTCTGTCCACACATAATATAATGTGCTTTTGTAGGCCACAAACGCCACCTGCTGATATACAGTATTCCATATTCTCTTCTTTTTTTAACCGAGTACCTCTTATTAGGAACTCAGAAACAACCATGCTCGCTGAAGAAATATAAAGGTGGGAAGGGGGGAGAGAGACTGAGGGAGGGGTAGCTCAGAGGGGTGAGGAAAAGGGGAGCAATGAAGAGAAGAATCCATTGCCAATAAAAGAAGAGCAAGGAAGGGAGAGCGACGCCTCACCAACATTTCTATAACACTCCGGGAGGGTGTGAATTGGGGAGGGGGGGGGGGTTGGGAGGAGGTAAGCTTGAGGGGAGGGTTTCTCAACTTGCGTTTGGAAGTGGGACTGTGAGAAAGGGTGGGGAGGTAGTACAGGATTGAATGAAATGGGGTACATTAATATAGTACGCAGAGACCGCCGGAGATGTCTATGGGGGTGGAGAGGGCAGGAGGTTTGGGACGAGGTAAGTGTGAGGGAAGTCAAGGAAAGGCAGTGTGATGGAAAGAGAATGCGGTGTGAGGGGAAGGGAAGGCAGTGCAAGGGGAGGGGAAGACAGCATGAAGGGGGGGGGAGCGGAAGGGAAGGCAGCATGAAGGGTGGGAAAGGGAAGGGCAATACTGTAAAGGATTCGGCGGTGGGATTCGCACCCTACTCTTGACAGCCAAGTGTTGAAGATTAGGCGTCACTTAACAGCACCGCCGTCTCCGGGTTTATAACGCCGGCTGGCTCGGCACAGGTCTCGGGTCACGCGCCTCAGATCACGATACCAAAGTACACCTGTGCCTTGCCAGTTGGGGAAATAGACCCCGGTTACAGACTGGGTTTGTCAGAGACGAGCGAAGTCTGCCAGCCCGTAGCCATTTTGGTTTTAAATACAAATCGAGCGAATTGTTCCTCAGCACGGCACGAATAAACTCAAAGCGGCAACTTTCATATGAATCAGCCAGATTTATTGGGGACACATCG
>CM068953.1:2065514-2081902 GCA_035128595.1 Eptatretus atami
ACTGGTGCTCATTTCGCCGACCTTCGGAAGGATGACAGGCTGAGTCAACCCCCCTTATGCTAACTCAGCGGCCAGCCGGGCTCGAACTCGGGACCCCAAGGATCCCAAGCCACTGCCTTAACCACTAAGCCACACCAGGCTCATAGTTAATGCCTGGGGAATGGTCTCTAGAATATAACCTGTCAAGTTTGGTTCAGTTCCGTTTACGACCAACCAAGAAATAGCATTTTTAAAAAATGGGCCGAGAGGCCGTTTGTCGGCCCAAAGGGCCATAATCTCACTTTGGGCTCAGTTAATGCCTGCAGAGTGACCTCTAGAAATATACCTGTCAAATTTGTCCGGTTTCTTTCATGAATAACCAACAAAGAGCAATTTTAAGAAAATGGGCCGAAAGGGCCGTTTTATGGCCAACGTGCCGGAATCGCACTTTGCTCAGTTAATGCCTGGGAATGGTCTCTAGAATATACCTGTCAAGTTTGGTTCGGTTCCATCCACTAATAACGAGAAAAACAATTTAAGAAAATGGGCCGAAAGGGCCGTTTCTCAGCCCAAAGGGCTGGATAGTGTGTCATTGTGTAATTTGGTCAACTTTTCATATAGAATCTGGAAACTTGTAATTTTTCACTTCCTATGTTTACAGTGAACACAAAAACAGCTGTTTCCAATTTTTTATTCATAAGCAGTCACCAAAATCCAAAATTTAAGAAATCGAAAACTTTTACCCATTATCGCACATTCAGAGATAATAAAAAATATCTGTTCAGCTAAATTTAACCCAGTTAGCATTATTTACGAACCCCCCAAATATGACAGCCAAAATATGCACAAAAAGGAGATTCTGTAGTACTGAGAACATACAATTTGAATGGATGTGCAAATACAAAACACAAAGATGCTTTGGCATATATAATTATTTAGTCATCCAAGTCCTCATTTCCTCGTCATTGCTTGAATTCTCATCAATTGCGACATTGTTGCAGTGTCCTCAGCTCCTTCACACTTGCAGAGCTCTGTGCAGGCTAGATTATGTGCCTTTCAAGAGCACCATCCACTGCACTTACTGCGACACAGGAACACTTCACAAGTTCCACCACAGCCTCCGGTGCTGCTGGAACTTTTGAGACAACTGGGACATAGTGGCCGTCCTCCAGTTGTCGCCATCCCAGAGTAACAGGATCCAGTAGAATTGGTACAGCTACTAAGTCTTGCAACCATATGTTGGCTTGTAGGTGTGCGTGCAAATAATGCTCAGTGATACATCCTTGAGTCGGAAGTAGCTTCTCCACACCTTGGTTACCCTTCAGCTGCTTGAACATGTGCCACCTCAGTGTCTTGGCTGATGCAAACCAGAGTTGAACAGCTGACACACAAACTTTTCACATCCAGACAACACCCCTGGTGATGGGTACACTCCAACACCAAGTCTAGCAAGAGCACAGATAACATCTTCGCCTGCCTTCATGAAGACTTTGAAGCATGATGACTTCCCCTTTCCTTATGTGACCAGTGGTATCACTACCAGAGTGCATACAATCCTGGCAATGCTCTGCTCTTTCTGCACCTATAGCAACATAGATGGCTTGAGTTTGATTTTTCGTCGTCCATCTCCAGTGCCCATGATGATAACACTGTCCGCCTTCAATCAGGTACTCTTCGCAGAGCAAGCACTAGCACATCAGTATCACAAGAATATATGTGCACAGTATTGCCCAGATGACTCACTGCCACTGCATACAAGATCAACAGTGTATCAGCTTCCTCTTGTGTACTCGGAATGCTCACCATGTGGCTGGGAAGAAAGGACGCCTTTCTGGGTGTGTGTGGTGATCGGCACTTTGCACAATCGAACAGCTTTTTGTGCAAGATACAACACAAGATTGGTTTTTGTTTCCTCAGTGCTCAGAAATGACGAAGTCTTTAATGCATGTAGTATCGTCTACTTTATACCCCTTGTCCTGTGTTCTCTCTATGTAAAAGACACTACACGTATATTGTCTAAATATGCAGGATCAGGCAAAGATATCAGAGTGGTCATATTGATGAGTGTTAAGGATTATGATTATGATGAGTGTTAGGGATTATGATTATGATGTCTATTATAGATCTTCTACTGCATACACTGTCTGAAAATACGAAACTAAATTTGTCATCAAAATTTTTATCGATTTTCGTCACTCGCTGGCCGCCATCTTGGATTTTTGTCATTAGCAATGTTTGGAAAAATTGGAAACAGCTGATTTGTAGTCCTATGTGATCTTAGGAAGTGAAAAAACACAAGTTTCCAGATGCTATATGAAAAGTTGACCATTGTATGAATTGCTACATAACATACACTAGGAATCTCACTTGGTTATTGCCTGCACATATGTGTTTAGTCAATTTTCATCGAATAATGGAGAAATAGACGTTCTAATGAACTGTACACAAGAAAAGAGAGAACGTGAGCGGTGAGACCTCGTGGGGTGGAAGACCCCATGGGGTAAAAATAAAAAAAAAATCTCCAGAACTGCTTTACAGATCAAAGTGAAACTGCACACAAATGATCGACTATCCATGCTGAAGAAAGTTTGATAACTATGACGTCATAGGTCACATGGTCTGGCAGCCATCTCGGATTTACCCTCAAACTTTCAAAAATCTTCTCCAGAATGGCTGGACAGATTGAGGGGAAACTTCACAGACATGTTTCCCATGACTTGGGGATGTTAGGATGATAAGGAATAATTGATATGTCGCGTGGTTCAGTGGCCATATTGGATTGAAGAAAAAAATTAAATGATGTTTTCTCTGGAACCGCTTATCCGATCGAAGCGAAATTTACCAAGTGTCATCAGACCATATACCTGCATACAGTGAGGAAATGATGACATCATAGGTCACGTGGTGTGACAGCCATATGGGATAGAAAAACGAAACTTCACACATGTGATCCTCCACTAAATCTTGGGCAGAGTCTAAATTTTGAAAGCTATTGGTCATGTGGTTTGGCAGCCATGTTAGTTTGAAAACCGAAAATTTAGAAACCTTTTGATCCAAAACCACTTAACAGATCAATATGAAACACGTCTCGTTACATGGAGCAAGGGCAGTGAATCACAACTGCAAAGTTTTGCATCGATTGCGAGAACAGTTTCCAAAATATAATTTTTTAGCTCGCCTGTTCGAAGAACAGAGAGCTATAGCGATACCCCCGGCGTGAGCGTGAGCGTGAAAATGTTAAAGTTTTTGGTGCAAGTTATTTCCTTTCTAATGTTTTTATCTACCACACTATTTTTACTGATTACAATATACAAATACATATATTGCTTTAAAATTATTTGGATCAGACTTCACTGCAATGCTTTATAAAAAAATATTATTAGACTAGTCTTTCAAAAACGATAAATGTATAAACAGGCGAGCATTGGGTGGCTTTGACCACCACTCTGGTTAATATTGTTACGGCTCTGGAAATTCGCAAACACCATAAAGGTCCCGTAGGTGAGATATATTTCTTAAGTACATGTGTAGTTAGCCCAAACCCATTGTATAGAGGGAATTAATGTGATTCATTCAGGCTGCGATCTTTGAGTTAGGCGTTTTTCTGTTCTACCTTTGTTTTGATAACAACAACAACAACAACGCCAGCAGCAACAACCTACCTTCACCACTCGCTACCGCAAACCTCACATCACCGCCATTCCAAGCAGCTCCATGGCCATCGGACACCGCCGAAAAACCTCCACCACCTTCTCCTACGGCCATTCCCGCACCACCTGTGGACGCCGAGCGTCGGCTGTCTTCAGCGATACACGCGAGACGCGAGTGCAGATGGCGGGTTTTCTGAGGAGAATTCGGATCAGGAATGTACACACCACATCTGATCCACCCAATCAGGAAGCGCGGGGCGGCTTGGCCCCGCCTCCAGACGCGCCTGACGAAATCGGCATATGCAAATTTGAGGATCAGGAATGATACACGCCCCCTTTTTCTCCGTCCAATCGGCGAGCGTGGCTCCGCCCCTGAGGTCGTTTGGATCCGAGAATTTGCATATGGTGGTTTCCTGAAGCCGATAAAAGGCGAGCGCAGTGAGTCGATCGAGGAGTGTCGGTGGGCAGTGAGTCGAGGAGATCGGTGAGCAGTGTCGGTGGGCGGAGTCGGGAGACGGAGCTCGAAGCAGATCGGTGGGGCGGATTCGGGAGACGGAGCTCGAGGAGTGTCGGTGGAGCAGTGAGTCGATAGAGCAGTGTCGGTGGAGCAGTGAGTCGAAGCAGATCGGTGAGCAGTGTCGGGTGGGCGAGTCGGGAGACGGAGCTCGAAGCAGAGGTGGGGCAGACGGCTGCGGAGGCGAACGGCAGCGGAGGGCGATCGGCTGAGGAGGACCTGGAGGCTCGGGTCCGGGACGAGCGCTGAGGTCGCGCGTCGCGGGACTCGAGCAGCCAGCCATACTCCCTCCCCAGAGCATCAACAATTCCCCTTTCCCCCGCGCTGAGAGAGTGCGACAAGGGGCCCCGTTCCCACTTTACTCAAGCAGGTGCCAACGGAACTGGGCACCGCCGTGCAGCGACATTCTGCGGCTCGCCACGAGGCGCGGGTAGGACCCTTCGGTCTCGTGGACCTGGCCGCTCATCCAGGTTCCACGCGCATTAGGCCCACGGGCCCGATCTGACTCCCTTGCCTTTGAGGGGTCTTTTCTTTGCTTCGGTGTGAATGCGTGTTGTGGCGCCGTGTCTTGTAAGGTAGTAACTGTATAAGTGGTCCGTTGTGCGTGTAGTCGGTTTTAACTCCTTTTATATGTGCATTTCTTTTGTCTATGTGATATATGTGCAATCGCTAATTGTGGCTGTAAATACGTGCTATAGGTGTGCTCCGTGTGCCGCGAAATAAATGTGCATTGTGTGAACTGTTTTCCCGTTTCGCTTCTCTTTTCTTTAATTGAACCTCCATCCTGCTTCACGTAAAGGTTCGTAGTGGGTGCAAAACGCCGGTAAATAATCTGAACCGTCGAGGTCGACGATAACACGCTCGGTTATCCCGATAGTACGGAACGGCCCGCCCAAGCGGCTCGTGTCCGGAGTCGACCTGCGGCGAGGTACGATCGCCCGGTTTACCATCCGCGTGGGTACTTAGGTAGGTCGAGTTTGGCGAACAACCCTATCCTACGCGGGTGGCCGATTGGCACGATTGTGGTGAGGTCGAAAGGCCCACCCGTGACTGGATCCCGGCGTTAGCCGGGAGGGTCACGACTGAATTGTCCGTCCGGTGGGCGAGGCGGTCGCGGTTCGAGTCGCGTGGCCGATCGCACGCCGACGGGCGCGAATTCAACACTGGTGTCAGGAGTGGGATTCTAATCCCTCCCGTCTCCAAGCTAAATTCACAGGGAATCGGTCCAGGGTGAGAGGAGCGTCCCCCGATTCCCTCTAAATTACGAGCGAGCTAAATTAACCCCTTACGTGGAATAAGATGGCGTCTCAAGGCGAGCGGAGCCGGGGTAATAGAAATGGATGTAGAGTGTTTAGGATCCATGGCTCCGGATGGAATCCCCATGCAGGACATTGGTGTGCGACAGTTTCCCCCCCAACTGAACCCAGAGCCCGAAAGGGTGCGGCGGCGGCCGCGGTGTACAACACTCCCCTCCCCTCTCCACCAAAACCCCCCGATCCTGGCCGAATCGGCTCAGCCGAGTGCACCCGCCATGGCCCAGCTATTCGCCATGCTGGCAGAAATGAAATCGAATATGCAACAAATGAACAACAAAATGGATGGAAACTCACTCGAAATGAAAAACGAAATAAAGGAGTGAACAAGCAGATGGAAACAAACCACAACAAAATGGAAGGAATGAATAACGAATAACGAAATGGATGGAATGAACGAAAAAATGGATGGAAACGACATCAAAATGGAAACAAACAAAAACGAAATGAAGAAGAAATAAAAGAAATGCGGGGTGAAACGCAGCAAATGGGCCGGAGCCTGCAGGCGGGCATGAAGGCCACAACAGCAAAGTGCGTAATGGCGACGCCACGTGTGGGAGCGAACGAGCTGGGAGAGGTGCAACGGTTGTCAGGCCCGCGGTGAAGGCGGGTGAGAAAAAAATAATCGGGAGACGTGTTGGGCGAGAAGTGTGGAGGTGAGCGGAAAAAGTGACGGTAACCGAGAGGGAAAAATTAATTGGGTGACGGAGACGTGCACGAAGGAAATAAAATAGTGAGTGTGAGAAAGACTGCAAGACATGACGAAGAGAGTTGATAAGCTGGGACGGGAGGTAAAAACGGAGACAGAGGAACTGGAAGACGGATAGACAAACACAAGGGCAAGATGGAAGAACAGTTAGAAGCCAAAGCAAGGTCGGAGTGTGCGGAGATGAGAAAAGAATTGGAGAAGAAAACTGAGTTACAGAAACACCAGAACGAAGAGACGGAATTACAAAACGAGTTGAGGATGTTGAGAGAGGGAAGAACGAGAACGGAGAATGAAACGTTAAGGAACCACACTGTACAAATCGAACAGCTGGAAGCGAAGGCCAGATTAAGAATGAGATGCAAGAAAGAGTAATGATGGAAGAACGAATGAGACAGAAGAAGGAAATCGATCAATGGAAGGAAACCACGAGATTGCAGATGAGGAACAAGAAAGAGTACTGGAAGAACAAGGAATGAGACAGGAGAAAGAATCTGTCAGTTGAAAGAAATGACGAGATTACAGAATGAGGAACAAGAAAGACAGTGGAATAAAAAACTGAAAGAGTATGAATTTGAAACTGAACGACAAAAGGAAAAAAATAGGCTGGAATACGAGGAGAAGTTGAAGAAGCAGGAAGGAGAAATCAGGAATTGAAGGACACACGAGATTGGAGAGGGAAGAACGAGAGGAACAATGGGATAAACAAAAAGAACATGAAGCCGAGGTTGACCAATTGAAAGAAAAGGCAAGGCTGGAGTGCGAAGAGGTAGACAAAGAACAGCGAATGAAACACAAAAGGGAAATTAACCACATGAAGAAAACCATGAACATGCAGAAGGAAGGACACGAGAAGAAACAAGGAAGAGTAATGAGACAGCAGCAACTGAAACACAAGAAAGAGATTAACCAAATGAAACAAACAATGAAACTGGAGAAGGAGGACAGGAGAGGAAGCAAGGAAGGGTAATGAGAAAACAGCGAATGAAGCACAGAAAGGAAATGGGCCAAATGGAAGAAACGATGAGATTGGAAAATGAGGAGCATGAGGAAGAGTGGAGAGAAAACAAAAACTATACGAGTTTGAATTAATGAACTGAAGGAGAGAATGAGATTGAAGTCCAGAGAGATGGAAAACTCCAAAGAAACAGAAACTAACAAATGTATAGAGATGCGGAAGAAAGAGAAATAGAGGAGAGACTGCATGATAATGACGGGGTTAAGAACAGAACACACACACACAGAGGTAGTGGAGGATAATGGGGGTGAGCTCGCGGACTGGGTAGAGACCGGTGTGAGCAGCTGGATGGCCGCCTCAGGAACGAGGGGAGGAAGTATGCCCCTTGAGGCGAATCACACCAGGTGGGTTCGGTCGTGCCAAGCGGAGTTGAAGGACGAGTGCTGTGGATAGGTGCACGTGTAGCTTGGGGGGTATAGAGGCCCCGGGAACCCTTGTGGGGACACGAATCCCCGTTGGTTGTGCAGGGGTGTGTGTTTGCGAGTGTGCGGAGATGCGTGCTTTCCAGCACGCAATGGTGTGAGTGAGACCCCTGTGCAAGTGGAAGGTTGGGTGTGAGTGAGAGGGTCCGTGTGAGGGAGACCGTGTGCGTAAGGTCTCTGTATGTGAGGGAGATGTCGGTCGGCATGCGGAGCATGCAGCCGCGTCTCCGGGTTGAATGTGAGTGTGTTGGAGTGGAGTCTGTGCGTCGTAACACGCAGGTGTGCGTGGGTGGAACGGAGACGACGGCGACAGAGGACAGAGGCGGGTAGCGGCCGTAGTTGTAATGGGACCGTGCCGGGTTCACCCAGCAGCGAGCGCGAGGTCCGTGCTGTGCAGCGCACGAGACCCCCACGTGCTCGCTTGCGGGAGTGAAGGCCGGTCCGGAAACGCCAGCGGTGATTTGCCGATCCCGCGACGGACAAAGGTTAGGCAGGATAACGGATTTGGACCGGATGGGTTCTCCACGCGAGCTTGTGTTAGGCTCCAACGGGCAGAGCACATGTGTTCGCGTGGGAGCCCCTCGGAGTGTGAGGTTTGTTTTTGGGGGTGCGCAGGTGACGTCATGGCTGCACGTGGGGTTGGAACGGCAGGAGGGTGATCCCTGCCGGATGGTACCGTCAAGAGGACGAGGTGCGCGTGCAGCTGCATGACGTCATGGGTAAGGTGCAAAGTGCGCGAGCTGTGAGTTGCCGCGCTGGTGCTGCGCGTTTTGGCAATACAAAATTAACGAAAGCAAGCCTCGCTTCGGTGAACAGGATTCCCAGGTAAGGGGTGAAAGACCCCCTTCCTGGGCACAGGATGGAACTAGCTAGGGGAAGGGTTAGCTTAGCTAGACCGGTCCATGGGGCAGGGGTAAGTCCTCATGGGGCCCGTGGAATGGAATAGGTAGAGGGATTTTAGTTGAGATTTAGGTTGGAAAATGGATGGGATGATTTGGAGACAGTGACAGACTGTGGATGTGTAGCGGGGACGTAGCTTAGCTACGTAGTGTAAAAGGAACGTGCTATAGTATAAGGGATGACGTGGGAGCACGAGATAGTTAGGGGAGGTAGATAGAAGGATGGCAGGAATCAGCGATGAGTGTGTTGAAGAGTTGGTGAGTTGTGTGGAAACTGTTGAGTGAGTGAGGCCAGCGGGTCTGTGTGAGTGGAGCGAATGTGGAATGCATGGTGCGATGAGTGATTGGGGGGAGGAGTGACTCCCGCCCAAGGGACCCCGGGGTCAGTGTAGAGTGAGTTAGTGGGTTAGTTAAATTGACAAAATGGAGGTCGTTTTGTTGTTGGTGGGAGTAGGCTCGAAACCCGTTTGGAGGGTGCAGGAGCCCTGTTGACGGGCTGGGAGCGTGGTCGCGAACGGTGAGTATCGCTGAGTGGGTACCCGGGCACCGGGCTAGTCGGCCTGGTAGGCCAAGGGCCCATGGGGGGCCGGGTTAGCGTAGTGGGCACGGGTGCGCCCGCTTGGTGCGGGGGCCCGGAGCGCCGTTGGCCGCGTGGGCAGTGTCGTGGGCACGGGTGACCCTCGGAAAGGGGCCGGGGCGCCAGCCTGCCACGTGTGCGTTTCAGGGGAGTTGCCATGGGGGCACTCCCCGGTGTTTAGGGAGCTGGTAGGCTCGGAGGCAGTGTAGTGCCCGGGGGTGCCATTGTTGGAGATTCGGCAGAGGGTCGTGCCTGCCAAAGGAGCCACGCGTCCCAGCCACGAAACCGTGCAAGGGCACGAGGGAAAATTAGAGGGCGAGGCCCGAAATTTGAGTGGACACCAACACAGGCGACGGGAATCTGGGTTGTTAGAACCAATAGTGTAAGCGCGAGGCGCTTGTTGAAAGCCCCGGGGTAGTTTAAAGGTTAATGGTTAGGGTAGATTAGGAAGTGTACCCTCCGCACCATCCATCCCTTCGCTCTCGTTGTGGGCCGCTGGACCCACTTTGGGTTAGATCGCTGAGATCTGGGGAGGCCATCCTGAGGCTCTAGTTGGGCCTCGACACAGGACGCTAGCTCTCCCTTATTCCCCTCCGGGAAGGAACGTAGGGGGAGAGGCTAGGTGACAGAATAGGTTAGCCGAACAAGGACGATAAAGGGGGTTAGGGACGATTTATAGTGGGGAAGTAGGGAAGTGAAAATAAAACAACAAAAAAATAAGTTGGGGGCTAAATTGGGTTTTACAAATTAAGGGGGTGGGTATGAACAGTGACAGGCAAGGCGATAGGTGGGAGGGAGACAGGTAGGGTAGGTCCGAGTCCACCTTCTGTGTGGCCAACACCACCGCACTCCCTCCACCAACCTCCACTGCAAGGCAAAGGCTGGCCAACTTCATCGTCTGCGGCTGTGTGCTGCGAGGCCTGTGCCGGCCGGATCGTCTGCTGTGTTTTGCTGCAAGGCCTGTGCCGGGCGGATCGTCCGACGGCTGTTTTTACTGCAAGGCCTGTGCCGGCCACGTTCGTCTGCCGGCTGTGTTTGCCTGCAACGGCCTTTTCTGCAGGCTATGTTGCCTTTACCTTTGCCATGTCATGCCCACTGCCCCTGTTCACAGCCCCGTTCAATTTTGCTTTGCCCCCCCTTGTTCAATTCCATGTGCGCCAGGATCCGCAAGCAACAGTTTGCAAGCTGCAGGAACTGTCCTGTTTGCAGCTGCAACACGGGCCTGCAGTGGCGGCCCGTGCACCGGTTTTCTGTTGACTCTTACCTTTTTCCTGCAGAGTCCATTGATCCTGGGCCATGGTTTAGTGTAAAATTTGTAAGTTAAGGTGTTAAGTTGTATTGTAAATATGAGTGCGCCCCGGCATGTATGTGTTAGCGCGGCAATTTTATTTAAGTCGTCTGTGTGAGTGAGTTGTTTAGTTAGTTACTCAGCCTCAGGTTATTTATTTTGGGGACACGAATACCATGAATGTCGCACTCAGGGATCCGTAGGTAAAACGTACTAGGGGAGAACTACACATGATGGCACACGATAATTTGACGACTCGGGACGAGTCTGTAAAAAGGGGAGGGGTAGTGTTACGGCTCTGGAAATTCGCAAACACCATAAAGGTCCCGTAGGTGAGATATATTTCTTAAGTACATGTGTAGTTAGCCCAAACCCATTGTATAGAGGGAATTAATGTGATTCATTCGGGCTGCGATCCTTTGAGTTAGGCGTTTTCTGTTCTACCTTTGTTTTGATACAACAACAACAACGCCAGCAGCAACAACCTACCTTCACCACTCGCTACGCGCAAACCTCACATCACCGCCATTCCAACAGCTCCATGGCCTCGGACACCGCCGAAAACCCTCACCACCTTCTCCTACGGCCATTCCTGCACCACCTGTGGACGCCGAGCGTCGGGCTGTTTCAGCGATACACGCGAGTGCAGATGGCGGGTTTTCTGAGGAGAATTCGGATCAGGAATGCTACACGCCCACTCTGATCCACCCAATCAGGAAGCGCGGGGCGGCTTGGCCCCGCCTCCAGACGCGCCTGACGAAAATCGGCATATGCAAATTTGAGGATCGGAATGATACACGCCCCTTTTTCTCCGTCCAATCGGCGAGCGTGGCTCCGCCCTGAGGTCGTTTGGATCCGAGAATTTGCATATGGTGGTTTCCTGAAGCCGATAAAAAGGCGAGCGCAGTGAGTCGATCGAGGAGATCGGTGAGCAGTGTCGGTGGGGCGGAGTCGGGAGACGGAGCTCGAAGCAGATCGGTGGGGCGGATTCGGGAGACGGAGCTCGAGGAGTGTCGGTGGAGCAGTGAGTCGATAGAGCAGTGTCGGTGGAGCAGTGAGTCGAAGCAGATCGGTGAGCAGTGTCGGTGGGGCGGAGTCGGGAGACGGAGCTCGAAGCAGAGGTGGGGCAGACGGCTGCGGAGGCGAACGGCAGCGGAGGCGATCGGCTGAGGAGGACCTGGAGGCTCGGTGTCCGCGACGACGAGTCGCGTTGAGTCGCGCGTCGCGGGACTCGAGCAAGCCAGCCATACTCCCTCCCCAGAGCATCAACAATTCCCCCTTTCCCCCGCGCCTGAGAGAGTGCGACAAGGGGCCCCGTTCCCACTTTACTCCAAGCAGGTGCCAACGGAACTGGGGCACCGCCGTGCAGCGACATTCTGCGGCTCGCCACGAGGGCGCGGGTAGGACCCTTCGGTCTCGTGGACCTGGCCGCTCATCCAGGTTCCACGCGCATTAGGCCCACGGGCCCAGTTCTGACTCCCTTGCCTTTGAGGGGGTCTTTTCTTTGCTTCGGTGTGAATGCGTGTTGTGGCGCCGTGTCTTGTAAGGTAGTAACTGTATAAGTGGTCCGTGTGTCGTGTAGTCGGTTTTAACTCCTTTTATAGTGCATTTCTTTTGTTCTATGTGATATATGTGCAATCGCTAATTGTGGCTGTAAATACGTGCTTATAGGTGTGCTCCGTGTGCGCGAAATAAATGTGCATTGTGTGAACTGTTTTCCCGTTTCGCTTCGTCTTTTCTTTAATTGAACCTCCATCCTGCTTCACGTAAAGGGTTCGTAGTGGGTGCAAAACGCCCGGTAAATAATCTGAACCGTCGAGGTCGACGATAACACCGCTCGGTTATCCCGATAGTACGGAACGGCCCGCCCAAGCGGCTCGTGTCCGGAGTCGACCTGCGGCGAGGTACGATCGCCCGGTTTACCATCCGCGTGGGTACTTAGGTAGGTCGAGTTTGGCGAACAACCCTATCCTACGCGGGTGGCCGATTGGCACGATTGTGGTGAGGTCGAAAGGCCCACCCGTGACTGGATCCCGGCGTTAGCCGGGAGGGTCACGACTGAATTGTCCGTCCGGTGGGCGAGGCGGTCGCGGTTCGAGTCGTAAAAAAACCAGACCAAAACACAACAAATAACCACCCAAAAAACCTGCGTAGACCGACACGGATCCAGCCGCAAAAAACCGGAAAAGCGCCGGACATTCGCACGAGCAAAATCAATATCCCGAATTAGAAACCAATGTGGCTGCCACACCACATGACTGACACCATTTTTAAATCAAGTGTATGCAGCAAGGGCAGTGTATCATAACTTCAAAGTCTAGTATTGATAGGTTAAATGGTTTCAGAGAAATAGTTGTTTAATTATATCTTTAAAACCAACGTGACTGCCACATCATGTGACTGATGAGATCATTGTTACATCATGTGAGATGAGATCAAGGCGATCATCCTTCCCTTTCCAGAGAGGGACAACAAGGCCTCTCTTCCAGTCAGTTGGGATGATGCCTGTGTTCCAGGGACAGAGCACAGAACTGCATGCAATGACATTGAGTCAGATTTCCACCAGCCTTGAGAAGTTCAGCATGGATGCCACAGATCCCAGGAGCTTTACCCCATTTCACCCGGTTCAACGCAGCCTGTTTTCCACAAACGAAGGTGGATCATAGTTGATTGGAGGGTTAGCAGTAGGTGTAGTAACACCCCTTTCATGCAACTCAACAGCTGGTGGGTCATTCTCCTTTGCCACACCACCAGCATTGGAATCCCCAGTCCATCAATGAGCCTGTGGGCACTGAAACCATGAACCAGCCACCCTAAGTCCATGACTTCTTGCAAAGTCAAATAACTTGGTGCTATTCTGGTTCACAGTTGCAGACCCATGGGGACTAATACATGTCTCATAACCATTCCTATCAGTGCCATTTGATGTATTGAAATTCCGAGGCATAGAAGAGCATCTTAATGAGGCACAGATCAACCACAGACTCAAGCGTGGCATATAATGCGTCCTTCACGGTGAGTTCATTCGCTTCAGTCAGAGCATATACAGAGACCAGGGAAACGACACCCAATGAGTGACAAATGCTTAATCTCGTAATACGCTCGTTGATCGGTGTTACCTCATTTATCATTGGAGTCAGCTTATTGGACACTGCGACAGCAACTCCTTGGGCATGGTGACCATCAAAGCGACCAGACCAATAGTAGGTGGAACCACTATCCCGTCTCCGAACCTCAGAGAGTGCTGCAATACCGATGTTCAAATGCTTGAACTCAGATTATAACAGAGACAGGTAATCATCCTCTCTTTGAGATAGGACATTCCAGGCACCCATCCAAAGGGACCGCCTCAGGTTAACCCATGGAGACCACCGTCTGGTGGACGACACCTCATTTCCTTACATTTGTGGGTTTTGGTTGTCGATCACCGTCTGCGACCACCTGACCTGACATTATGGAGAAGGACACATACTGACATTACTATATTTATTATATTTGGGAAACCCCCCAGCATAGATATGTTGAGATATTTGGACCCCCGCCCCCTCCCCCCACCCTCACACTCTTCATATCTGATGCTTCATTCAAGAGAGGGAGGAGGGGGGGAGAGGATCATGCAAAGGGGAGAGGTGGGGTGGGGTTGGGGTGGTCGAGGGGGTGGAGTGACTTACTTCTGCCTTGACTTGATTGACTTGGGAGGATTGACTTGATTGACTTGATTTGAGAGGGGAGAGAACCTGCCTTGACTGCCTTACATCGAATACACCTCACTTCACAAATTAAAGATTCCTTAAAACCAAAATTTATTCATAAATATTGGATTCCATTGTTAGTCCACATGTTCATTTTCTTTCGTACAAAAATTTTCAAAGTATTGTTTCATTGTGTAGTTGGAAAAGAGTTATTACTCGCCTGAAATAAACTATGTATATATCCCGGGAATATGAAAAATATAATTCGACTGCATTTCGATCCCTAACTTCAGTTTGCCCTTGCAGGGAACCTGACCTTTCCCCTTCTTCTCCCATTCCTCACTACTCCCCCTACTCTCGCTATTCTACTTCCCCTCTCACCTCTCCTCCCCCTCCTCACGACAACCCCCCCCCTTCCCGACCATCGCATCCAACCAGATACCTTAAAAATGGCTATTAGATATTTGTCCGATTTTTTTTTTTTCCCTCTCACCTTTTGCTGCCAGATTAGATTTGTGATTTGCTGCAGGTGCCATGTAGCATGAAACGATCTGTTTCATGGTCGGGTTGTCAGCGACTAAACCGTCCCCCCACCAGGTTTTGTGGTGAGGATGGTGTATGGATATCGACACCCAGCAGGATTAAAAACAAAATCTGTCAAAGGGTGGAGGAGCTTCTTGTGAGCCAAAGGCCATCCACATCTAATGCCCAACTGTGTCTGTGAACATCCTCCTGCAGTTGGATTACTTTTTTTGAGGAGGTTGGTGGCAGGATTTTCCCTCCAGCCACGGTAAAACACTTCATTGCTGCAAAACCCACAAATGCAAGGAAATCTGAAAACCCATTCTGTGGGAGTACCTCCTGTGATGCTGCCATTCGCAGGGCAGATCACCGGATGACGGGATTGGGGCAAAGCCTTCGGGACCCCCATTCCTTGATGATAGGAGGACAACCATGGGGTAAACCTCCAGGGTCAGATTGCGGTGGTGTGCGGCAGAGTGGTGCTGAGGTGGTATCCACCAGATGGCTGACTCCTTGGGTTAACCTGAGGCGGTCCCTTCATCCTTTCTCTGACCTTCGTGTCTGGACATTCGTGTCTGGAATGTCCTATCTCTAAGAGAGGATGATCATCTGTGTATATGTATACGTATCATTGTCACTAGGTAGGTAATAGGAGGAAAAATTAAACGATGGATTTTTTTTAAGTCTCGCCCCCTAAAATTGTTCCACTTAGTGTAAAAAATGCGGAGGAGAAATTTGGTCCTGATTGGTCAACATTTAAAGGCCGCCCTCGTAACTGAAAACAAGACCCATTTGTTCACATCAACAAGCTGTTCACAGGTACTGCTTGGGGCGAACCAAATAATAAAAAACAAGGCAATTTGGTAATGTAACGAAAGTAAGACACTTAAAAACGCAAATAACACGAACATTTTATTATATCATCGAAATAGAATACATAATTTGGTGAATAATGGCATAAAATGGAGAAGCAACAAAAGCAAAACATTGAAAATTAAAACACATATAGCACGAAAATTGGTGCTCATATGTTGATCAATGATTAGTTCTTTCGCGTTCTCAACAATGCTGATTTGTTCGAAGCTGGATGTTGCTTTCTGTGGTCATTGACAACTTGAATGAGGAACTGGAGCTGTTCCTCTTTCCCCATTAACTTTCCATTCAGATCCTTGACCAGAGCCACGGCCCGTTCTGCTCTGTCGTTCACCACCGCAAGTTTGGAGACCACAACCCGAGCTTGTACGTATTCAGCGTTTGACGTCCACGAGGAGGGATTGTGGAGCAGAAAGCCATCTTGCAATTGGAGTTTCGAGAAGAATCCTCGGGTGTTCTTTGTAAACAGTTGCTCCAGTCCCTTGTTGTCGCTGAGGAACATAGCATCAAGAACCAGAGGTCGTTTTGGCGGCCTGTCAGAGGCTTCCTGATCGCTGCTTTGGTGAGCGCATCTGTGTTCGCCGTTTGGAACTGTTGCTGGTCAATGCAGGTCCAATGATCACGGAAGCACTTCAAAAGCAGAATTTCTGAACCAGTTGACTCTGAACCCAGCGATGCTGCAAATGCTGCCTGCAGCACCAACTCCAGGACATGGTGTCTGCACGCGCAGTATAACAGGTCACGTCCAAGTTTTTCTTCCAGAAAAACACAAGTTCCTCCACGATGGCCTGTGTTTGTCGCGCGGTTGTGTTGAAACACATAACTTTGACATGATCAGTCACTCTCCATTCATTCAGGCATTCTACGATGGCATTTGCTTGTGCCAGCGTGGTTTCTGACAAGTTTTGGCACCCCGAGGAGCTGCTCTGTCCCAG
>CM068953.1:2085461-2100109 GCA_035128595.1 Eptatretus atami
GACATAATGCTTAATCTCGTAATACGCTCGTTGATCGGTGTTACCTCATTATCATTGAGTCAGCTTATTGGACACTGCGACAGCAACTCCTGGGCATGTGTGACCATCAAAGCGACCAGACCAATAGTAGGTGGAACCACTAATCCCGTCTCCAACCTCAGAGAGTGCTGCAATACCGATGTTCAAATGCTTGAACTCAGATTATAACAGAGACAGGTAATCATCCTCTCTTTGAGATAGGACATTCCAGGCACCCATCCAAAGGGACCGCCTCAGGTTAACCCATGGAGACCACCGTCTGGTGGACGACACCTCATTTCCTTACATTTGTGGTTTTGGTTGTCGATCACCGCTGCGACCACCTGACCTGACATTATGAGAAGGCACATACTGACATTACTATATTTATTATATTTGGGAACCCCCCAGCATAGATATGTTGAGATATTTGGACCCCCGCCCCCTCCCCCCACCCCACACTCTTCATATCTGATGCTCATTCAAGAGAGGGAGGAGGGGGGAGAGGATCATGCAAAGGGGAGAGTGGGGGTGGGGTTGGGTGGTCGAGGGGTGGAGTGACTTACTTCTGCCTTGACTTGATTGACTTGGGAGGATTGACTTGATTGACTTATTTGAGAGGGAGAGAACCTGCCTTGACTGCCTTACATCGAATACACCTCACTTCACAAATTAAAGATTCCTTAAAACCAAAATTTATTCATAAATATTGGATTCCATTGTTAGTCCACATGTTCATTTCTTTCGTACAAAAATTTTTCAAAGTATTGTTTCATTGTGTAGTTGGAAAAGAGTTATTACTCGCCTGAAATAAACTATGTATATATCCCGGGAATATGAAAAATATAATTCGACTGCATTTCGATCCCTAACTTCAGTTTGCCCTTGCAGGGAACCTGACCTTTCCCCTTCTTCTCCATTCCTCACTACTCCCCCTACTCTCGCTATTCTACTCCCCTCTCACCTCTCCTCCCCCTCCTCACGACAACCCCCCCCTTCCCGACCATCGCATCCAACCAGATACCTAAAAATGGCTATTAGATATTTGTCCGATTTTTTTTTTTTCCCTCTCACCTTTTGCTGCCAGATTAGATTTGTGATTTGCTGCAGGTGCCATGTAGCATGAAACGATCTTTTCATGGTCGGGTTGTCAGCGACTAAACCGTCCCCCACCAGGTTTGTGGTGAGGATGGTGTATGGATATCGACACCCAGCAGGATTAAAAACAAAATCTGTCAAAGGGTGGAGGAGCTTCTTGTGAGCCAAAGGCCATCCACATCTAATGCCAACTGTGTCTGTGAACATCCTCCTGCAGTTGGATTACTTTTTTTAGGAGGTTGGTGGCAGGATTTTCCCCCAGCCACGGTAAAACACTTCATTGCTGCAAAACCCACAAATGCAAGGAAATCTGAAAACCATTCTGTTGGGAGTACCTCCTGTGATGCTGCCATTCGCAGGGCAGATCACGGATGGAGGGATTGGGGCAAAGCCTTCGGGACCCCATTCCTTGAATAGAGGACAACCATGGGTAAACCTCCAGGGTCAGATTGCGGTGGTGTGCGGCAGAGTGGTGCTGAGGTGGTATCCACCAGATGCTGACCTCTGGGTTAACCTGAGGCGGTCCCTTCATCCTTTCTCTGACCTTCGTGTCTGGACATTCGTGTCTGGAATGTCCTATCTCTAAGAGAGGATGATCATCTGTGTATATGTATACGTATCATTGTCACTAGGTAGGTAATAGGAGGAAAAATTAAACGATGGATTTTTTTTAAGTCTCGGCCCCTAAAATTGTTCCACTTAGTGTAAAAAATGCGGAGGAGAAATTTGGTCCTGATTGGTCAACATTTAAAGCCGCCCTCGTAACTGAAACAAGACCCATTGTTCACATCAACAAGCTGTTCACAGGTACTGCTTGGGGCGAACCAAATAATAAAAAACAAGGCAATTTGGTAATGTAACGGAAAGTAAGACACTTAAAAAACGCAAATAACACGAAACATTTATTATATCATCGAAATAGAATACATAATTTGGTGAATAATGGCATATAAATGGAGAAGCAACAAAAGCAAACATTGAAAATTAAAACACATATAGCACGAAAATTGGTGCTCATTGTTGATCAATGATTAGTTCTTTCGCGTTCTCAACAATGCTGATTTGTTCGAAGGTGGATGTTGCTTTCTGTGGTCATTGACAACTTGAATGAGGAACTGGAGCTGTTCCTCTTTCCCCATTAACTTTCCATTCAGATCCTTGACAGACCACGGCCCGTTCTGCTCTGTCGTTCACCACCGCAAGTTTGAGACACAACCCGAGCTTGTACGTATTCAGCGTTTGACGTCCACGAGGAGGATTGTGGAGCAGAAAGCCATCTTGCAATTGGAGTTTCGAGAAGAATCCTCGGGTGTTCTTTGTAAACAGTTGCTCCAGTCCCTTGTTGTCGCTGAGGAACATAGCATCAAGAACCAGAGGTCGTTTTGGCGGCCTGTCAGAGGCTTCCTGATCGCTGCTTTGGTGAGCGCATCTGTGTTCGCCGTTTGGAACTGTTGCTGGTCAATGCAGGTCCAATGATCACGGAAGCACTTCAAAAGCAGAATTTCTGACCAGTTGACTCTGAACCCAGCGATGCTGCAATGCTGCCTGCAGCACCAACTCCAGGACAATGGTGTCTGCACGCGCAGTAAACAGGTCACGTCCAAGTTTTTTCTCCAGAAAAACACAAGTTCCTCCACGATGCCTGTGTTTGTCGCGCGGTTTGTGTGAAACACATAACTTTGACATGATCAGTCACTCTCCATTCATTTCAGGCATTCTACGATGGCATTTGCTTGTGCCAGCGTGGTTTCTGACAAGTTTTGGCACCCGAGGAGCTGCTCTGTCCCAGAGCCAGATACAAGAATAGGTAAGCGGTCAACATATTCTCGTGACATCAGATCTTGCATGAGTTTTCCGTCCCAGTGAATAGTCAACGGACCATTGCCTTGGAACTCGCTCTTCAGCTGCCGAGCCTTCAGGGTAAGGAATTTTTCACGCTGACGATGAATGGATCCACGATTGATGTTGTCGGCGCTGGCATCATGATCTAAGTTGGTAGCTGCCTCAGCCAGCAGAAATGTAGCCTTTCTTGACGAGACTTGCGTGTGATAAAGCGCTGCCGCCAATTCCAATGTCTTGATGTTCTTCGTTGCTCTTTGCTTTGACGTGAACGATCCACACTTGCTCCTTCTTCTTGGCTATCATCTGCACTGGAGGATGAGGACTTCAAAACCGCTACGTTATATACTGCCTCCAATTAAGCTACTGATCGCTTTCTTCGTTTCTTCTTCTTCTTCCCGACGTTGAATACAAGCTTTAACTTGGCGCTGATGGGTCTTGTCCAAACATGCAATTGAACCTGGACGTCCTTTCTGGCGCTACTGCTGAAGGAACTCCAATCCTCTCGGTTCTTGACCGATTTCTCACAATCAGCGTGGGCGATGTCAAAGAGACTATCGAGGCGTTCAATGAATTCTTTTTTCTTTTGTCTTGTGTGATCTCTCGTCCTTGAGGCGTGCTTTTTGAGTCCTTTCCGCTCCTTGAAAACTTTCTCTAGTTTGCTGATGCAGTGTTGCTCAAGCCTGGTTGGAATGTGAGCTTTCTCCCAGAAGGACATCACTGCTCAAACTGACTTCCTCGAGGCGTCACGCATTGTCAATATCTTTGCACGGTGAGGGTAAAGGAAGTACCGAATGCTTGCTGTAGGAAGGAAGCTTGCATCCATTCACATCATCAATCGTTACCCCTAATAAGTAGATACACTGTGGGTTTCCATCTCCAGAAATCAGAAATCCAGAACTGAGAATCGGTGAATCGTTAATTAAGATTGTCACAACA
Organism: Eptatretus atami; assembly: GCA_035128595.1. Lineage (NCBI taxonomy): Eukaryota > Metazoa > Chordata > Myxini > Myxiniformes > Myxinidae > Eptatretus > Eptatretus atami. Next base: position 2,089,356 of record CM068953.1, read on the forward strand.
ACTGCCACACAAATAGATACACAGATTAATACACACAGATATACAAATCACATTATATATATATTTATTGATTTCCGCCGCGTTCGGCGTGCAGACGACCATTTAGCCAAATCGCGGTCGCGTGCCCACGGAAGGCCGCAATCCAGTCGTGGCTTTCCGGACCAACCCAGAATCCAGCCACGGAAGCCTACGCATCATAAACTAGTCAATTATTCTGTCCACGCGCTACAGGGTCGATCGCCGAATTATCAATTTACCAATTTATTCGCGCGGGCAGAAATCCAGAGAGTTTATACCTCGACGGGATCTGTACGAAAACGAGCCGCTTTACGTGCTCGTTCCGTGTGCGAAGCCGAGCGGTTTTTTTATTCGCCAAATCCGTCGGACCCGATTATCACTTTTATCAGCTTAAAAGCCAGTTCATTCCCGATGCATGCCGTGGCAGTCAATGGTAGAAAATGACGCAACGAGCAGGCTGACATTCAAACAATGGGGGTTTATTTATTTTAAACAAGCACAAAGCAGTCAATTGGGGGGGGATGGGGACGAGACGCGAGCAAAGCCTACAGCCGGTTCTCTGCGAATGTACAAACGAGCATGCACGTAACAACAATTCTACTTATCCAGACTGGCGTCACAAACAGACATACGCACGCGCAGACAGAAATGGTGTGGCTGGAGCCTTTATTCGGCTGAGGACCAGGATGGCTGGCTACCTGGCCGCAAACGCGCGCTGGACGATCCGCCTTCCAGGAGTCTGGTCGCCGGGGACTCGCGCGGCGCAACCACAGCCGGCGAGGTGAGCCAAAGTGATCGCCAGGCTCGCGATCGCGTGGAGGAGGAGGAGATGGCGACACTGGGAGCTCCCTTTCTCTTGGCTGGCTGGCTCCCTTCAGAACTCGTGCGCGACCACCTTGCCAGGACCAGAAGGAGAGAAAAACGACGACCGCGCCAGACCCAGAACAGAACGACTCTCTGCGCCCCGCGCACGCGTAGACCGCGCTATTTTTTATCTCCCCCGCTCCGAAAGGGGCGGGGGGGGGCGCCTCCTCGCAACTCCGCCCTCTCCACACCGGACGACCTTCTGCGCATGCGCGCCCTGTCATTCCTCGGAGGCGCGCCTTTTCTTCCCTTTGTGACTCAGCCGCCGGTGGGGGCTGCCGCATTCCATCCCCCCCCCCCCCCCCCCGCGAGCTGCTTTTATGCCATACAAGGCAAGGAATTCAGATCGGGGATGCAGTCTGAACACGCCCGCATTCCAGTGAGCGCGCAGGAGGCGCTCGCTGTTCCGTAGCGTGTCCGCCACCAACGGGCATTTTGTGGCAGTTGTTGTTGATGGTTTTCCTAATACAAATGCAGCGCATGAACATTAATTACCTATTCGACTAGGGTGGGACCCTAACTGGCAACATGTACTTACCGATATAACTGAGCTAAAGGACCTGAATGTTGAGTGCGATCGCTTTCCAAATCCACAACAATATATATTATGCATTACTCACGTGTTTGTGGTGATGCTGGTGTAAACAAACATTATGCGCTGCAGTCGTATAAAAGTACAGTATAGCACAAAAAATTATGTATGACATAATACTTGATAATGATATTAAACAACTGTGTTACTGGTTTATGTATTGTATTTACTGTACTGTACTTTTTATCATTTTTTAGAGTGTACTCTTTCTCCTGATTAAAAAAAAACGTTTACTGTAAAACAGTATGCCGTGTAGCACCCATTCACCATAGCTACGATCTTGAAGAACAAGAACAAAGTGAAGCTGTTCTGCTTCATTGAAAGCAATGAGACTAACAAGAAATCGAGAAGGGCTATATCGGATCTGGAGAAACTTCAAATGACCTGGATTTGAAGACAAGACGCACAAGCGTATCCCTCTCAGCACCATGACGATCATGGCCAAGCAAAAAGTTTGTTTACGATGTTGAAAGAAAAGGCTGCACCCGACTTCACACGACGACGAAATCGCTTATCGACGCATTTCTCAGAATGTATCCCATCGTTGAGCGACGCATGATATATTAGGTATCTGATGAACGAATATGGAGATGCTGTCCAAGCATTAAGCTTTGAAGGCATGGGTGACCTTTTATAGTTATTCAATAAAATGATTTTTCAGTCACCATTTTTTACTACCAATGGGATAGATTCCTTGTGGAAAGCATGAAATTCCAAACTTTGCATTTAAGTGACATGTATATTATATTGTTGCGAATTCGCGCCCGCCGGCGTGCGATCGACCACGTAACTCGAATCGCGGCACGTCGCCCACCGGACGGACAATTCTGTCGTGACCCTCTCGGACTAACGCCGGGAGCCAGTCACGGGTGGGCCTTTCGGCCTCACCACGATCGTGCAATCGGCCACCGCGGGATAGGGTTGTTCGCCAAACTCGACCTATCTAAGTACCCACGCGGATGGTAAACCGGGCGATCGCACCTCGCCGCAGGTCGACTTCGGACACGGACCGCTTAAGCGGTCCGTTCCGTGCTATCGGGATAACCGAGCGGGTTATCGTCGGCCTCGACGGTTCTGATTAATTATCGGGCGTCCCGCGCCCACTCAAACCTTTACGTGGAAGCAAGATGGAGACCCACAAAGAAAGGACACAGCGAAACGGGGGAACAATTCAACAAGAAAGCATTTTATTTACACACACACAGATAGCACACATAAAGCATGTATTTATAGCCACAATTATCAAATGCACATATATCAATAAAAAGAGTTAAAACGAATACGCGTACACACGGCACACTCTACAAGTTCTACTTTTTCGGACACGGCGCCACACACACACGTTCACACAGAACCCCAAAGAAATGGAGATGCGACTTCCCTGAGTGTCGCGTCCTTGGCGACCGTCCTCCGACGTGGTCCCGTCTGGCCGTGACTCCCGCTCGAGCGTGGTCGGCGAAGCCTCTCCGGCGTGCCTCGTGCTGCTCGTGTTGGTCCCCGACTCCACGGACCGAGCACCGACTGAGTACACCGACCCAAGAGCACACCGAACAGGACCAGAAAAAAGAACAAGGACGAGACGAAGCAGGACGAGAAGAAGCACCAGTCACGAGGAACGAGACAAGAAGCTCACTGAGGAGGATCGCAGCGCCACCGCTCTTATACTCCCGGCGCCACGCCCTTTTTCTCCACCGCCTTTGGCTCCACCCCTTCGAGGCGCTTCGAGAAAAGGGGCGTTCCCCTCGTTCCCCCCTCCCGCGCCATGCGGGGGGCGAGGAAAATCCGTCCTGGCGCCGGGCCAGGGAAGAATGGCGGGAAGGAAACAGGCGGCGAAAACCGCGCGCCACCGTTGTGCCTTCTTCTTTCCCTCCTTGTGTTCGAGCGGTTTCAACGCGGAAACCGTCGTAGTTGTGGACCGTGGAGTATGCGTTTCATCAGCGGGGTAGTGGCGAAGATGGGTGGTTTGTGTGAGGGTAATTGGAGCGCGGTTGGCGTTGTGGCGTAGTTGTGGCGGTGGTTGTTTGCGGGGAGGTTTGTCGTTTAAAATAACAATAGAAAAAGAAAAACGGCTATCTCAAAGGATCGCAGCCGAATGAATCACATTAATTCCTCTAAACAATGGGTTTGGGCTAACTATACATCTACTAAAAAATATCTCACCTACGGGACCTGAATGGTGATTGCGAATTTCCACAGCCGTAACAAATAATATATATAATATATATATATATATATAATAATATATATATAATATATATAATTATAATGTACATTACATAGCCATCCATCCATTGGGACCATATTCTGTTCAGAGCGTTGGTGCTGTTTTAAGCAGTCTCCTTGGCTATTGGGCACAATCCTGGACAGGTTGCCACTCCAACACAGTTATACCAGGCAAGCTGCATCATTTGCCGACCTCGGAAGGATGACAGTCGAGTCGAGTTAACCCCACCTGGTATTAATTCAACAGCTGAGCGGGATTTGAACTCAGGACCCTTGGATCCCAAACCCGCCACCCTAACCATTAAGCCAATACCAGGTATATAGAGGGGTTCACAGGACAGAAAATACCCGAGCGGTATCCGGAATGACCCCGCCGGATGGCGAAGCTGCTGGAAACAGGCTGCTGCATCCCATGGCCCGGCTGAAGAGGAGAGGAGAGGGATAGGCCACGGCTCTGGCTTGGTGGGGCACAGCTCTGGTGCAGCAGCTCTAGGTAATAATGCAGCCTCCGTCGACTCACTCCCTGGGCATCTCTGGCTTCTGCCCGACATGCCAGCCTTTACAATCCCAAGCCCCCACATCACTCGTGACTTTCTGCGCCCCTCCTCGCTCACCATTGGGCCGTGGGTCCATGTGATGGATGGAGGACTGCCTCCTGATTCTTGTCACACAAGTGCTCCCATGGAATGGTGTGGGACTGTGACATTTCCTGCCCAACTAGTGCCTCCAGGCCTACTAGATGTTTAAAATAGACAAAATACAGATTGCAAATGGGAGAACATAAAACAAAGGCTTATAGTGTTGGCAGTTTTTAGACACACACATTCGGAAGGGTGGACGTCGTCTATCTATTACATAAAACGACGCACATCCAATATCTCGATTAACTAGATATTTGCGAACACAAGCCTCCCGTTTAGCAGAACTTGGACATGTTAAATAAGGTGACTGCATCGACGGCGGTAAACTTTTGGAATATATATTTTTTATATGACCTTTAAAATCATTATTTTATTTCCATTGAATTATATACTTGAACACTGCATGGGCTGTCGTGTTCTACAAACTCGAGTTGTGTTTTTAACACTGTAAACTTGTTTTTCATCATCTTCAGAAACCTGCAAGGGAAGCTGTCAGGTTGATGAAAATAAATAAATAAAACCCATAAATTTAAAGGACTGATTGAATTTCATGATGTAATTTTTCATGTTATGTCTCTACATGTCTGAATTAGTTATTTATTTTTATCCGCGTCTCGCATAGCGAACGCTGGCTCTAAGAGAGCTCCGCGTTGTTGTTGTTGTTGTTGTTGTTCTTCTTCTTCTTCTGGTGAAGACAAAACCTTTCCACGTCGCGTTGCGAACGCTGGCTCTAAGAGAGCTCCGCATTGTTCTTCTTCTTCTTGTTGACTGGTGGAATGACGCGGCTCTTGGACACATTTGTCCTTGTTTCAAGTGTGAAGCAGCGATTGCAGGTTGATTGGATTTTCCATCGATATCAGTGGAGGTCTTCACGCATTTTCCACAACTGGCTGTGCAACACAAATGTTCCGAGGATAATTGAGTATCGTCCGACGTATTTTCCTTTTTCATATTACCCCTCCCGGATATGAATCGTGATATCTATCTGACAAAATGTTCAAGCTCGGCAAAAATCCAGGCCAAGCCTTCCGATAAGATGAAGGCCGTTAGCAATAGATTAATGTGCCGCGTCTGCTACTCTGTGTGATATGTAGCGTCAGCGTGCACAAGATGTCTGCTTGTGCGATGCATTGTGTGCAGTTCGTCTTTGACATTCACGAGATGTTTGTGTGCCAGAAATTGTCACGCTTTGCAGCACATGGGGAGGTACGGAGTGGTGCGAAGAGTGCCGCTGAAAGGTGACCCTGAGAAGAACCTGTTAGTTAGTTGGATGGATGTGCAGTCGGGAATTTTTGGTACGCTCGGCACAGTTCAACTGGGCGGCTGATGTGTTCGTGAATGATGTGGTGAGTTTGACTTTGGCGTATAACTTTATTTTTAAACCACCTCTACCGTCATTCAATTAACTCGTAACCTTCGAGACCCGTGTGACCAGTGGGGAATTTGCACCGACCTCTTGCACAGTGTGAAGGATGAAGAAATTTCGTAACGTGCTTGCTTTCTGTTATAAGAAGAGAACACCCGTGAGCCATCGTCACAGGTGCACAGTTTGTTTTGCTTGACAGTGGAACAAGGTTCGAGATGCAGGATGGTAGGGTGGAACTTTCTCTTTCCTGAGTTGAAGCAACACCCGACAGCAAACAATGTGCTGCCACCCTGGGTCGTATTTGTGAAGCCAGGAATAGTTCTGAGTGTTTGTTTTGGTGCACAACGCTGCACCCATTACCAACTAAACAGAAGGAGGGTATAAGCAACCACACATGAATTTGGAAGAGGGAAGGGGTGGAATGCAGTCTGAACTGCGATGTTGGTGTGATTTATGTGGTAAATTCCTTGTTTTGTCAATGGGTAGAGAGCTGGACCTGGAGCTGGAGGTGGATAATCTTTTGTAGTGATTGCGGACAGAGAGTAAAAGTGATTTTGACAACTATGTGGTTTTGACTTTATGGTCATTTGTGCCAGTTTTTGTGTGAATTTTCACTCTTTGACATGAATGTCACATCTCGTTTACGGCGAGATCAAGTTTAATCACCGTCACCATCATGTACCATACTCTGTACAGAGCGTCCATTCTACAGGCACATCTTGGTTAAGGTTACAATCCTGGACAGGTTGCCACTCGGTCACAGGATACTCGACCAAGTGAGGAGGAACTCGTAATTAGTTTGGGGTGCCGGTGATAGCTCGCCTACTCTTTGCGAAGGACCGCAAGGGATGTTTAACATCTACTAACTAATTCTCGCAAATGGGACGTCAAGTTTAACGTCCATCCGAAGGACGGCACACACATTGATGAATCACCGGGATGACAGGTTATCTCTGGGCCGAGATTCAAACCCAGGCTCTACAGCTTTGAGGAAAGTGTGCGTCCCTCTCGGCTATCCTACCAGCCTTATTTAATTATGCTAACTTTAATAAATCATATTAGTAATTTGAAAGTGGTTAATATGTTGGTTTGCATGCATTAGACTGTGTAAAAGATAAATTGTTTTCGTTGATCTTGCCAGATTAATGAAATTGAAATTGGTTATTCCCCTTTCAAACCGGATCCATTGCCTCTGGCAGTTGAAACCAATTGGTTTGGAAAAAACAAAAAAAACAAACAGATATTACCTTGTTATGTGATCCTCACCATTTGCTCTTCCATCCATAAGGCAGGAGTTTGTAAACGAGAAAAACCAAAACCATGACCGCCAACACTTTTTTTTTACAGTCAAGATCACAATCCTCATCTTTTCCCTATCAAAGGGAAATCTATGGAATATATCATTTGAACTGTGGACCTCGAGTCTAATCTCTTCTCCAACATGCTGATCTCTGATCTTTAATTTGGTTTCCACCTCAGTTATTCCAGTCTGGTCATGTTGCTTCTTCAAACTCGACAATGGACGGATGTTTTAAATCTCAAGCAAGAAGACAGACCATCTCTAAGGGCTATCTCTCGTTCTCTCAATACTATCTGGCAACCAACCTTGCTTTCCAAAGTGTCAGCCAATGGTTTCCAAGGTATTCTTCTCAAATGGTTTATTTTCCGATTTCTCTCTACGCGTGCAAATAACAGGTTGCTTTGGATTTTATTCTGTCTTGTGTTCAACTACTTGAGGCTCGTGTGCTGTAGGGCAACATTTTGGGATTAATATTATTAATGTCTACATTAATGACCTCTTTGCTCGACCGGACCATCCTCTGTACTATTTTGCTGACGACTTCACCCTACACATAACAGTGCACCACACATCTGAGAAGCAGGCTGCCGTGGCATCCCCTTCTGCAGATCTGGAAAAAAGACCAGTCACTGGTCAGTTACATGAACTTGTCTTTCAATGCATCAAAGTTCCACACTGCTCTCATTCTGTTACTCCATAAGGATTAGCTGTTGAACCTACCAGTTTACTTCTATCACCAACCTCTGGAAGAGCTGCAGTCTCTGAAGAAGCTCCTGGGTCTCACAATCAGCAATATCTAAATTTAGTGGACATTATCTCCAAACTAACTTCCAATGCCGGCCATCAATTTGGTGTTCTACAAGTCTTGACCAAGGTTTTGCGCCATGCGCAGCTAATTACGATGTTCACGTACTTTATCTGAAGTACCATGGAGTCGTTCGTACTCCTTACTTTGGGTTCATGCAGCTACGTGTCAACTTGCTCCCTTTGAGGTGGTCGAGTCAAAGGATTTTCATATTATTACCGTGGTATCTTTCAGCAGCAGGAGGCTGAGACCGAGGGTCTTTCTCCCTTGTAGATGGGTTGGAGGCCTCACTAACACAAACGCTCTCTCCCCTTTGTCCACCCCTAGCACTCTCCTCCCCCCTTCGCCTGACGTCATACATTTTTCCAGGAACCCACACATTGTACTCCTTCCTAAGATTAAGCTGGGTGCTCACCTTCGTTCCTTCATCCCACTTTTCTTTCATCTTTGGTTCACTCGATTCCCTCTGTTTGTCGTCGTATGTTCTTCCCTCCATACTTTCAACACTTCTGCCCATTGCTACATCATGCTTTCTCCTATTCCCACTCCCAATCTATTCTTGCTGACCCTCTCACCGCTTTCCTCATTGCCTCTCCCCTTCTCATATTGTAATGTTTTTGTGTTTGTGACTTCACCTGATCCCCTCTGCCACTTTATGGTTCTATCTACCTGTTGCCCTTTTCAATCAGCTTGGCCATGGCTTTTAGCTATACACATGTGTGCATGGCTAATTCTGTTTTAAATTTCCCTCGATGTCGAGCATTCTCACTGATGTGTGTTACGGGTTCATAAGGCAGTGGCATGGTAATTAATACAATAGGTATGCATCGTCACTGATAATAAATGGTCTCAGTTTTTAAAGTAATATCCACCTTGTTTTGAGGGTAGATTGTTTCCAACTCTCATTTCTCAAAACGCTTTGGATTTGGGAGAACCGGTGCATTGTTCACAGATGCCCGTCATCGTAAACTCACATCCAAAAAGGTATTTCATTTTAACAGTGTGCAGCAAGTTCTGGGAGTAATCGTACAACCCCTGTGGTTAAAATAACGAGTGCTTCTGGTGGCATGGCATTTGGGATGCGAGTCCTGTCGATGCCTGCCCACCGTGGCACTCCCCACCTCCACTTGAACACTTCAACAACTGCTTGAAATTGAGTTCATAGACCACCTTGTCCTCCACAGACTTGCATAAACAAGGACATGTAAGTCACACATTTGATTAGTCACTGATGTAAAATGCTGCAATAGTTTGTCCAAGTACTGCGAAACAGAAGGGCTTTGAAAGTGCCAAGAAGGTGATTTGTGTTCTACAGTGTTCAACTATATTCTTGTGGGCCGCGTCGCGGGGGAAACCACAAAGGAGGGACTGTCTCGGGTTCCGCTCTAGACTCACCGGAATTGCAGACCGATGCACACGAATAGCTTCGTGTCGTGGCAGGGCACTAAACGACCATGAACGCCAATAACTCGACCAGGTGACTTACGGTCCTCCGTCTAACAAACCGTTTACCTAGAGTTGCGTGATCACCTTACTGGGGAACGCGCCCTCGGTACGCACTTGTGTTAGCCAGATTATCTACTGGATCAGGTGCAGCCGAGCAGAACTGCTAAGTATGTACGAGCTACGAAACAAATCCTTGGGGAATGACGTCTCGTCTAAGCTAGGGTGTGGGCCATGCTCGACCAATGAAGGAAAAGATGAAAATGAGCTGGGAACATTTCTAAACCGCACATTTATGTAAAACCAGAATGCGAGGAAAGTTATGTGGCACCACAGTAAATGGGGTTTATTGCAGTGTACAGCAGGGAAAGCAAGGAATTTGTGGGTTGTGGCAAAAGTGCAAACAATAGTGCAAAAGGAGACACAGAGCAGAGTTATCCCATTATCTGATGCAGCCTTAACTTGCGCTTTCACAGACAGCATCATACATACACACACAAAAACACAAGGAAAATTAGAGATAGCCCAGAGAGAAAGAAGCAGATGAGGTAAAACAACCTCTCAATACCTGGCATGGTCAGCAGAGCAACACAGCCAGAACGCTAAGGAAAAAGGAGGTAGGAGGAATACTGGGTGTGTCTTGAGTGTGGGAGTGTGAGAGGAAAAATGTGAGTTGAAGTCAGTTCGGTTCACTCCTTTAGTTTCTGCACTGAAATGAACAGTCCGGCTTCGCCCGCATTGATGCTCTTTTGTGCGTCCTCAGTAGACGGGATATGTATATACATACATATATATATATATATATATATATATATATATTGTTGCGGAAATGGCCCTTAGTGTGTTACTAAATATAGGATTAGCCCAGATCCCCCATTAAATGCATGTTTAGCCAGGTTGTTCGGTAAATGGACGCTACATGTGTGTCGGGAGGTGTAAGAGGCTGTTCATTGTTCGTACATTGGTGGTGGACCAAGAGGTTCTTCTTCTTCCTTCCTCTCTCCGGACAATAGTCCCCGCCCAGCGCTGAGAGAGGGAGGAGCCAGTCGGCTTTGATGCGAGCGAGGGCCGGAAAGGAGAAGTGAAACTGAAGGGAGGAGCCAGTGGGTTTCGAGGCGAGCGAGCGAAGGAAAGGCAGTGGTGGATCTGCCGGGAGAGAAACTGAACCTGAGCGCGCCGAGTCTGCCATTTTAGCAGTAAGAGAGGCTGCCTGCACGTCGAGTCTGCCATTTTGGCAGTGGGAGAGGCTGCCTGCACGTCGAGTCGGCAATCGACTTTCATGAGGAGGTCCTCGACACGTTTGGCGATCCGCCTGCCGATCCCCAACACCTCCATTTGGCCTGATCTGGTGAACAGGCCAGGCCTGGACTTGTCTGCTGGACCTTGTGAAAAGCCAGCTGGAGCATACCACTGTGGATCTTTCGCTCTGGTTCAGTCGACCTCGCGGGGTCTGAACGCGCCGAGGCTGCGTGCGTGAGGGCTGCGACACATGGACGAGCGCC
>CM068953.1:2111062-2142240 GCA_035128595.1 Eptatretus atami
TTTCACTTTGTCATTGTGGGGTATTTTGTGTCGACCGGTGATAATTGATTTAATTGAATCCATTTTAAGTTCAGGCCGTAACACAACAAGATGTGACAAGAGTCGAGGGGTGTGAAATGTTTTTGAAGGCACTGTACTTGCATGTTCGCACATCGCGCACTCCGATCGTTACCTGTCTTCGCACTCCATTATGACTGATCCTCGGTGTTCTGTATGTTTACCATTTGTAATTCACTCCAGTCACATGCGAAGCATGCCTGGTCCACCCAATGACTTTGGGCATGATGGAAATAGCGAGGATTACGTTCGACTTTTGGGGGAACACATTTGCTTCTTTTGATTGGTTAATTTACCTCTCATTGTACTATTTTGATTTGTCCATTGTCTACTAATGTCCTTTGTAATTTGTGTAAATGTACACCGATGTCTCGTTGTCCTGTAAGTGATTTGTCATTGTTTATTTTTTTCTCTGTATACAAGATCGAGGCTCATGGAAGGGAATGGTAATGGAGCCTATGAGCCGATAGCAGGGCAACTCTCGGACACAATAAGCAAGGAATAGTTCTCTCCACCACCAAAGGTGGACTGAGGTTGTTTTCAACCCTATCTGTCTGTCTGTCTCTGTGAGCAGGATATCTCAAAAAGTTGTGGACAGGTTCGGTATGTGACGGGGACGAAATGATTCGATTATTATTATTATTTTATTTTTTTAAAATTAAACTTCGTGATTCTTCACCATTGATGGATTGGGCCAAAAACGATATGAACGATCATCCATCCATCCATCGGGACCACACTCTGTACAGAGCGTCGGTGCTGCCGAAGCAGTCTCCTGTGCTATTGGACATAATCCTGGACAGGTTGCCACTCCGACGGAGGATACTCAAATGGCTCAGTCATCCCAGCAAGCTGGTACTCATTTTGCCGACCTCAGGAAGGATGACAGGCTGAGTCAACCCCACCTGGTATTAATTCAACGGCCGAGCAGGATTTGAACTCGAGACCTTGGGATCCCAAGCCTGCCACCCAAACCATTATGCCAACACCAGGTATATGTATATATAGGACGATATCTCAAAAAGTTGTGGACAGATTATGACAAAACTCGATGGATGAGTTAGGGAGGTGACAAGACCAAGGTGATTAAATTTTTGGTTCATGTCAGCAGATCCGACCAATCAGTGGGATTATATAACGTAAACGGTTCAGCCTGTCGGAGGTATGCGCTTTACCGAGTGCCGTTCTAGTTTTTAAAATGTGTTTGAATAGCCAGAGGGTTCCACAATGGGAAATTGAGGAACAGGAAGTTGGTTATGGAAGGACGGGCGAGTCTTTCTTGTTGAAATGGAATCCAAAAATATGGGACGTTAATATTTTGGAATTTCATGTCAAAATTGGAGGGAACGGGATCTGTGATTTCCTCGCATGCGTTGTCCTGCGTATTTGTCATCTCGCAATCAAGCCGGGCCTGATTGCTGTTTTTATTACTTGCAAAATCGAAGATTTTTCAATTATATTAGTCAGTCGATTATGTGTGTGTCTGTCTGTCTGCCTGTCTGCCTGTCTCTCTGTCTGGTTGTCAATCGCCTGCAGGTCACAATTTTAAACCGATCTTCACGAAACTTCACCACATGGTAGAGTTTGTCATCGGCAAGAAGCCTATTGTTTTTGAGGTCAAAAGGTCAACATAGACCAAAGGTCAACAACTTGGGTGAGATTTCTAAAATCCTCAATTTTCATCCGATTGACTAGAAAGTTGAAGAGGATTTTCAGATCAGGTCACTGAATTCAACCAGCCAATTATTTTTGAGGTCAACATCGACCAAATTTCTAAAATCCTCAATTTTCATCCGATTGACTTGAAATTTGAAGAGGATTTGGTCATTGAATTCAACCACCAATTATTGTTGAGAGGAAATTTGTTTTCTGGATTTCGCAACTATCGTGCTCTGCATGACGTCTTCTTCTTGTTTACTTATTTATAATAAGCAGAAAGTGGCTGTTGGTTTCATCATTTTGATGGGAGGTTGCAGGACTACTGATGCAGTGCCCCCTGTAGATTATGGCAGGAATGTGGAATTTGCCTACAAGTGGTCTAATCCTCGTTTTTAAAGACACCTTGGGATCGTTGACGTCCACCGATTAGCTGATGGGATACCTGGCTCGACGTCCACCTGAAGTACGGTGCACTAATTTGATGCATCATCAATGTTGCGAAACCAGGGTGCTGGTTTGGAGTTGACTCGACACTCAAACCTAGACTAACTAGTCAGCTCGAAGACGAGTACGCTACTTCTGAGCGTGAAAGCGAATGATGTTCAGGTTACTTTACTTGTTCGCATCATAGAAACCCGTGGGACGTTGCTCAAAGGATCAGCATAATAAATTGTGACACACTACCCTTGAAAGTTTGATTACAAGTTAGCTATCTATGGTGATTCAGGTTCAACTTTAATGGAATGGGAATCTCGGTCAGTTGTGAAAGAGATTTCTGTTTGGTTATTTGATTTTTCATGAACTCTGGGGCAAACCACATCTCTATCAAAAATGTCTATGTTTAACTCTCACCCATCCACCAACTTTACCCAAACATTTTTCGAACCATCCCTCCTTTCCCCCCTTTTTCTAATTTTTCTGAAGTGATCCTGTCAATTTGAGGGACACTCAAGTGGTGTCAGGTAGAGATAAGGCAAATTCCTAACCGGAACGCCAATGTGCCGAGCCACTGACACATGATTGCTCGGGTATGTTCGTTCCGCGTGGATTGTTTCTGTTCGAATGTGCGTGTTTGATATTGAATTGCAAATATCTCGTTTCAGTGACTTCATTCTTAAGAGTGACTCGTTGAATATTCAACGGTAGTGCGGTTGGGTAAAGCTCTATCTTTGTACGTCGGGCAACTTTCCACCTGATCTCCTCGAGTTTCGTAAGCTTCTTTGCTTTGCCACAATAAACCTTCAAAATTTCCCGTCTCCAGGCCCAACACAAGGAGACTGGCGAGCTGGCAGCCGCGAAAGTGATCGAGACGAAAACCGAGGAAGAACTCGACGACTACATGGTGGAGATAGAAATCCTCGCCTCTTGCAACCATACGCACATTGTGCATCTTATGGATGCCTTCTATTTTGAGGACAATCTCTGGGTGAGTGTACAGGCCTGGCTAGTGTGACAACCTTCAGCTGAGTCTCAATTTTCCCAGTATTCTTAGATTTATTTAGGACATCAGCTTCCTATTTTGCCAACTCCCAGCCTGCTCACCCGCCACCCCGACCCTCCCCTGCAACCAATATATTTCAAACACAATTTGCTTCAATGGGGGGTCATCCCAAGAATGAAGGACAGGTTCCTTGGTATGGTGTGTAGTGTTCCCCGCTACGACTTTACCGGAAAGCTACTGTTGGGTAATGCTATGGGAAGCTGAATGCTGATTGCAATCTGCTTGCCACATGCGTTTCCTTTCCCGCAGGCGGTGCTGCGTTTCGCTCTGCCTGCTGATTCCCACTTTTTTTTCTCCATTGGAAAAACCTTTACTCTTCAGTGTGATGGCAGATGAAGCAGGCTGTCAGTAGGCCTGCACCTATTATAGCAGTAAATAGGGACACTGCTGGATTTGTTTGTTACTTGTACACGAAATCCAGCGTGTTTGGGTCTTGTTGTACAGTATTGATGCTTGCTCCAGATAACCGATGGTTGAGTGCTGCATGAACTTATTTTCTAGCAGCCTCTATCTGCAGCGTTCCGATCGCTCACTTGGCGACGAGTTTGAGTGTCCTAAGAACGTCCAATTGCTTCAGATAATATGCACGACCTCACAACGTTCGTTAAATCACTCTCTGCAAATCTTGTTAATCCGCAGATTTTTAAGACCGTCACAAATAACTCTGCCCTTCATCTGTTTCTTCAGCAACCTCAGATTAATGATCCATGGCCGTTGGCTGTGTGTTTGGTGAGCAAAACCTGTAATGGTCTCCATTAGTCGCTGGGTAGCCTTTCTGTTGGTATTTAAGTTCACTCGCAGCGTGACTGTGATCACGTCACGGGCATCAATTGTACCGACAGAGAACGATGCTAAGGAGGTCCATCATAATCCTGTTAATTAGGCTGGATGGCAGATGTCAGAACTAGTAGCTTCTAAAAGGAAAGAAGATATGTACAAGAAAACTCAAACTGTCCATTTTGTAGTGTGGAAAGGGAGGATATAGAAAGCATCCGACTTGATGGGACTTCGGAGTTGGTTGCCGCATCAGATGTGTTCGAGCTAAGGTGGCAGATGGGATGCCAATCCCCCCCATTGTGGAGAGACTATGCCGTTTGTTATCTGTCTGTTGGAACAAACTTGTCATAAGCACACTTTTGGTGCTATGCCAGTAACATTGGAACCTGAACGACTGCTGAGTGATTACCATAATGGGGGAAAGATCTTAATGTGGTATCTATTTTTAAAGGGAACGCATGGCTCGAGCATGATGACACTTTGCTGCCGGTTAAGAATGGGAACCGTAACCGGACACAGCCATTCTGCATCGCATTGCGTGATTCGTGAAACGGTACACATCCACACTCTTGCTTGTAGGACGGAGCGTGCACTCTTCTGGGGTGGCATGGGGGACGGTTTGTGCTTCGAAAGGACTTTGGTAAATTTGAAGTTAGCTGTTCTTAGGGAAGTGATTAAAAAAAGAAATACAATTCTCCATTGCCTAAGGCTCTTGAAGAAGCTTTAAATATTGCAATTTCCTGAGCTTCCGACATGAAGGACGTTGCAGAGAAAGGCGGAAAAAAAAATCCCCAAAAAACATTGGCAGGGCATAATGTGCGAGGACAGTTTACCAACAAAAGTGTTTCCTTCTATTACAGATCCTCATTGAGTTCTGTGCTGGTGGTGCCCTTGATGCAATAATGTTAGGTAAGCGATTTGTCACTTTTCCATCGGTGTTAGCAGGATTCCACTCCCTACCCATTGCACTAGTCTTATGCCTGCACGGCTTTGGACAAGCAGTGGGTTGATGACGCCGACCAAAATAATATTCATTTGTACTGTATTTACAATTCCCTTCCGATGCATCTGGCCATCAGAGCTGGAGCGTGGGCTAACAGAGCCACAGATACGTGTCGTTTGCAAGTCCACGCTGGAGGCATTGCAATATCTGCACAACAACAAAATCATACACCGAGATCTCAAGGCTGGAAATATTTTGCTGCTGCTTGACGGGCAGGTCAAGCTTGGTGAGTTGACCTTTAAAATGCTTTTGTTTGTCTGTTCTCATATTCCTGCCGTAGAATGTGACCCTTTCTGGGAATCTCTGTTCTTGTGCTCTTGTACACATTCTGTACACAGAAAGGGTCACATTCTTCAGGAAAAGAACAAAGCAAGTTTCTTGATCTCTCATCTTATTCCCCACTTTCTGTCTCTCCTGTTAGCCGACTTTGGAGTTTCAGCAAAGAATGCGAAGACCTTTCAGTGCCGTGACACCTTCATCGGAACTCCTTACTGGTATGGTAGCAATGCAGATGATGATGATGATATTCTTGACAAATGGGCACTATCACTTTTATAGTTTGTTTGTTTGTTTTTTTAATTACTGCTTTCGTCTCAAGCACATGACTGCGAGTCTCGTCATTGAACGGGTTTGAGGGGTTGAGGGAGGGTAAGTGCCTGTGCTTCCACCCTCACAGGGCCCTTTATAGATTAGAATAGGAATTTTTAATTTGTTCAGGGTGCCAGTAATAGCTTGTCTACTCTTTGGAAAGGACACCGTGGAATCTTTAACGTCCACCTACAAATTCCAGCAGGTGGGACGCCTAGTTTTGCGTCCGTGAGAGCGATGACACACGTAAGTGTTTTGTCCTGCACATGAAACACCAGGATGACAGTTTATAGATGGGCTGAGATTCAAACCCAAGTTAGACAGCTCAGATTGGAGTGTACGTACTTCTCGATTATCCTGCCAACATGTTTTTTTTTTCTTGACATCAAGTTGAACAACATACTGGAGCTTCTTTCGCTCTGTGATGTCATATCCTCCACCACACCAGGATGGCTCCAGAAGTTGTGATGTGTGAGACGTTCAAGGACTCGCCGTACGACTACAAGGCTGATATTTGGTCTCTCGGGATCACGTTGATCGAGCTTGCAGAAGTGGAGCCACCACATCATGAGCTTAACCCAATGCGAGTTCTCCTCAAAATTGCCAAGGCGGAACCTCCATCACTTGAGTACCCCTCTCGCTGGTATGCTACATCGCAGTGTTGTGGCCATTACACATATGATAGCTCCATTAATTATCCTGGCTTTGTTTAGGTCCATAATCGAATGCCTTGTCATGATCCTCACAGAAGGGTAAAGTCCTTCAATTGTCGTGTCTTAGAAACTTGGCATTTTACATTACAAAACAAAAATGCATTATTTATTTACTTATTTCTCCTATTCAGTGTTTGGACCCACATTCACCTGATGCTTTGTACTTTTCAATTTGTTGACACAAAGGTCCAATGACTTCAACAACTTCCTCAAGAAGGCTTTGGACAAGAACCCGGAGACCCGTTGGTCCGTGTCTCAGCTCCTGCAGGTTAGTGACTCAACCTTACAGCCACTAATAATTATGCCAATGATACTGAGATATCAGAGTGTATTTGAAGATGTATATTTCGGTGTACTTGTGCCTCTTTAGCTGCTCGAGGATTAATTATAGTGTTGTTTTTGGTTTTTGGAGATCCTGTATCAAACTTTATTTGTGGTATGTGTTTCACCACGACTTTGGATAAGTTGTTGTTGAACATATAATGAGATCAGTATTTCAAAAGTTCTTGAGATTTGGGCCTATGCTTCTTGCTTTGTGCACCTTGAGGTCGCATTTTTCTGCAGGTGGTACAGATCGGAATCACAGTGCCATCAGCATGCCTACTCACTCAAGTCGTGAAGGAATTAGGCTAAAACTAGGAAAAAAAACGACTTTGCAAGCATGCCATTCGAGTTCAGTCTATTAATGGATGGAATCAGCAGAACGTTGGTCAAAGTATGCTGACCACTGCGAGAAGCAAGGAGAAGCTGCCATTTTGGGTGTTGACCCTTTGTCGGAGCAAAAGAGGACTCTTCCTGCTCTGTACCCACTGGCCTTGCCCACTGATCAGCTGAAATGCTGTGACTGCATCTTCCTGGTTTTTAAGTCACAACACTATGTGTGCTGCAAGTTGTGATTTGTATGCCAGGAATTAGTAGTTTGATAATTTCCTACATCCATATGTAGCTCTCTAAGAAATACATAACTGTTTTTAATCCGTTCACGCAAAGTGGTTTTTTAAAATGTATTTATACATATATATATACTTTTCTTCTTTTTTTTGTATACCTTGTCGAGGCTCGTATGAGAGCGAACACACAACGCAATCAAGGGGGGCATGAGACAAGAGGGGTGGGAGTGGGAAGGGCAAAACAGTGGGGAACAGAGACATGGAACTATGGATGGGTGGGGAACATGGGTATACAAGATGGACATTACAGGGACTTTCAGGAAGGAAAGCAGGGAATTTGAAGGAGGTGGGTTTGGGGTGGATTAACAGGGTAGAAAAGATCGAGGTTTTGGATGGGGGAAGACAAGTGGTGGTGATGAACAGCCGTTTTGAAGGCCTGGAGGGAAGAATGGGATTGAATAGAGTGAGGGAGTTTATTCCAAAGGTGGGGGAAAAGAGGAATGAAAGAGTGAAGGTGAGCAGTGATTTGTGATTTTGGTAGTTTTACCAGTTTTACCAGATAGTTGTTGGTGAACCTTGAGCTCCCTGCGGAAATATGGGGGGGGGGACAAATCGCAGACAGAGCAGTGGGGGGGGGGGGGGCGAGACCAGAGAGGAGACGGTAGAGGACAGAAAGACCACCGACCTGCCTGCGGTGAGAGGCCCAAAGACTCAGCGTCATCTTGGGAGATGCCAATAATCCTCAATGCCTCAGTTTCCACGGCGTGAAGCTGAGAGAGGTGAGAGGCGGGAGCACCAGCCCAGAGAGGAGAGCAGTACTCCATCAGGGTGGACGAAAGCTTTGCATGTGGTCAGGATCTCACGTGTGCCAAGGAAGGACTTTGCACCATGGAGGATGCCGAGTCTGTGACTGGCTTTGGAGGCCAGCTTGGAAATGTGGCTTTCCCAGGAAAGATCATGGCAGAATAGTGAGACCCAGAAGCTTGAAAGAAAGGACTTCTTCCAGAGGATTGTTGAGAAAGTGGATTGGGGGAGAGGGGGGAGGGGGATGGACCGTTCCAAACGGTCCTTTCGGAGAGACATGGTGAGAGTGTGAGGGTTAAGTAATTGGTTCCCTTCATCTGTCTGTCTGTCTGTCTGTCTATCAACAAACGGCAGTTTATGATGGAGGAACCATTGAATTTAAATTGAATGTTATATTGTGAAAACATGAATAAGAAAACGAACCTGGAGACGTCATGTACAACTCTTATCATTACTTTCGCTCTGAACGCGACGTCCCGATCACACCTGTGCAGAGACGAGTGAGATAATTCTGTCTTCCTGTCTGGCAGTTAAACAAAATTTAAAATCATTCCAAACAGGAAACTTACCGTTTTTAAGGACGTCACAAAGGACACAAACACCAGGCACGGATAACTAATGTAACGTGTTAAATAGGGTGGTGTAATAGACGCTGCATCAACGGCGGTAAACTTCTGGAATTTTTTTTTTCTCCAACTTTTAAAATCATTATTTTATTTCACTTGAATTCTATACTTGAACACTGCAGAACACAAATCACCTTCTTAGCACTTTCCAAACCTATCTGATGAGCAGTACTTGGACAAAAGATGACAGCATTTTATGTCGTCACGACCAATCAAATTCGCTGCTCACAGATCCCGCTCGTGTTGGTGTTTCTGATCAGAATTGACTGAGTAGATCAAGTAAAGTATCATCGTGTGAATCTACTGATGTCACATGGTGTAATTGACCGAGTAGATCAAGTACAGTATCATCGTGTGAATCGACTGATGTCACATACTATATGTCATTATTTTATGAAACGTTTGTAAGTGTTGTAATGCACAAATAACGGAAGAAATTGTAATGGTAGATAATTGAGGATAATTGAGGGGGGAATAAGATGAGTGGTAAAGTTGGTGATGCTTGGTTAAGAGAAGGGGGAGATGATAAAGATGGAATTGAATGAGAGAACTCATGGAGCTAAGGATTTACAGAAAAGGGCAAGTGAAGAAGAACCGCAGTACCAATGATGTTACATTTTGCTTCCACCTTCCCTCCCTCCCTCCCTCCGAACACCCTCTCCCCTTCCACCCGCAGCATCCGTTTGTGAGCACAGTTGCATCCATAAAGCCTCTTGAACAGCTGATTGCGGAAGCGAAAGCTGAAGTGACAGATGAGATAGAAGAGGGAAAAGAAGAGGATGAAGAGGAAGATGGAGACAGCCTCCATGTACAACTCTTATTTACATATTGTATTTCTCGTGCAGGCTTTGTGGGATATCTGTTTGCAAAAATCTAACCGTAAGGGGGTGTGAGGTGTACCGTGCAGGTTAACTGGGCATTTATTTTGTTTTGCTTCAATGGATGGGCGTGAAGGAGAAGTGCAAGTGGTCACAATTTAACTTTATTTTGGAACGTTTCCTTACTGAAAGTTTTAGGCTTCATTGGCCTGTAATCAAGAGTCGACTCTAAACCAATTTGGCCGTAAAGGTGTGTCAATGGCCAATTCGGCCTCCTGCATTGTGGGAGTATAGTGCTAGATTATCCCATCAGCAGGTCATCATCATTTGTATGTAGCAGATCACCAATTTTGATGTGCTAAATATTCTATTGTTTGTTGATCAGTGTTGCGAAGTGGTTGTAAAGCATTCGGGGGTTTGGAGAGGGTGCATTGACAGATAATGCGGTCGGCAGTCTGTGTTGCTCCGCAATCGCTCGGAGGGGAAGTAGCAAATCTCCCTGATTCTGAGCGAAGCCGGTTCAGACAAGCCCAAGACGATCGTGGTAAGTCCCAGCCCGGTGGCCGAACTATGGGTTCGTTGATAAAGTTCACCAGACGAGATCGATCTGTGGCAAATCGTTTGGTCCAACGACTGTGCTTGTGGCATCAGCAGTAAGAAAATCGCAATCGATCAGAGGTCGTGTTGCCATGGCTAGCAGATGACGAGACTCGAGACGCGTCCGCCTCTCGTGAATACAATCACGTAGAAGATGGTGCGAGTCGGCTGATTTTTGTGCAGTGTTGAATACGTGGGCGAGACGACGGATGTCAGGCAGTTCTATACCAGATAGCACTGGTAGGTAAGATGGGGTAGCTTTCATGTAGCAGCCTGATACAATTTTCAGGAACCCGTTGAGCACAACGTCCACTTTAGACGTGTGTACTTCTTACCCAAACGGCTGAGCAGTATTCAGCAGGACGAGCGCAGAGGTGCGTAAAACATGCGGAGATGCTCCCCATTTCGTACCTGTCAGCACACGTAGGAGAGCGAATCTGGAGTTGAATTTCTTGCTGAACTTAGTCAGGAGCTTCTTGAAGGTCAAGCTCCTGTCAAGGCATACTCCGGCAAGGCAGATCGGTGTGACTGGCCTCAAACTTTATCAGTTTACAAATAGCCGATATGGTCAGTTTGGTGTCAATTCCGTCGGTGAAAAACAGAGCTCACCGTCTTGCCAATGCTGAACTTTAGCATCGACATCAACCATTGGCTGTTGTTGCTTAAAAATGACTCGTGAAATCTGTTTGTGTTGCTATCTGAACCTGTGGCTAGGTTCAAATCCCATACACAATGTGTAATCGTCTACTAATGTCCGTGTAATTCATGTATAAAGTACATTGACGTCTACTAATGTCTTTGTCCTGCATGTGATTCATGTGTGAGCTTCTTCATGCTCCTTGGATCACTATTAAAAATGAAAAAACAAAAAATCAATTGCTTCAAATGTTTGTGTTAATTTTGTCATTACCTCGATTTATACCTTATCCATGCCTCGGTTGTGTTGTGCAGTCCATAGTTTGAAGCATTCAGCAAGTATTTTGAGGTTGTCTTTATCTATGAGTAAGCTGATTCTGTATGTGCCTTTGTCTGTGCACGTGGATTGAGCTTCTGGTGTGTGCTCTTGTCCACAGTCTTTGGGACACAGGCGTGAGGCATCAGACGTCAGTCTTTGCAGCCTCGGGGAGCCATCTCTGCCTCCGACACCCGGTCCTTTCCAGGGTGACCTGCTCGGAGACAAGCCCAACCAAGTTCTTCCCGTCTGTGCACAAGTTCCAGAGGAAAATGGTCAGGCTGATGAGGTTGCCGTTGTATTGGGTACTGAGGATAGCAGAGAGAATCCAGCACAGCCCGTGCGTGCTGAAGTTGAGGATGTTGAAGTTGATGGTTGCATTGGTGATGCAGGTGCAAAAACGGTGAGCAACCGCCCTTTCTTGACAAAGTCAGAATCTGTGGAGGTGACAATGGCTTTATTGAATGATGTTATCAAATCCATTGAAGTGGAAAACATGGGAGATGGGGAGGAAGGGGATGAGGATGAGGATGAGGACAAACAGGAAGAAAGAAAGGAGAAACAGAATGGTGAGAGCAGTGTGACAAATACTCAGGACGTTGCTGAAGTTGATACAAAGGATGACATTGAAGTTGAGAGGAAGCACGTGAAGGAACTCGAAGAGAAGGTTGGAGAGACACTTATGGAGAATGAACCAAATGTCATCCCACCTGCTCAACCACCCAACATAAATGATGCCGATCTGAACAAAAACGAGAAGGAAATGGAATGTAAAGTTGAGGAGGTGAATGGTAAGAGCACTACCGATGGCAATGAGCTGGTGATTGAATTGCCTTCTCCACCGGTCCATGTTCCTGAGCCCCCTCCAGAATTTCGAGATGATCCAAACGTTACATCGGGTCGGCCTGAACCACCTCCGGGTTTCCGAGATGGACCCCACATCAAGGTCGAATTGATGGACAAGGATGACTCCAAGAGCGAAGATAAAGGAGATGGTGAAACTGTAAAGAGTCAAAGCGTGCCAGAACAGGATAAAGGACAGGACACTGACAGCGTTGGTACAACAGGATCTGATTCGGGAAGCTTGGACATGAACCTGTCCATCTACAATGCTCTGGCTCACAGCAAAGAGAGCAGCTCCTTGTCAATACAGGTAAGAAATATGATATTTTCATTTTGTCTGTGGAGCTCCCAAACTACTATATTGCCAATGCAAGGTTTTTGCCTTCATATACTCGTTTGCAATTTCAAAAGTTTGCAACAAAACTCCAAGGGTATGCTGCAGTTTGGTATTCAGTGGTGTGGAACCACATCAGACGTATTGGGATTCGAGAGACTTGTTGGAACCAACTTCTACTCTCCATGTATAAATCTGGACAGGTCTTACAAAATTAACATGCCAAGTTTCCCTGACCCACCCCACCATCACCGTCCTTCACCAAGAGGGAAACATTTTGCATGCTTGCACTTTGTATCGAGTGGATACGATTACACTCGGCAGTTATCAAAAGCACCGAACCGGTGTTTGTGTTTTTGCCGATTTTTAAGTTTGATGGTACCTGGTGGGATCTGATGATTACATCTTCAGTATTTTAACTGCACAAACATCGACATGTGTACAAGAAAAAGTCAGCTGCATTTTACATGGTGTGTACTGTTATGCATGCATTGTCACAGGCTGTGACGATGGAAAACATCGTGTCATGCTCACAATGTGCTTCTCGTAGGAGATGCAGAGACAGCGAAAAACGCTGAAACGTACGCGCAAGTTCATGGTCGATGGCGTAGAGACGAGTGTAACAACCAACAAGATAATCAGCGATGACCCCAAACGTGACGCTGAGATGCGATACATGAGGTGGGGCTTTGAGATTGTGGAATGGTGAAGATTGAGAGTGAATGTCAGAACCATTCAATTTATTATTTTGATCACCTTGTTCGATTGCTACATTAGTCGTCATGCTTCTGTGTATCCGCAGGCGTCAAGAGCTTCGAGAGTTGCGCCTGCTACAGAAGGAGGAGCAGCGGGCGCAGCAAGAGCTGAACAGTAAACTTGTGCAGCAGAGCGAGCAGATGAGCCGCCGCTTTGAACAGGAGCTCAATGTAAGGTCCAGCTCGCTCAGACGTAGGTAATCGATCAATGGTAAAAAAATGTCTCCCTCCACTGTAAACCCTACTTTATGCCCAATGGCAGACACATCGCAAGCATTACGAGGTGGAGCTGGAGACCCTAGAGAGGCAGCAGAAACAGAGTGTGGAGCGACGGGAGCAGGAGCACACGGGGCGTCTACGCGAAGAAGCAAAGCGCATCAAGGCAGAACAAGAGAGGGAACTTTCCAAATACCATGACGTGCTCAAGCACCGAAAAAAGGAGGTAGGACGAGAGAGAGAGAGAGACACCCGGACCACCATCAGGTTGGTGGGGTCCGGAATTTAAGCCTCGTCTTTGGTTGTCGCCACAATGAATGTGCCGTAAGGCACGATAGGACGTCAGATCATTCTGGCTGTAGTCCTCAGTTAGGGTAAGCGATTATTTATATACCATATTGGTCGTGTTTGAAAAATAGTGTTCTCCTTCTTGCGTATGGGTAGCTATCGTTTTGTTTGGACGCGACGATGCCGCTGATGCTGTGCCCCTCTACCAGTACACCGGTACTCATTTCACCGACCTTGGAAGGATGACAGGCTGTCAACCCCACCTGGTGTTAATTCAGTGGCCAACAGGGCTCAAACTCGGGACCCTAAGATCCCAAGCCAGCCACCCGAACCACTAAGCCAACACCAGGTGGTAAAAAGTGTTCAAAAGGATTGACAGCAATGTTATTCAGACTGATGATACCCGTTAATGAATGTTCTGTTTTTGTAGTTTACAAAAGCGTTGTAAATGCTGATTTCTTGTTTCCACTTTTTTTTTTTTCCTCATCCTCTCATCTCTCTTCCCACCATCTCTCTTGTGATTGTTACTTTAATTCGTTACAATCCTTGCCTCAGGATTACCATTGTTTTTGATTGACAGCTTGTTGATGGTGTGTCCTCCAATGATCGGTGGACACGGTCCGGGTGGGCGTTCTTTTAAAATTTGGTCTTTGTTTTGCCAATGACGCTTCTCCCTCACTGCACGTTTGGGTTTGGATTACCTGTGCTTGTGGTTATCCTTTGTGCGAAAATTCTTGCTGCCTCTTGATTTCAAAACCTTCGGAGGGAAAGGGGAAGGCCGTCTCAGGAAAGACTTCTTTTCCCATCTCTCATTATCTGCATTTTGAGATCAGTTTTTGGTGTCTTTATTTATTTGCTTATTTATTCATTTTCAAACCCCACCACCCCCGCCCCCTTCTCTCACTTCAAACCTTGCGGCGTGTGAGGGTCTGACATCACAGATTTGGGAAATTCCTTGTCGTAGCAATAAAAACAAATCTTTAAATTATTTTGGGAATTACCCACCAGTTTGAAAACAGGTAAACCTTGTGAGATGCTTTTTCACCTTCAGGCAGTTGTATCAATTTCGAGTTAGCCCTCGAAAGACCCATCGAGTCAACAGCAATTTGATGATCCCGATACGCGCCGATGGTTTTCACACGATCGTTATACATTTCCTACTTGTGTACTTTGATTTGTCTTCGCTCAAAACCTCCAGTTACCAGCTGCTATGTCTATGACCCTCGGTGAGTTGCTAATCTCCAATAACGCACACTCCAGGAGTTGGACAAACCAACAAACTGAGAACCAGCACAAAAAAGGGTGAAACGAACCAAAGAGGAATTGTCACTCACCCTCAAGGCAAAGATGATGCGTTGGTACCCAATCTGAGGCAGGCATTTGGGAACATGGAGATGACATGTTTATCATACAAATCAAAATAAAGACCAATTACTACACCGTCGTCCCAAGAAGGAAGCCAGACATAACGGTACACACACACACATCTTTCTTTCCCTCTTTTTCTTTTCTGTATAACGTTGTACTTGTGCGGAGGAGCGAGGGAAGTGTATTCACCGCACGGGAATTTTGTATGCCCTTTGGTGCTTCAGTTTTCTCCGAGGCCAAAATGACCACAGAAAGGTGTCTCTGACCATGCAGGGTTTGGCTCAAATCACCATTCAGACCTTTCATTTGTCTTCGCTCTCTCTCGCCAACGCTGAGCTCCCCCATGTAAGTTTGTAGAGGTTGGGGTGGTGACACATTCCATTCCTCCTTTGTATGTGTGTGCAGTGAAAGTAGTTTTCATAAACTGTGTGTGTGCAGTGCTGTTTAACCCATTAACCCATTCCTTTAACCCACTGCCAGTTCTGTCATTCACAATGCTTTGCTCTGCGTTACCTTGTGTTGCTGCACTTATTCTGTGCATTGCCGGTTAAAGTTTGACGTCTTGAACGGACATTAATTTTCTGCGGATGTCACCAATGACATCTTTCACATAATGTCCTTTGGACTGACTTATGAAACTGTCGAGTCTGTGAATGGTAAAGTACATTTTGGTGAGGATGCTGGACTAGCATCCCAGGGGAATGTTGGTTTAAATCTGCCTGAAGATGGCAGTGTTAGTTTCTTTGATTCTAAGATTCTGGAATACCAGATAGTCTCCGGAGACTTACTACATTGCTGTTGGATCGCCAATTAAAAAATGAACAAAACTAGAGAGTTCAGAGAACACCTTACCCCACACAGTCTTGAAAAACAAGGACGTGCGTGGGGTCTGTGAACGGCAAATTTGATCGGTCGTGATGATGTAAAGAGCCGTAATCTTTTGGCCAGGTAGTGGTAAACTGAATGGTTTTGAAAGTGCCAAAAAGGTGATTTGTGTTCTCCAGATCAGGTACATAATGAAGTTGAAGTAAAATAAAGGTTTTTAAAGGTCGTACAAAAGACATGTTTTGGAAGTTTCCCGCTGTTGATGCAGCGTCTTGCAGACCGCCTTATTTAACACGTTATGTTATGTTAGTTATTCATACCTGTCATTCGTGTCCTTTACGATGTCATTAAAAACAGTAAATTTTCTGTTTGGAATGATTTTAAATTTTGTTTAACTGCCAGACAGACAGAGTAAAAAAAAAAATATCCCACTCTGTGCGTATGTGCGATCGCGGGACAAATTCAGAGACAAAGTACGGTAAAAACAAGCGAGCTCACTAAGGTTGGCTGTCATACCTGGTCTGTTCTACCTGTGTTGCTGGTTATTCCCACGCTTTTTCAAAAAAACGGGGGAATGTTGTAATCAGCTCCGTCAGTCTGTGTGTAGTTATGATCAGCACACGGCAGGAAGGTGTAAGAGCAGCGTCACTTTTGGACCCTCCCTCTGGGGTGGGGTGAAAGGTCAAATAATGAAAAAATCCAACTCCAGGCACATTTTTAAACATTTCAAATGAACCTTTGTACATGCAGTCAGCATCGGAGGATGCTTGAAATGTGTAACAATGCTTTGTTTTTTGGATTTGACCCCTGGTTCATTCCCCAAGGGGTGGGTACTTAGGGTCAAAATGGGGAAAAAATTCAACTCAAAATGTGATATCGGGTCATTCCTGGTGGAACGTTTTGCCATCTTTCAACTTTGCTTTTGGTGGGACGGTGCGTTGGCGCGCCATCGACTTCGCTCTAGTTTACACTGTTGGTTGCCTATAAAATGCCTCGAGACAACTTGTGATGAGCAACAACATGCTTCTGGTAAAAAGCAGTTGTTCCTTCATCCTATTCACCAAAAATTAAAACTACAAATGCTTCTAAACCAGTAAACTGTAAGATTATTATTATTTTTAATTAGATTGCTCGTTTTCCTTTCCCCAGGAACAAGAGTTTATAACTAGGCAACAGCAAGACCTTGATGGGGCTTTGAAGAAGATAATCTCTGAACACAAGACAGAAATTGCTGCCAAGGAGAAGGAGTGTCTTCATAATAAACAGCAACTACTCAGGGGTTTGTTAGGCATTCTTTACACTTGTAACCACTCTGCTCTTTTTCCCTCGCTGTCTCCCACATCTACCACCTGTGTATAATCTGCTAATTTTTTGTTGTTGTTTTGCTGCGTTTGGACCTGGCAACATGGCTGCTTTTGCATTGCACAGCTCGTGAAGCTTCACTTTGGGAGCTTGAGGAACGGCACATGCAGGAGAAACACCAGCTGGTGAAGCAACAGCTCAAGGACCAATTCTTCCTGCAGAGGCACCAACTTGTTCGTCGACACGATAAGGTGAGCTGGTTCACCGAGTCTCGTCTCCCATAGCTGTGCTTGTTTGCTTGTGCCACAATGCTCAGCTCTGTGGCCTTAAAATGGTTTTGGTTCTTGGTGATTTCTTCTTTGTGGAGCACTTCACCCCAGGGGTGATATGCTCTGAGACTTGGTCTTCGACAGATTATTTTTTCACTGTAATCGGGGCCTAAACCGTGGTCATTGATCTATGAGCATGATAACTTTTTTTGTTGCATTTTGATGGGCTCTTTGTGGTGGCAGGAGATGGAACAGATGCAGCGCTGTAATCAGCGTGCGCTGGAGGAGGCGAGAGCCAGACAGGGTCAGGAAAGGGCCCGGCTGCCAAAAATCCAGCGTTCCGAAGGCAAGACTCGCATGGCCATGTTCAAGCAAAGCCTGCTCATCAATCCTTCTGGGCCAGGTGAACAGGATCGTGACCGTATTAAGCAGGTAAAAAGCACCGTTTCTCCTCTCTTTACATCCATGATGAATTCCCCAATCCAAAACACGTCTTGCATATACAGTCTGAGGTTTGTGATGTACATAAAAGCAAATCAAGAAATGTTTGTCCACATCTTCTTCGGTGATCAGTTTGCCCAGACAGAGGAGAAACGACAAAAGGCAGAGAGGCTGCACCAGCACCAGAAGCACGAAAACCAGCTCCGGGAGCTGCAGCTGCAGAACGAGGCGAACATACGGGAACTGCAGCAGCTGCAGAATGAGAAATGCTTCCTGCTGGTAGAACGTGAGACACAGAAGCTCAAGGAGTTGGAGGATGCCCACACACAAGAAATGCACGAATGGAGGGAACAACTCAAGCCACGCAAGAAGGTACGAAAGCTACTCTGTGTCTTTGTTTTGTTTTGCATCGCACTTGGAACCAAGATGATTTTGCATTCTAAAGGCAAAATGTAGTTTGTGGAATGCACAGAGTAAACATCGTGGGTACGTTGGTGCAGTATGATGGATTTTGACTGGCTGGGACTTCAAATCTGACTGAAGGAGGCAGTATTGAGGATCAACCAATTGTACGAGTAATGTAAAAGAACTGAATTGCTCTGAGGGGAATTTACATGCTGCTTTGAGATTGTCATTTAAAACCTAGCTGGCTCACAAATGATCTTCAGGTCATGGGCTATCTGCTTGGCTTCCAAGTGTTGTCACAGAGCCCACACTTTGCGATATTTGTTTTGGTGACACTGCAGAGAGCATGATGATGCGAGTGGACCGTCAGGTTTTGAATAACAGGTTAATGGTCACGTAGCGAGGCACATCTCGTTTAATTTTGCATCATGAAATGGAAATGAGATTCTGCTGTTGCAAAAGGACACTCGTCATCTCCGGATGAAGTGCAGGCCTTTGTACCTGTTATCCCTCTCCCATCAGGCATTGGAAGAGGACTTCAGGCGCAAACAGCAAGAGCAGGAAATGTTCTTCAGAGTGAGCGGGGAGTCGGAATGTTTCAACCCAAACACTCAGAATCGCATTTCGCGCTTCTATCCGGTCCCAGGAGGGATTTGACCTCCCTCGGCACGCTCTCTCCCACGGTGCGATACAGGTCGACTCACTAGCGTTGTTATGGTATGGGCACACACGTTTGTTGCGATCAAATTTGACGCGACGATCAAAATTGCCCAAACGAAAGGTTTTTTTTTGTTTGTTTTTTTTTCTTTTTGTTCGAGTAGCGGAGTAGGCGATTTGTGCATTAAAACAAAAAAAAAGTTTTAATTTTTATTTTTTTAGTCCAATATTCTTTTCTTTCCCTTGTATTTGGTTAATTTGTTTTAATTCGCATGTTTTAGTCTCACACTCTGGTAGTGTGATATGTTTGATGAAGTTACCCCACACCCACAAGGGAGCCTGTTCATGTTCTACATGCTCCAAGCTTCAGGAATCACATCCTCGTACTTCATCCCTCTCATGAACTCCTCGAACCACCTCTCCCTCACTCCTCCCTCCCCGTTTCAAGGTCCTGCACTCACAGCTCTTGACACTCCACCTCCACCACCCTTCCTCGCTAGTTTGTTGCACGCACTCACACGTTTGGCATGCACACAGGTTGCATCTCACAAACGACTTCACTGTAAGACACACTGTAATGATAATCAAGGTTGAATATGAATGTTTGTTTATTTTGAACCTGAACTTTGCTTCTTCTATAATCTTTCCACTCACTGTGTCGATGCCCACCTGATATATGCACCACTTCGATAATTGCATCAGTTTATAATTTGCCTTAATTGATCTTCAGCATTTCTTTGTTCTGGGTAGATTTTTATGTCCTGTATGTAATATATATATATGTATATTAACTTGCTTTATTCGGTGTGTGAAACCCGAGTTGAGGATCGTGTGTTTTGTTTCTTTTATGCAGCACATTGTCTTGTTGGTAATTTAACTGCTCCAGGAATTGAAAGGTGAATAATTTATCCGTTTCTCCTCACCTTGCTCATCGTGCCAAGCGTTGTTTTCTCCACCTTTGTACAGGTTCTGAGCCACTGGTGGTCACGAAAACTCGATTATCCACAGATGCTGTAAGTGGCCATCTATTTATTGTGTACGCACATGGTAGTTTGGAAGTCACTTGGGGTTCAGGCTGGTGCATACAGGGAGGGACAAGGTGGTGTTTAGGGGAGGAGGGGTTAAATATGTACAAATCATGACCATTGATTTATAGTACTTCACTATGGTCGTGTGGTATCTGCACCATACACGATTTATATTAAATGGCGAGTCCATTATGAGTTTGACACACAGGTAGCATTGTATCTTTAGCACTGATACAGTGCCCCCTATAGGTTAGTGCAGTGATTTGTAAATTGTTCAGGGTACCGGCAATAACTCCTGTTTGTCATGAAAGACATCGTGGGATCTTCAACATCCACCAACTGATGCGAGTTGACAGGGCGCCCAGCCTAACATCTCTCCGAGGGATGGCGTACCCGGAGTAGAACACCCTGCTTGTGACGCGACAATCATCGCTTATAGCCGGGTCGGGAATTTAATCGAGCCAAGCCGGCTCAAAGGGCAATGCATTATCGCTGCACCGTCCTGTCAGGACAGTGTGGTACTCAAACCTGGAGGCGAAGTTGCAACGAGTAATTTATATTTGGGCGGGGGTGGGGGAGAAGGGGTTGGAGCCTCTTTGGGACCGACCTCTACATCGTGTTGGCGGGCTGAATGTGGGCGCAAGATGTCTGATATAAACACATACAGCGCCTTCAGAAACTCTTCACACCTCTCGACTTTTGTCACATCTTGTTGTGTTACTGCCTGAACTTAAAATGGATTCAATTAAATCAATTATCACCGATCTACACAAAATACCCCATAATGACAAAGTGAAAACATGTTTTTAGAAATTTTTACAAATTAATGAAAAATTAAAAGCTGAAATGCTTTGCGTCAATAAGTGTTCAACTCCCCGAGTCAACACTTTGTTGAAGCTCCTTTGGCAGTGATTACAGCTTCGAGCCTTCTTGGTATGTGTGTATCAGCTTTACACACCTGGATTTGGAGATTTTCTCCCATTCTTCCTGTCAGATTTACTCAAGCTCTGTCAAGTTGGATGGGGAGCGTCGGTGAACAGCAATCTTCAAGTGTTTCCACAGATTCTCAATGGGATCCTCAAGGACTTTCACATTCTTGTTCTAAAGCCATTACAGTGTTGCTTGGGTTGTATGTTTGGGGTCATTGTCCTGTTGGAATGTAAATCTTTGCTGCAGTCTCACGTCTTTTGCATTCTGAAGCAGGTTCTCCTCAAGGATTTACCTGTATTTGGCTCCATTCATTGTTCCCTCTATCCTTAAAAGTTTCCCAGTCCCTGCCGCTGAAAAGCATCCCCGTGGCATAATGGTGCCACCACCATGCTTCACGGTAGGGATGGTGTTAGATGGGTGTGCTTGGTTTCTGCAGATGTAGGTGCTTTGCATTTAGGCCAAAGAGTTCAATCTTTAGCTTACCTGGAATTGGAATTTCAGACAAGGTATTGTCATCGTGCACTGTCCATCTGTCTCCTATTTTGACTTCTCCGGTGCACTGACCCGGGTGAAATTTAGCAGCAACGTTCCGCTCCTGAGTGATCACAGGGATTGCAAAGCTTGTTCTGGTTACGTGACTTTAAGTATGTCAAAATGGCCGACTTAGTAAATTTCATTTAAAATCCTCTTCCCCAGACCCAGCAGCCAGAATGCTACCAAATTTTGGTTTCAACATTAGGACAGGGTAGGGATGCTAAATTGCAGAGGTCATGCCGATCAGGTGACAGGAAGTGTCAAAATGGCTGACTAAGTCAATTTTTGGGAAAATCGTGTCAATCCTTCAAAATCTTCTCCTCGAGACCCACTCGCCAGAATGCTACCAAATTTGGGTTTCAGCATTAGGACATGGTCCTGATGTTAAATTGTGGAGGTCATGTCGATCACGTGACCAGAAGTGTGTCAAACTGGCAGTCGCGTAAATTCCTTCAAAAATCCTCTTCTCCAGACCCACGAGTCCAAATGCTACCAAATTTGGGTTACAACATTAGGCCAGGGCCCAGATACACTGCAGGTCTAGTGGTGCTATTTTTGTCTCATCAGACCACAGAATGTTTGACCTCATGCTCTCAGAGTCTTTCAGGTGCCTTTTTGCAAACTCCAGGTGTGCCGTCATGTGCATTTTTCTCAGGAGTGTCTTCCATCCGACCACTCTCCCATAAAGCCTGATTTGTGAAGTTCTGCAGAGATTGTTGTCTTTACAGCAGGTTCTCCCATCTCAACCAAGGAACTCTGTAGTTCTGTCAGAGTGGTCATTGGGTTCTTGGTCACCTCCCTGACAGAGGTCCTTCTTGTCCGGTTGTTCAGTTTGGTCGGACGGCCAGTTCGAGGAAGAGTGGGTAGTTCCATATTGTTTCCATTTCCTAATGATGGAGCTCACTGTGCTCTTGGGAACTCTCAACTCTCTTGAAATTGTGTTATACCCTTCCCCAGATCGATGCCTCCTCACAATTCTATCTCAGAGTTCTACGGACAGTTCCTTGGACTTCATGGTGGAGTTTCTGCACTGACAACTGTGGGATCTTATCTAGAAAGGTGTGCTTCTTTCTAAATCATGTCCAATCAATTGAATTGGCCACAGATGGAATCCAATCAAGTTGTAGACGCATCTCAAGGATGATCAAAGGAAATTGGATGCACCTGAGATCATTTTGGAGTGTCATAGTAAAGGTGTTGACACTTCTTGACGCAAGATATTTCAGCTTTTCACTTTTAATCGATTTATAAAAATTTCTAAAAACATGTTTTCACTTTGTCATTCGGGGGTATTTTGTGTGGATCGGTGAAAAAAAATTATATTTAATCCGTTTTAAATTCAGGCCGTAACACAACAAGATGTGACAGTCAAGACTTTCTGAAGGCACTGTATATATACACACACATATATATATATATGTATATATATATAGATGTACACACACGTGTGTGTGTGCGTGCATGCACAATAAATAGATGGTCCAGAGCAGTACCCTCAAATCTACCTGAACACAGACCTTTGGCAATACAGAACTTCACTTGAAGAATCTATTTTAAAAGAGTTGCAGAGTACATCTTTTATTTTGTTTTTTAACTTTTATTTTATTTCAATTTCTTTTCTCTTTTTTTTTCCCTGTGTTGCAGTCCTGGGATGTTTGTCCATGGCATAGACACAATCGTTACAAGATGGATATCACAAAGTACGGAATATATATATATATATATATATATAATATATATATATATATATATATATATATATATATATATATATATATCCCGATAACCTTGCCTTGTTAGTGACACAGTATTGCTAACTTTCTATCGGTTGATGTACGATGATTGGTAAAATAAAAGTCAAGTTTTAGGTAGGTCTCTATCGTTTCTACGATAATCGGTGATTACAGCAAGAGTCACGTTTAGGCCTGAAAGACAGCTTGCAGAGTTTGATCTGATCTGTACATGTGTATAATCCTTCTGAGAAGGTATATCAAATTTGTGGTTTTATTTGAAAATTTTGCTGAATTCACCTTCCTGGTGTGAAGAAGGCAAGGAGAAGAGATTGACTTAGAGATTGTGAGAGTTACAATGGCCCATCCTGCAACTATTCAAATGTTAATTCTGCTTGGACAGGGACCATCTACACCCAGTGTTGCACGTTCTGTTGCAACTAATCTGTGAAGCTGTCCACAGGCACCTGATATTGCTAAATATTCAGTGATTGTGTGACGCTTTTTCATAATACATCTCCACATGAGCTAACATTTCCCCAAGCCTTTTGTAAAAACGATTAAGAGCAAACATTGCTTTGGCCTTGGTGCGTATTCCTTCTCATCCAACGATGTTACAGTGGCCTTGGTGGGTGTTTTATAGATTCAGTCTGACAAGGTAAGACATGCACATACTCCACCCCAACCTCCTTTACCATTGCCACGAGAAGGACTCTCTGGTATCGATGCATGCGTTCCAGAATATAAAGACCGTGCAAACACACTTGCTGATGAGAGAAGAAAATTGAGGGTTGACATGAAGGACCTTTGTATGTGAATAAATGTAATTCCTCTTTACCTCCGAACTTGTATTTTGTTCATATTCGTAGTGAAGGAAAACCAAAGTAAGATTTCTAAAAACGGGCAATAACTGTTTGATTGTGGTTAAAATTTTCACCTTACATCCTTGTATGAAAAATTGACCATTAAAGAGACGATGCAATTTCAGTCAATTTCCCAGTATCCTCTGAGGGAGGGTTCCACATCTTGCTTTTGTGGGTTCCTGATTTGGCAAAATGGCATCACGTTCTCCCGAGTCTCGAGTCTGAGAGATCTCATACACCATTCTGTAAGCTGTCGATCTTGGCTCATTGAGACAGTTTACATTTGGCATTCTTCACGGAAGGAAGAATCCTGCCGGAATCTTCATCGTTTGGCAGACTTCTTCCAAAGATTTAAGCCACTTTACTTAACGGGAGTTTCATGACATTTCCACTCGGTATCTGGGTTCCTCGAAGATGCTGTGCCAGCTCTCCGTGAGTGGTTCAAATTGAAATGGATTTTGATAGATGCTGAAGAGTGGTGTCTGGCTTTTAAGGTCTCCTCCGCCAAAAACAAAATAATGACCGCCAAAACAAACATGCGTCAGAACAATGATAGTGTAATAGGTGTGTGGTAGTGAGTACATGGTCTACTTCGCAAAGTGTCTGGAGGCTTGCGTAATCTCAGACCCAAGAAGCGACCAATGTTGAGGGTCTTTATCGAACAGTTCTTTGCTTGCTTCATACCATAGATGAAAGTTTACTTTGACCAAGGAAGGAATTTCCATTTGGCCATGTTTAATGAGCATTGCAAGTTAATTAACATTCAAAAGTTGTGGACTATGCTGGTGCGTGTATCGACAGGTGTCGTGAGGAGCATTTCATGCACATTGTGTTTAAATCATTCGCAAAGTCTTGCAGTGAGAAATAAACTAATTGTGACTTAAAAGCTGTCATCATTGCAGGTGGCCTTCAGGACAGCAGTCTGAGGCTATTGGTTGCATTACTTACTGCTGTGATGATGACAATGACAGGATGTGAGCTCCATTTGCCTCCAGACTTGTCGAGTCGACAACCATTGAAGAACAGCCACGGAATATAGAACCTTCTCTTGAGGAGCTTCAAATAAAAACGTCATTGAATATAGGAGCAAGCTGCAAGATTATATGCTAATTATGTATCGCCATCCATCACCGTGTGCAGGAGAACCTTGGCTAGGCTGAAAAATCTATGACACGAACACGTGATGCTGAAACAAATGTGTTTTCTCATCTCGGAACATCATGTCGCTTTGCAATGAAAAACAAAGGGCCCGTCTCCAAAGTTGCAAGGTGACTGGCTGTTGGAGGTCATTCTTGGCATGTGTGATATCATTCACTCGATCAAAGTGGAATGCAAAAGTACCGATACCACACTCCACATCATAAACAACTGAACATGTGGAATTGCAAATGTAATTACCCCACGCACTTGAAGTGAAAAGCGGGGTTTAGCAATTGGTTAATGTGTGTCCGTCTCTTCGTCTGTGCACAAAGAGACGCTTATGGTCGAGGAACGACTAATTTTCAATTGAATATTGTATTTTGAACACGAATCGGAAAATAAACCTGTTGTTTAACAGTAATTTGGCTCAAAATTTGTCCAATCATGCATGCGCAGAGGGGAGGAAGGTAATTGTTTTGCTCTGTCTGCCTGTCTGGCAGTCAAAATTGAAAATCATTCCAAACAAAAATCTTTTGTTATCAAGGATGTCATAAAGAACACAAACAACAAGCATTAAGAACTGTCACTTATTCGATGGGGTGGTGTAATATACACTGGAGAAAACGGCGGTAAAACCCGGAATTAATTACTTTGTATGACCTTTGCAATTTTTCTTTTATTTATATACTTGAACACTGTAGAAAACAAATTGCATTGCTTCTGCTTCCAAGAACCTCCAGGTTTGCAGTACTTGGACATGTTAAATAAGGCGGTGTATAAGACTGCATCAATGGCGCAAAACTTCTGGATTTTTAGCTCACCTGAAACGTAGGTCCGGGGAGTTTACGGGATTGCGCGTCCGTCCATCGGTGCACAAATAGCTTTGACTTCTCTAAAACTACACATGGGGTTTTGATTAAACTTTACCACAACCTTCATCACCGCGTCGTGTTTATACCAAAGTTTGTTCATGACATTAGAAAAATCGGGCTCGAAGGGGTTGTAAGGGAGGTGTCCCACATGGGGTTTTGATTCAACTTTACCACAACCTTCATCACTGTGTCGTGTTTGTACCAAAGTTTGTTCATGACATTAGAAAAATCGGGCTCGAAGGGGTTGTCAGGGAGGTTGTCATGATCGTATCATCCCCAAAATATGTATTTGCTTTCCTCTCTGAAACTACACACACCATTTCAATGGAATTTGACCACAACCTTCATCACCCATGATGTACCAAAGATTGTTCAAGGCATTAAAAAAAAATCGGGTCCAAGGAGGTTTACAGCGGTAGTTTCCCCCCAAAAGAGCTATTTGCTTTCTTCTCAGAAAGCACACACAATTCCGATGAAACTTGACCACAACCTTCACCATCCGTGATGGACCAAAGATTCTTCACGACATTAAAAATAGTTGGGGTCTAAGGGGTTCTACGGGGGGGGGGGGGGTGGTTGCTCCCCAAAATATGTATTTGCTTTCTTTTCTGAAACCACACACACAATTTCGATGAAACTTGAACCCAGTCTTTATCACCCGAGATGTACCTTGGTTTGTTCACGGCATTAAAAAAACATCCATCGGTATTTACTTTCTTCTCCATTATATATTTTGTGGGTCATCCATGTCTACCAGTGGTTCCCTGGTTATCCTATCCATCCGCTACTAGGTGAGCACCCAGGGGTATTTAACTAACTAACCTATGTTTAACTAACCTGGAATGTCCTTCTGGGAAGCTTATAGGATGGCACGTTGTCCGTTCGTCCCGTCCACAAATACTTGTGACCTCTTCTCTGAAACTACACATACGATTTTAATGAAACTTTATCACAACGTTCATCACCATGTATGTATCAAAGTTTGTTCATGGCATTCAAAAAAATCAGGCCCTAAGGGGGTCTATGGGGGTTTCCCCCCAAAATATGTATTTGTCTTCTTCTCTGAAACCACATACAATTCCAATGAAACTTAAGCACCACCTTAATCACCCATGATGTACCAAAGATTGTTCACACCATTAAAAAAAATCGGGGTCTACAGGGGGATTGCCCCCCAAAATAAGTATTTGCTTTTTTTTTTCTCAGAAACAATACACACAATTCTGATATAACGTGACCACCACCTTCATCACCCGTGATTTACCAAAGGATGTTCACACCATGAAAAAAATTGGAGTCTCGGGGGTTGCCCCCCAAAATATGTATTTGCTTTCTACTCTGAAACCACACACACAATTTTGATGAAACTTGACCACAACCTTTATCACCCGTGAGTTCCCTACCTCAAAACTGATGCTCTGCCACACTGACAAATGAAGATGGCTATAAAAAAGGTGAAGATTGCCATGTACATCGGCCATTGTGCGATCAGTTGTGTAATTGTACTGAAACATTTTTCACCATAATTCTGTTTGAGCAGAGAATGTGCTTGCAGACAGGTGATGTGAACACCAGGCTTGTTGCGCTTGAACAGGATCGTGTCAAGCTGTTCGTTTCCCATCTTTATCTGCCCAATTAGCTGCGGAATAAGAAAACAGGTGGCATCATGAAATCACGTGATATTGGACCTGCACCTTTTGTCATTTTATGCTCATGTTGAACATGTTATTGCAGGTGTGTGTGTGCGTCCATCCGTCCTATTCTTTGATTTCTATACAATTCCACACCCCTTGACCAATCCCCACCAACATTTGCATATTTTGAATTGGGTACCCAGGGTGATGTCATAGGCATAACCCCCGCCCCAACACAGCAATTCTCTGTGTGTATGTGTCTTTTTCATCTGAAAATCAAGAAACTGCCCTCAAACAAGGAAATGAGGCCATTTGGCCTCTCATTGCCGTGGCACACTCTCGGGTTAATTTTTGCTACAGCTTTAAACATCAGTCTTCTCGATCGTTTATTAAAGTCTAAATAATGCGATCTTGATCGGGTGACCCAGCTTGTACATTATATACAAGGCCATTTAGACACAGGAAAGGGCTATTTAGCCCATAGTGCCTGTTCTGTATCCACTTTGAATTTATTTTCTCTTTACAGAACTAACTCCATTCGTATCATCCAACTTAAATCACATCTGTCCATTATTGAGTTAACTTGTATATCCCATTTAGTTTTTAGGTATGGAATTTAGACAGCTCCTGGCACACGATGAGCATACAAGAGATAATGTGGGATCTTTAACTCCAATAAACCCAAGTTAAAATGTGCAACCAGCTTTTTTACATCTCGATCCAACGGATTGTGAGCTCTCACAAATCCAGTGCCCCTTGCTGGAGCTGTACTCGGACATTAACTTCTGTGTGATCCTCTCCACCCCCCCCCCCCAAGTCATGTCAGACGCAATCTGTTAACTCAGAGGTAAGCAACTTATCAATAGCTATCCTTGTGTTTCTCAGCTTTACAACACCTGTCTTTCTGTGGAGGTCTTCCATCGAAGTACTAACTGAGCTTGACTCCACTTAGCTTGGAATATCTGTTGGATCAAGCATCCTCAAGCCAATAAGTTGTACACCCGTCAAACAATATCTTTCTTCCCCAAGTCTGGTGTTGATATAAATGCGTCCGAATTTATTATAATTACTGCCCCTTTGAGGTGTTAGCCTATGGTTCGGCCCTGTGGAAATCGTGGGAATGTCTCCCTCTCATGTTTTTTTTTATTTTTTAATTCCTTTTGCTCTCACAAGGGCTGTGAAATTGCTTGATTGAGGTGTTTGGCTCATCCTGTTGATGATCCTACAGAATCACCTGTGGAATACCTTGTTATGATTCATTTGGGGCACTGCAAGTTCCAAGGGTCTACTCCTTCAGCACCAGTTAACGCAGGTAGCTTTTTGTTGCCACAGGATTTCTGGTGTTGCATTGCCTGCTTTTAACTTCTCATTTCTGATTGTGGTAAGTGAAGGGAAGTGGGAGATTGTTTTAGAAATGGTGGAGGGAGGGAGAGATTTGTGGGGTTGTGGATGAAGAAGAAAAGGTTTAAAAAAAAATTTTCATTCTTACGAATGGACCTCTTCTGATGTCCTTACCGAAATGGCAAATTTCTCCCATCTTTGTTGAATTCTCACTTCTGTAGATTCAGTTATTTTGCGGCGAGAACAAAACAACTGCCACCTCTTTCGGCTCAACGTTCAATCTGCGTGCCTCGTCTTTTACGCATAATAATCGTTTTTCTTTTTTTCCTGGAATAACAATTTGGTAAGTCTGCCAGGCATTCAAAGTAAGTCTTGGATTCTCTGTTACAAGTGGAAAAGAAAGTATGAGAGAACTTGAAGGAAATGCTTTCTTTTCGCTGGTTGTGTCACGATTAGTGTGCCTTGGTTGGTGCCTCACCTCGGGCTGCCCTGTTCGCTTGTAGAAGAGAAACGGGACCCCTTGGTCCATCAGAGTAAACAACAACTTCATAAGCTTC
This sequence comes from Eptatretus atami, assembly GCA_035128595.1. Taxonomy (NCBI): domain Eukaryota; kingdom Metazoa; phylum Chordata; class Myxini; order Myxiniformes; family Myxinidae; genus Eptatretus; species Eptatretus atami. The sequence continues at coordinate 2,140,380 of CM068953.1, forward strand.
TGCCATTCCACCAGCCAATCATTTTCAGACAGGTCTGTAATATTAGCAAAAACATTTGAGCATTTCTCAGCTTTCAAAATAGTTGAATTTTTTTTACAAAGAAAGATGTTTTTATGCTTATCTGTAGCCAAGGCCTACTTGTGTAGGACTTACTAAAAAGTATTCGAATATACTGTGCAAGGATGCTTAGATACAGGGAAAGACTTTTTTAACCCATCATTCAATTGTTCTATCCATCTCATTGCCTACCTAATTAACTCGGTATATACATACTGATACAGTGTACTAGTCTCTGCAAAAGTTAGTTTTGGTCTATGTCAGCAGACAAGATAAGCAATGGATCTAAAGTTGATGATATTTCTTTTTAAATGGAATTTTGACCTTGAACCCATCTCGAATCAAAATGAAGATCCGTAACCACTGCCGACCTGATTTCATCTGGGGACTGCAGGAAGGCACCTTTTTGCCAATTCTTGTCTGGATTGGTTGACATACAGAGGCTTTGCGAGCCGAAGACTCCAATTTTGACCTCTGTATAATGCCGAAAGCAATGTACATCCGAAACAGTTCTCCGCATCCTCAATGGAGGTGGTTTAAAAGGACCTTTTGTGGCAAATTTCATGTCTATCGACTGGAAACAAGGGAATGGCCCAACACACGATTATTATTATTATTAGTTTTTTAACATTTGACCAAGAATTGGCCATCTTAAATTGGCTAATGGGTCACCTATATTATTTATATATTTCATATATATATTGTTAAGGATTCAGCGGTGGCGGGATTCTGACGATGGCGTCAATCACTGTCCGTAACAAGTTTGGGTTTTCGCACCCTACTCTCGACAGCCAAATGTTACAGATTCGGCGCCACCCTCACCACCGCCGTCTCCGGACTTATAACGCCAGCTGGTTCGGCACAATTCTCGGGTTATGCGTCTCGAACCACGATACCAAAATACACCTGTACCTTGCCAGCTGGAGGAATATACCCCAGTTACAGACTGGTTTTGTCAGAGACTGAGCGGAGTCTACCAGTCTGTAACCATTTTCGTTTTTATATCCAAATCGAGTGGATCCTTCCTTGACGCGGCACGAATTAATTCAAAGCGGCAACTTCATACGAATCAGCCAGATTTATTGGGGACATGGGAACACGACACAAGCAAGCATTCACGACAATGTTATAATTAATCTATAACCCGTTCTTAACTAGGGAGCTACGGATTATGGGTTTCGAAGGGGACTCTAACGAGATAAACCTTAAACGACATTGCAAGACAATATGGACAGCATGCAGACAAGACACAGAGTACTTGGTGATGTTTCACGGACGAGAGGAAAGTGTCAAAAGCCCGAATGCGGCTCGTGACAAGCCGATTTCAATGGATTCGAACACGCCGCGTGGCAAAATGGAGGCGTCGTCCATTTGTCACAGACCTCACGCACGCACTCTCGCGCGTTCTGACCCCGCGTAATGTCGACGGCACAAGACCGTCAGGTCGATGGTGGGTTTCAGCTGGTTTCACACAAGGTCCAGTATACAAGTCCAGGCCTGGCCCGTTCACCAGATCAGGCCAAATCGAGATGTTGGGCTCCGCAGGCGGATCGACAAGCATGTCGAGCCGTACCGTGAGTCGGGACAGAAGCTCCGTGGTTAGACGCAGGTTGAACCTGTCAATGACCTCCTCTCGAAGCCGACTCCAGACTCATACAGCAGCCAGGTCCTCTCAAAGCAGATTGCAGCCCAACCCTCAGGTTCAGTTCCTCCCTCGGCAGATTCGACCCTCAAGTTCAGTTCCTCCTACTGCCGATCGCACACTCGACCTCAGGCAGATCCTCTCCCAGCCGATGGCAGACAG
>CM068953.1:2145047-2155047 GCA_035128595.1 Eptatretus atami
TAGTGAATAAAGCCCTGTCTCCTTCAGCCGCTCCTCATAGCTGAGTCTTGCTCGGCCCAGAATCAATCTAGTTATCCTGCGATGAACCCTCTCTATGGCATCTATGTCCTTCCTGAGTTGTGGTGACCAAAACTGCCTCACATTATTCTAGATGTGGCGCTCACTAAATTCAGGTACAATATTAACACCACCTCTTTTGATTTATCAATGATCCCCCTCCAAATACAACCTAAAACCTATTTGCTTTACCTATGGCTACCTGGCCCTGTGCTGCTGCTTGCCTCCCACATCCATTACCACCCCCAGATCCTTCTCCTGTGTGACACAGTCCAAAATTACCCCTTTACATCCTGTAATCTCTATTTTCATTGTTCTTACCCATCCCCAACATCTTCCACTTGCTCAGGTTAAATTCCATCTGCCAATCATTTGCCCAATCTATACAAGTATCAATACTTTCCTGTTCATCTAATCACCACCCCCTCTGCTATCCACTTTACCTCCAAGCTTTGTGTCATCTGTAAATTAGGAAAGCTTACTCTTCACCCCACGATCCAAATCGTTGATGTAAATAATGAATAATAATGGTCCGAGTACTGATCCCTGAGGTACCCCACTACTTACATCCTCCCAGCAAGACATCATCCCACTCACAGCCACTCTTTCCTTCCTACCACTAAACAAATTTGCAATCCAATTAGCCACCTGACCAGCCACTCTACAAGCCCTCACTTTGGCTAACAACCTCCAATGTGGTACCTTATCATATACCTTCTTAAAGTCTAGATATACTATGTCCACTGCCTTTCCCTCATCCACCCAATCAGACACTGCTTCATAGAACTCTGGATGATTTGTTAGACAGGAACTACCTTTGGTAAACCCATGCTGACTACCTTTAATTAGTTTGTATTTATTGAAATGGTTCCTCATCCGGTCCTTAATTAATGTCTCCAACACCTTCCCCACAACTGAAGTCAAACTAACAGGTCTATAGTTTCCCATTTCTTCTCTGGATGAATGAGATCTTGGATCTGATCTCCAAAAATGATGTGCAAATGTACGCCATCATTCATTATGTGTGTGCTAAGTTTGAACAAGATTGGTAAATGCATGTCTGAGAAGTGGTTGAGGATGTGTTCGACACCGGGTTTTTTTTACAACTGAAATGACTGTCGGTCAGAGAAATTGGATCTGATGTCGAAAAAAATGACATGCATATGCAAGTCGGTCTCTTACAATGCTTCAACTTGACCTCTTCGCCCAGTTCTTCTTCATCAAAATGTTGTGTTCAATTCGACCTTTCTTTCATCCTGTGTCTCAAAATTCTATCCGTTACAACGCTTCCTTTCTCCACTCTGTCAATTCTTCTGCACTTCATCCACCTTCCTATGTATTTAAACGAATCTCTGACCTACACATAAAAAAATCCCATTTTGTAACACTTGATCATCTTCCATTATTTATCGTCCTTTTTTTTTTTCCAATTTCAGTGCAAATTCATCCCACCTCCTTAAATTTACCTCCGAACATAATCTGCTTAACAAACTTTCCTCCTTCAAGAAGTCTGACTCCCTCGTATCTCTCCCTGGTTCCTCCCTCCTCCAGTATGACAGAGCTGAGCCTCATCCTGGTGGTAGAGTTCTCTCGATCAAAGACTCTATTCCTCACTCTCCATGCACTGCCCTCACTCGTCCACACCCCCAGGAATACCTCTGGCTATGGCTTCCCCTCCACTCCCACCTCTTGTATATCTGTGTGTTGTAATGTATCGTCCACCAAACACTGATGACTCCATTTTCATCTCGCTCGCCGAAAACATGGAACAACTTCTATCCACTCATGCAAACTCTCTCTTCCTCATATGTGGGGACTTCAATTGCCATCATGCCAGTTGGCTAGGTGTGGGTACCTTTCACCTGTCATGGCACTTCAGCATAGGATTTCTGTGACTCATTGGGACTGACTCGATCTGTCAACTTCCTGATCCAGATCTCAGCCAATGGTACTCCAGCTCTTCTGGATTTGATTTTGACCAATTTCTCAGAAAATATCTGCTGTTCTGCTCCAATCGATTCCTCTGACCATATGCTTGTTGAGGTGGACATCTCTGGCTGTTATTAGAGAACTACCTCAGTGCCGATAAGTCTGGCACTTCACTCAGGCTGATTGGCAGGGACTTCAAGCACCAATCAAACTTCTAGACTGGTCTCCCATCACAACTTTCTCCAACATCAACTCATCCTGGGAATTCTCTCAAATAAACTTGCTCTCCCTCATGCACAGATTTATCCCCTCTCGTCTTCAGTTGGCCTCCTCCCATGGTTCACTGAAGCTTGTGGCGAGGCAGTTGTCCTGAAACAACTTGCCTTTGCCATATGGAAGGCAAATCCTACTGAATGCAATCTCTGTTCCTTCCACAAAGCTCGGAACAAGTGTGTCTACCCCCAGGAGAACCAGGAAACAACATCACAATTCTCAAGTCTGAACTCTCAAACCTGTCTCCCTCCTCCAAATCCTGGTGGCATCTAGTTAAGTCTGTTTCTGGTGTATGTTCCCCCTCCATCCCCTCCCTTACCTCAAATGACCGCACTGCTGATACCGCACGTGAAAAGGCTGAATGCCTAAACTCTGTGCTTTTTCATCGAAATATTGTCCCAACCCCATCGCTTTCTGTACCCACATTACCCAGTTGCACCCAGCTGTTCCTGGACTCGGTGTTCCTGGACTACAAAGCTTTAATCCGCAGTCTGATGGAGTAATGCTCCCCCCTCTGGGGTGGTACTCCTGCCTCATGCCTAGTTTGACATCATGCTGTGGAAACCAAGGCTTTTAGGATCATTGGTATCCCCCGCGATGAAGCTGAGTATTTGGGTCTCTCACTCTCACAACGGAGGCAGGTCAGTGGTCTTTCTGTCTTCTACTGTCTCCTCTCTAGCCTTGTCCCCCCTGCTCTGTCTGTGATATTGTTGCGGGGCCAGGTATCGGCAGCGAGCACAAATGCTAGAGGAGCAGTAGAGTCGGTCCACCGAACACACCGAAATTATCCAAAAGGCACGGGTCCCTTACTGAACCATGAATCGCCAATAATTCGACCGTGTGGGTAGGGTCAATTGCCAAACTTCAATATACCTAATTACCCACGTGGACAAAGCTACCGGGGAATTCACACCCTCAACGGACCTCGAGCGAACGAGCCGTTACCGAGCCCGAACCGTGTGTAACCCGAGCGGAGATTACCAAGGCCCTCGGACCAAATGAACAATTTACCGCCTGAACGGCCTAACTAATTCTCAAAACACACGTGCCAAGCCAATGAAAGAAACACAGAAACGAGCTGGAACATTTAACAAAAGGATATTTTATTATAATGGGGCAGGGAGCACGCAAGAAGGCAGAGTTAACCGAATAGTGAAGGAATAGCAATTTATGTACAAGCACTTATGCAGTTTTACTTAATAGACGTGCCACAAACACACACACACACACACACGTACACCAAAAAGAAACGGACCCGTCAGGTCTTTATTGGATGCCTCCAGCTCGAGGAAAGGCGAGCTGGAGGTCAGAGCCTATTCTTGGACCTTTCCCCTCATGCGCTCTTCGACGATCCGGGGTGGCAGGACTCGAACCGCACACAATGCCGCTCAAGCCCAGGCAGGCGATCCTCGCGGGACAGGCACACAGGCCACAAGAGAAGACGCTCTGTTGACGGGACCCAGGAAGGCGACGACTGGCTTCAGAAGACCACCAGAGTCCGAAGACGAGAAGACAACCACTCTTCCGAAGACCAGAAGCGACTCTCTCGTTTGGCCCACACCACGCTTCTCTCTATCCCCTGCTCACATCTCCCTCATTGGGCAGAGAGAACGCTCTATGCCATAATTTGGAGCAAGCCAGAACAAACGCTTGTGCCATATTTGGGGCTACCGCAGAGGCAACGCTTGTGCCCATATTTGGGGCGAAGCCAGCACATCAAGTCAGAGAAACCCCGCTACAACTGGACTCGCCCACAGTACGTGCTGACACGCATGCGTGCAATGGTGCCGGTGGATGATGGTGGAAGGAAGCGAGGGCAGTGTCGTTGTTGGGGTTTGTAATGTTCATATCCAAAATCACTATAAAAGTAACTCACGCGCATGTACATGGATTAAAATGTCACTCATTAAGACATAGGACGGGACCCTAACTAGAAACACATACTTACCGATATAGCTGATCTATAGGACCTGAATGTTGTGTGCAGTAAGCTTCCAAATTCGCAACAATATGTCCCCCCCTATATTTCCTCAGGGTGCTCAAGGTCCGCCAAAAACCCCCTTCTGGTGAAACTGCCAAAATCAAGACTCACTGCTCACCTTCATTCTTTCATTCCTCTTTTTTTCCCACCTCTGGAACAAACTCCAACACTCTCTTCAATGCCACTCATCCAAGCCTTCAAAACAGCTTTTTACCACTATCTCATACCTTCCTCCATCAAAAATCTTGATCTTTTCTACCCCCGTTAATCCACCACAAACCCACCTCCTTCAAATTCCCTGCTTTCCTTCTTGGAAGCCCCTGTAGTGCCATCTTGTTTCCCTCATGCACCCCGCCCCATCCCTCTCCCTTCCACAGATATACTATTGTCTTTGTTCCCCACTATTTTGTGGCTTACTCCATGCCTCTATTCCTGTGTTATATGTCATCTGTGTATTAAACTCTTACACCAGGCTAACTTGAGGATCAAAAAAAAAAAAGTATCATTCAGTCGTGCGTGTGCCAGTTCAAATAAATGGTAAAATGTAGTCTGAGAAACGGTTGAGAACGGTTCACACAGTTTTTTAAAATATCTAAATGGCGACATCATCAGTTGCCATTTTGATCAGATGCAAAATAAGTGGAGGTGTATTGTATTTGTGCCAAATTAGAAAAATCAGACCATGCATGTCAGAGAAATGATGGGAACACGTTTAAGTAAATAAAGGCCGCCAGTCGGCATCTTGGATCTGATGCCGGGGGGGGGGGGGGAGGGGATCGTGCTTATATACGATATTCATTATGTGTGTGCCAAGTTTGAAGAAGATCGGTAAATGCATGTCCGAGAAGTGGTTGAGGACGTGTTTGACACGTTTTTGTTTTTTTTTACAACTAAAATGGCCGCCATTCGGCCATCTTGGCCCTGATGTCGAAAAAAATGATGTGTATGTGTTTCCCATCATGTGTTGTCTTTGTGCTAAGTACGAATAAAATCGATCCATACATGTCAGTGATATGGTTGTGGACGCACGCACGCACGCGTGTGAAAATCGAGACCACATCCATAAGTCTCCGTTCGGACCAAGTCCAAGGGGGGTTAATAAACTGGACATCAAAACAAGGAAACTCCTCAACATCCACAAAATGGTTTAGAAAAATCAGTGCATCCCTAGAATGTACCTACCGAGACGAGGAGGAGGTAGCGGCACGATGGAGCTCAACTGAGTGCACAGAATGACCACTGCAGGATTGGCGGAATATGGGAAAATCATTCTGGGTAACCATGGTACGGTTACCAGCTGTGACGTCTGCCTAGTCGTGTAAGATATACCATTGCATTATATACATTCAAATGATTCCACTTGGGACAGTTTGATTTGCATCCCCTGCACAGGATGCTTTGCGATGCAGCACCCCCAACCAACAACCAACAGAACTTCAAAATGAGTTTACTTCTCAAGGTACTTCACGATGGATGGACCCGAGTACTGGATAGCTCCGAGGCAAGGCGGCCTCCAATCCTTATGTCCACAGAAAATAAATCCCACAGGTTTCTGTTAGCGAAAGAGGCACAGATTGGTCCACATGGTCTCTTTCACTCTCTCACTTCTCACTCTCACTCTCCTCTCACTCTCACTCACTCACTTCTCCCTCTCTCCTCTCATTCTCTCACTCTCTCACCGCCTTCTCTACTCTCTCACTCTCGTCACTCCTCTCATCTCTCCTCTCACTCTCCTCTCTACTCTCTCTCCTCTTCCTCTCCTCTATCCTCTCCTCACTCTCCCTCTCTCCTTACCTCTCACTCTCCCCCTCTCCTCTCACTCTCACTCACACTCTCACTTCATCACTCACTCACTTCTCCACTCTCTCTCCCTCTCCCTCTCACTCTCTCACTCTCTCTCCACTCTCTCATCTCTCACTCTCCTCACTCTCTCACACTCTGCTCACTCTCTCTCACTCTCACTCTCACTCTCACTCTCACTCTCACTCTCCCTCTTACTCTCCTCTTTCCTCTCACTCCCTCTCACTCTCCTCTCACTCTCACTCACACCTCTCACTCTCACTACTCACGTCACTCTCCTCACTCTCACTCTCACTCTCCTCCCTCTCACTCTCCCTCTCACCTCTCCTCTCTCACTCTCGCCTCTCACTCTCACTCACACTCTCACTCTCACTCATCACTCTCTCTCACTCTCACTCTCACTCTCACTCTCTCACTCCTCTCACTCTCTCTTCAGACTCTCCTCTCACTCTCACTCTCACTCTCACTCTCACTCTCACTCTCTCATCACTCTCCTCTCACTCTCCCTCTCACTCTCCTCCCACTATCCCTCTCTCCTCTCCTTCACTCTCCTCTCACTCTCACTCATCCTCTCACTACTCACTCACTCCACTCACTCTCTCTCACTCTCACTCTCCTCTCACTCTCTCTCTCCACTCACTCTCTCACTCTCTCACTCCCTCTCACTCTCTCACTCCTCCGTCACTCATCTCTCTCTCCCTTCTCTTCACCAACTACATCCACTCTCACTTTCTCTCACTCTCTCACTCTCTCACTCTTCTCTCTCACTCACTCTCTCTCTCTCATCTCTCCCTCTCTCTCACTCTCCCTCACTCTCTCTCCTCTCTCTCACTCTCACCTCTCTCTCACTCCTCTCACTCTCCTCTCTCACTCACTCACTCACTCTCTCTCACTCATCACTCATCACTCGCACTCTCTCTCCCTCTCACTCACTCACTCACTCTCTCTCCCCTCTCACTCCTCTCTCACTCTCCTCTCCTCTAACTTCACTCTCTCTCTCACTCTCCTCTCACTCACTCACTCAACTCACTCACTGTCTCTCCTCACGTCTACTCTCTCACTCCACTCCCTCACTCACTCTCTCTCACTCTTTTACTCTCACACTCTCACTCTCTCACTCACTCACTTCACTCTCTCATCTCTCACTACTACTCACTCTCTCCCTCTCACTCACTCACTCACTCTCTCTCCTCTCTCACTCACTCTCTTCTCAACTCTCTCTCTCACTACTCTACCACTCACTCTCTCTCACTCTCTTTATCTCACACTCTCACTCTCTCACTCACTCCTCACTCTCTCATCTCACTCTCACTCTCTTACTCCCTCACTCCTTCTCACTCGTCCCTCTCACTCTCACTCTCACTCTCAGCTCACACTCGTCCTCTCACTCTACGTCACTGCACTGCTCTCTCACTCTCACTCTCCACTCTTCACTCTTCTCACTCCCTCACTCTCTCACTCTCTCACTCTCTCACTCTCTCACTCTCTCACTCTCTCACTCAACTCACTCTCTCTCTCTCTCTCTCACTCACTCTCACTCTCTTCACTTCCTCTCACTCTTCACTCTTTCTCTCATCACTCTCTCTCTCTCATCTCCTCTCTCTCACTCTCTCACTCTCTCGTCTCACTCTCACTCTCCTCTCACTTCTCCCTCTCACTCTCACTCACACTCTCACTCTCACTCACTCACTCATCTCTCTCTCTCACTCTCCTCTCACTCGCTCACTCCTCTCACTCTCTCACTCTCTCACTCTCTCAACTCTCTCACTCTCTCACCACTCTCTCCTCATCACTCTCACTCTCACTGCTCCCTCTCATCTCTCACTCACCTCACCTCTCTCACTCTCTCACTCTCTAACTCTCTCCTCTCTACTCTTCACTCTTCTCTCCTCACTCTCTCTCTCTCATCCTCCCTCTCTCTCACTCTCCACTCTCTCCTCTCACTCTCACTCTCACGCTTCTCACTCTGCCTCTCACTCTCACTCACACTCTCTCTCACTCACTCTTCTCACTCTCACACTTCTCCCTTCACTCTCTCACTCTCACTCTCTCACTCTCTCACTCTCTCACTCTCTCACTCTCTCACTCACTTCTCTCTCACTCTCTCTTCTCACACTCACTCACTCACTCTCTCTCATCTGTTTACTCTCACACTCTCACTCTCTCACTCACTCACTCACTCTCTCACTTCTCTCACTCACTCACTTGACTCCACTCTCTCCCTCTCACGTCACTCACTCACTCTCTCTCGCTCTCACTCACTCTCTCCTCTCACTCTCTCTCTCACTCACTGTCACGTCACTCACTCTCCTCTCACTCTTTTACTCTCGACACTCTCTCACTCTCTCACTCACTCATCACTCTCATCTCCTCTCACTCACTCTCTCTCTCTCACTCTCTCCTCTCATCACTGACTCACTCACTCTCTCTCACTCTTTTAACTCTCTCACTCACTTCACTGCTCTCACTCACTCCTCACTCTCTCAACTCTCTTCTCTCTCACTCACTCACTTCTCTCTCTCTCTCTCACTCACTCACTCACTCACTCTCTCCTCACTCACTCTCTCACTCTCTATCTTTCTCTCACTCACTCTCTCTCTCTCACTCTCCCCTCTCTCTCACTCTCTTCAACTCTCTCTCTCTCTCTCTCTCTCACTCTCCCTCTCTCTCACTCACTCCACTCGTCTTCTCCTCTCACCAAACTGCACTCACTCTCTTCTCCCTCTCACTCACTCACTCACTCTCTCTCCCTCTACTCACTCACGTCTCTCTCCCTCTCACTCACTCACTCACTCTCTCTCCCTCTCATCACTCTCTCACTCTATCTCTCTCTCACTCACTCACTCACTCACTCTCTCTCTCACTCTCTCTCTCACTCACTCACTCACTCACTCACGTCTCTCTCACTCTTTTACTCTCACACTCTCACTCTCTCACTCACTCACTCACTCTCTCGCCTCCTCACTCTCACTCTCCTCTTCACTCTCTCTCACTCTCACCTAGCCACTCTCCCTCTCACTCTCTCACTCTCACTCTCACTCTAACTCTCACTCTCACACTCCTCACTCTCTCACTCTCTCACTCACCTTCACTCTTCTCCACTTCTTTCTCTCACTCACTCTCTCTCTCACTCTCTCTCTTCTCGTCTCTCTCCTCTCTCACTCTTCTCTCTCTCTCTCTCTCTCTCTCTCATCTCCCTCCTCTCACTCACCTACTCTCTCTCCTCTCACTCACTCACTCACTCTCTCTCCTCCCTCTCACTCACTCACTCACACTCTCTCCCTCTCACTCACTCACTCACTCTCTCTCCCTCTCACGTCACTCTCTCTCTTACTCTCTCCTCTCACTCCTCAACTCACTTCCACTCCTCTCTCTCTCACTCTCTCTCTCACTTCACTCACTCTCACTCACTCTCTCTCACTCTTTTACTCTCAACCTCACTCTCTCACTCACTCACTCATCTCTCCCTCTCACTCTACTCTCCTCTCACTCTCCTCTCACTCACTCACTCACTCTCTCTCACTCTCACTCACTCTCTTCTCCTCTCTCTCTCACTCACTCACGTCACTCACTCTCTCTCTCACTCTCTCTCTCACTCATCACTCACTCACCCTCTCTTCACTCTTTTACTCTCACACTCTCACTCTCTCACTCACTCACTCACTCTCTCATCTCTCACTCACTGACTCACTCTCTCCTCTCACTCACTCACTCACTCTCTCTCCCTCTCACTACTCCTCTCTCACTCTCTCTCTCACTCACTCACTCACTCACCACTCTCTCTCACTCTTTTACTCTCACACTCTCACTCTCTCACTCACTCACTCACTCTCTCCTTCGACTGCTCACTCTCCCTCTCACCTCCTCTCACTCTCACTCTCACTCTCCTCTCACTCTCCCTCTCACTCTCACTCACACCTCACTCTACTCACATCACTCACTCTCTCTCACTCTCATCTC
>CM068953.1:2160047-2165712 GCA_035128595.1 Eptatretus atami
CTGCTCTGACAATGTTCCCAACTCTGAGGATTGGTTTTTCCAGCAGGACAATGCTCCATGCCACAACAGCCAGGTCAATCGAGGTGTGGATGGAGGACCAACAGATCAAGACCCTGTCATTGCCAGCCAAATCTCCAGACCTGAACCCCATTAAAACCTCTGGAATGTGATCAAGAGGAAGATGGATGGTCACAAGCCATCAAACAAAGCCGAGCTGCTTGATTTTTTGCGCAGGAGTGGTATAAAGTCACCCAACAGCAATGTGAAAGACTGGTGGAGAGCATGCCAAGACGCATGAAAGCTGTGATCGAAAATCAGGTTATTCACCAAATATTGATTTCTGAACTCTTCCTAAGTTAAAACATTAGTATTGTGTTGTTTAAAAATGAATATGAACTTGTTTTGTTTGTATTATTTGAGGTCTAAAACACTGAATCTTTGTTGTTATTTTGACCAGTTGTCATTTTCTGCAAATAAATGCTCTAAATGACAATATTTTTATTCGGAATTTCGGAGAAATGTCAGTAGTTTATGGAATAAAACAAAAATGTTCATTTTACTCAAACACATACCTATAAATACTAAAACCAGAAAAACTGATAATTTTGCAGTGGTCTCTTAATTTTTTCCAGAGCTGTATATATATACACACACACACACACACACACACATGACTCCCTTCCAGCAGCCGAGCAAGGTGATGTAGCAGCATACGACACGGTTGTTGTGGCTCTCACCCACTACTTCAGGCCCCAGAAGAACACTGATTTTGAAACGTCAAATCCAGACAGCTGAAGCATGCTCTGGTGAAACAATGGACAGTTTTTACACTCGTCTGCGACTCCAGGCAGCCCACTGCGATTTCACCGACCAGGATAGCGAGGTGAAGAGGTTAATTCTGCTGGGACGCAACTCTCAGGGCTTAAGACGACGTGCTCTCAGACGCAGGTATGACTCTGCGCTCCCTGCTTGACCAGGTGCGTGCCCTCAAAAGTTTGGACGCCCAAGCCAGTCAAATGGAGGGTGGATCCTCTACATCTGTAAATACTCATTCGTTTTTGAATGGGTCCAAGAGGGGAGGACGTCGACCAACCTTCCCTGCATCCGGTCGATGTCACCGTGGACATAGCCGACCCTCTCCATGGTCCACACGTCCGACGACGCAGAGCTCAAAAGACTGTGGTCGGTGTGGTGACGACCACATCCTCGAGAGAAGTGCCCTGCCAGAGACGAGTTATGTCACAACTCGTAACTGCTCCATGAAGGGACACGATGCCGATGTTTGCCGGTCGGGTGACCGCAAATGCACCATCCAACCAGCCCATATGAGGAACGTCAAGCAACCAGCAACTCAAAACTCTTCGGACGAAGAATATGTGTTTGGCATGTCTGACAAGAAACCAACGACGCCCACTGTCAACATTGACCTTCAAGGTGAACCCGTTTCTTTCATAATCGACACGGGTGTGTCTGTGAACATTACAACTGAACACACGTTCATGAATATTGAATCACTGCAGTGCATACTGAAGTCTTTCTCACCATGTCTGCCCATCTATGCATACGGGTCATGCACACCGCTACCAGTACGTGGCCAGGTTGACCTTCAAGTCAAATACAAGGACGGTGAGATTTCAGCCTCATTTTTCATCGTTCAGACAGGAGCTGAACTCTAGAGTGGCAACCAGATGAGCGCTGACACAGCACAGAAGCTCGGTCTCAACAGCTTCGCATTTACCGCATCGCGAGACACGACTCAAGACCTACACAAAGAGTACCGTGATATCTTCACGGGCGTTGGGGAATGTGAAAGATGTCAAGGTAAAGCTGTACGTCGATGAAACGGTTCAACCGACAGCTCAGCAACATCGGCGCATCCCTTGCCATATGTGGAGGAAAATAGACGAAGGGCTCGAACGCCTCGAGAGCCTGGACATTATTGAAAAGGTCAACAGCCCAACTCCCTGGGATTCTCTGATCGTAGCAGCACCGAAGCCCAAGAAGTCCGATGAGATTAGCATCTGTGTCGACATGCGACTCCCAAACAAGGCGATCAAAAGAACCAGACGTCATGCCAACAATCGATAACATTCTTTAGCAACTGAACAAATCAACAGTGTTCAGCAAGCTCAATTTGAACTCTGGGTATCACCAACTGCAGATGGACAAGGAGTCGAGAAACACGACTACATTCTCGACCAATTTTGCACTGAGACTCCACAAACGTCTAAACTTCAGTGTCACGAGCACAGCCAAAATTTTTCAAAACTACATCACCGTGATTTTAGCCGACATCCCTGGGGCCCTCAACACTGGTGATGATATCTTGATTCATGGCAACAACCAGACCGAGCATAACGACATGCTGAAGAAAGTGTTTGCTCGCCTCCGAGAACGACACCTGACACTCAACAGAGGAAAATGCGAATTCAACAAGGCCACAAGAGAACTATATGGCTGCATAAGAATGGCAGATCGCCTGACCCAAAGAAGGTGGATGCCGTCCACAAGGCATCGAGGCCCCACCAATGCAAAAGAAGTACGATGCTTCCAAGGCCTGACCAACTACATTTCATGTTTCATTCCAGATTTTGTTAAGATCACGAATCCACTGAGAGATCCGGCACACAGCTCCTCAACAAAGCCTCAAGAGAGAATGTTTATGTTGCGAGACCACCTCGTGCCCAAACTCCAGCATGGGCTTGTCTTTGGAGCAGCCAGAAGAGGGACTCTTCGCACGTTGGATGTGCAGATGCGCCATCATGTTAGGTTGTGGCTGAGGTTGCCTAAGGATACTCCTGTGGCGTACTTTCATGCCCGATCGGCATGCACTGAATGGGTCCAAGAGGTAATGAATAAAGCAACTCATGCATGCACCGATCGGCATGCATGCACCGTTTCAAGCACCGATCCATAAACCCCCCCCCCCCCCCCCCGATGGCCACAAGCATTAGCGGTAGTTTGGGCTTGTGAACACTTCCATCCCTATATGGCCACCACTTCACAGTCATCTCTGATAACGAGCATCTGGAAGGTATCTACAACTCTCCCACTTCCAGAACTTCCACCCGCATTGAAAGGTGGAACCTACGGCTTCAGGCGTTTAATTTCACACTTCGTTACCAGTCAAGCAACAAGAACCCGGCTGTTCACCTCAATCGCCACACCGTTTTGACAGCTGATGATAAGATATCCCATGAGAAAAGAGTGGCAGATGAATATGTTCACTTTGTTCTCCACCACACAGTGCCAAAGTCACTGACACTTCATGAAATGAAGACTGCAACGCAGGCTTACCCCACTGTACAAGCAGTGATGAATGCAGTGCATATAAATCAGTGGCACCCACCTCAAGACCACTCACTCAATGGCTCAGCGCTTCAGATACTGAAGGTTGTATGAGATGAACTGTCCATCAGTGATGAGCACAACATTCTGCTACGCGGTACCCAAATCATCATCCTGAAGTCACTCCAGCAGCGAGTCATCGATATTGCCCATGACAGTTACCAAGGCATCAGCAAGACGAAGAGACTAATCCACGAGAAAAGTGTGGTTCCCACATATCGACCACTTAGTTGAGACGACTGTCAAATCCTGTCTTGCCTGCCTTGCCACAACTCCAGAACACTCTTCAGAACCCCTCTGGATGACCGAACTGCCTGCTCATCCTTTGTCTGAAATGAGCATCGACTTTGCAGGACCCTTTCCATCGGGAGAATATCTCCTGGTGGTCATCAACTCTTACTCATGGCTCCTTGAGGTAGACATTCTGACCTCTACCAGTGCGAAGCCAGTGATCCCACGACTTGATCCCCCATTCAACAGTGCTTTGTACAATTTGCTGCATACCTTGGTTTCAAGCACCGATCCATTATCCAGCACAAATTGAAAGAAAGGTGTGGAGATAAGAACTTTTTAAATTCCTACGAAACTAGAGCCACACCACGCTGCATCACAGGTGTCAACCCCGCTGAAGCTTTTTTGCAGGAAGGTGAAGATAAGACTCCTTGAAATTGCCAGTGAGAGAGGAACTGCACCATTGGATGACACAATCTGAATACATGACGTCAACGTGAAATCAAAGATGAAAAGCTATGCCCACACGATGCAGCTCATCCAAACATTCAGGTGTGTGACACTGTGCTCTTTTGACAGAAGAGGGAGAACAAATTGACTCAATTCTATGACCCATCACCTCTCGAGGTTACAGCGAAGAAAGGCTCCATGCTGACTGCAAGGGCAGGAGACGAGCAAGTCACCAAGAACTCGTCTTTCTTCAAGAAAGTCCCACCAGACGTCTTCCCAGGAGATCTCCCAGCAAAGTCCTGATTTGAATGAAAATGGGAGAGGAGGAAAAGAACCCCAAGACTATGAACGAAGACACTTCGTACGACAACCCCGGAGAGCCCGAAAGAAACTCCAATACCTGAAAGATTATGTCACCAACTCATTTTCGTATTCAGTGGAACAAACTGAAAAGTGAAGTCGTGAACATTGTCAGAAGGAAAGTTCTCAACGACAACAATCACTTTGGTTTCTTCCTTCTCGTGCTTTCGGGGTTTTTTTCGGATGACTCGTGTTTTGTTGTTTTGTTTTTTCCTTTTGCAATACTTCTGTTTCGTAGTCTCGTCAAACAATATTATCATGACTCGGTTTTCTTTGCATTTTACTATATCATAGTATGACAAAATCTACAAACTGGTTGATCTATTGTCCAGAGTAGAATTAATAAGGATTGATAATACAGTGTGTGTTAGTCTTTTCAATCACCTCCCAACAAATGTGGTTTACCAAGAAGGGGTGGAGGGTTGGGGTATTCTGTGAAACTGAATATGGAAACTAGCTGATAAGCGTTGAGCTGGGTTTCAACGAATGGGAGAAAGCGTTCCGGGTTGAGGGAGGCTGGGGACGTGACCACGACCTGAGCTATGGAATGAAGTGATTGCCGTTCAACAAAAGAGCCTGCCGGGTTTTCTTTGAGCACACCAGCTGTGTTTGTTTGTACGTGTTGTGAGCGTTAGTAAAACTCACCATCACCACCCACAGTAATGGTGACAGGTTTTATGTTTGAAATTTTTGAAACGCTTCAATATTAGGTCGATATAGGCTTACTTACCTTGTTATATAATTTAGTGTTTACAGTGGAAAATTGGTGGAAAATGGAATCAGCAAAATGTACCAATGAACCAATGTTTTGGCAAATACCTATTTTGGGGGGGGGCAACCCCCCAACCCCCCCCCCCCCTTCCCTGTAAATCCCCTTCGACCCTAATTTTCTGAAATAGCGTGAACAAACTTTGGTACATCATGGGTGATGAAGCTTGTGGTAAAGTTTCATCGGAATTGCATGTGTAATTTCTGAAAAGAAAGCAAGTAGCTACTGTATTTTGGGGGGCAACCTCCATACACCCCTTAGGGCCTGAGTTTTTTTAATGCCATGAACAAACTTTGGTACATACTGGGTGGTGAAGCTTCATCAAAATCGTGTGTGTAGTTTCAGAGAAGTTGTTGCAAGTGTTTGTGGACGGACGGACAGAGGGATGATGCGCCATTCCATCCCATAAGTTACCCAGAACTACATTCGAGGTGAGAGCTAAAAACGGTCTCGTTTGATGGGAGAGGAGGGGTTTAGGAAGACCACGCACCGGGTGCGCATCCCCCC